>CAJQUW010008489.1:0-518988 GCA_907163375.1 Prostheceraeus crozeri | reverse complement strand
AAACATCATATAAAATCTGAAACAGTAGGTGATGATCATATCCACCTAAAGTACTATGACCAAAATAATTTATATGGCAGTTCACTGTCTAAACCACTACCTCATTCCGAGTTTAGTTGGTTAAATCAAAATGAGCTTGAGTATTACTCCAACCCTTCAAACATACTGAATATTCCAGATGAAGGTGATTGGGGATATTATTTTGAAGTGGATTTGATTTATCCAAATAGTATTAAAAATAAAACTGCTGATTTCCCACTCGCACCTGAATCTGGCGAAGTGACTGAAGATATGTTTTCACCATTCATGTCACAATTTCATAATAACTTAACAGAGTGTGGACAGCCAAGGTACAAACCATGCCGCAAACTTTTACTCACCCAATATGATAAGAAAAATTATCTCGTACACTTCTGCATATTAAAATTCTATTTAGAAATGGGCATGCTTCTAAAGTCAGTTCACCGCATTATCAAATTTAGACAGAAAGCCTTCCTCAAACCCTACATAGATAGTAACAGTCAAAAACGTGCACTCGCCCAAAATAATTTTGAAAAGGATTTTTATAAATATAAGAATAATAGTCTATTCGGAAAGACCATGGAGGATGTTAGAAAACGTATGAATTACAAACTAGTCGTTGATGAACAAAAATATCACAAATTGACCTCATCACCTCTTTTCATTGATAGAGACATCATCGATGAGGATCTTGTAGGTGTTAAAATGATTAAATCAGAAGTTGAGTTGTGCAAACCCATCTATATTGGGCAAGCCGTTTTAGATTATTCCAAGCTTGAAATGTATCAACTCTTCTACAAAATATTAAAACCATGCCCTCTCGTAAAAGAGGTTCGCTTGCTGGGTGGTGATACAGATAGTTTCTTTTTAGGAATTACCACTCAAAAAGATTTAAATTTTAATGAAGTAGGTAAGTCATTAGAAAAATATTTCGATACATCTAACTACAATCCCACTCATCCACTCTATTCCATACAGAATAAAGCCAAACTTGGTTGTTTTAAGGATGAAACAGCAGGAAAGGAAATAGATGAAATGATTCTCCTCCGTCCTAAAATGTATTCCATGAAACTAAAAGAATGTGCAGATAGTATTAAGCGTGCTAAAGGTATATCAAAATCCATTGTTCATAAAATGAAACATCGGTCCTATAAGAAGGCCTATAAAAATAAAACTATAACGTTTGTCAATATGACAATCTTAAAATCTCAAGTTCATACTGTGAAAACGTACACGTTCAAGAAACGAGCACTTTCAGCATGGGAGGATAAGAGGTGTTGGATAGGACATAACACATCTCTTCCACATGGACATCCTGACACAAACATACCTCCACCCAAAAGAATAAAACTCACGCTACCACATTCAGGAGATGTATTGACATAATCAACTTTAACTCAGTATTTTTGATGTTGCTTTTTGTAGATATACATGGTTGTTTTATGTATCGCATGAGATCGTTTCTTCCTTGTGAATATATGCCTACAGTCAGCCCATTCCCCCTATATCTGTGAAAAGACTTTTTCATATACATATTTTTATTTCAATAAACATATCACAATGACTTCACTTTGTTTTCCGAAACACTAAAGTTACGAGGGATTTAGTATCTTTCACATGGATACACTCTTGTAAACCATTGGTAATTTTGATAGCAATAGAGGGTATAGTTTGTTTGACGACGGGATGATAGAAAATAGATTCAAACATCTTCTCGACTATTCCATATGAAGCGTCTTTATCATGAATGAAATCACGTAAAATGTATTCTTTTTTCTCGCCAACAGAAATAGGTAAAATCAAATCACTTTGAATGTAAAGGTGTTGTTCATGTTTATCAAGTGTCATTGGTGTTTCTATACCAATCGTATGCGCAGCAGCAAACACAGTTTGTAGCATTGAAAAGCCAAAGAGTTTTTTCAAATTTTTACTCAATTGACATTGAATGTCATCACCCAGTTTCAGAACAACGCGTTGTTTTTCAATTGAAAACGAAATGTGGTGTGTCTTTACATCATATTTACTTTTCATCACATGCTTCAACTTCTGTTGTATATAAGGATTTACTACATGAATGAAGCTTTCAACTGTATGATATAGACGCGGCATTATATTGATAGCAACTTTAGATTCTTCATAAGACTGGTAAATTTTCTTGATGCGATCGCCATAGATGTCCACCCACCATTCATCATTAACTGAATCAGCTTTAGTGTGATATTCATGAGAACCATACACCACACCGCTTCCAATAATAGGCGTATAATGTCTTACAAAATGACGCAAGGTTGGAGAGAAATAAACTGTAAGTTTGTCATTATATTTCTGAATAACCAACTTATTTTTGTCCGCCATAATTTTCTCTCCATACTTCTTACCCACAGTCTCATTCCATCGTTTTACTAACTCAATAAGTGATAAAGGTTGAACACCACGCTTTTTCAAAATGATGCGTTCTTCGCATTCTACAACATCTTCATCAAATATTTTAAATCTATAATGAAATTTGTTGATTCGAGTTGAATAAACTTTTTTAACATTTGCAGTAGCAATTGACGTTAGATGTAGTCCATGACCAAAACCAAGATGTGGATAGAATTCACTATCCAACCTCAGCGTAAGACCTTTAGTAAAAGAATGAAAGCGGAGGAACTGTCTCCCACTCCAATGATAGATAGTAAACTCATAAGCTTTCTGATTTTTATTCTTCATGATGGAAGTATTACCACTGTTGAATGCCTTAATAATTTTCTCATTCCCAAATGGCTCATAAGAATCTGATTTTATCTGAATCCATTCATAGTTCCACTTTCCATCTGATGTTAAATTGTATGGGAACTGAAATGCATTATTCATCGTTATTCCATCATGGGTGCGAGGAGTCAATATCATTTCTTCCAAATCATTCACATTCTGAATATTGCTATCATAGCAAATACTAGAAACGCCAACTTCCCATTCACCTTCTAAATGCAGTGGCCGATTTAATTCTACTCGATAGTCTGATGGTTTATTTTTGGGAAATTTATTCATAGAAGCATTACTGGGCAAGTAGATTAGAAACGAGTCCTTATTTTCACTTTCCATATTATTCACATTGGAAAAATATATTAGCATACTTTTGCATTAACTCTTCATTCGGAAATGGAGTGTAATACTTGTCACAGCATCTTTATGAAAAGGAATCAACGCACCAGCATCATCATAAATGGCAATATCAATTTGTGGGATGTAGTTTGATTTCAGCTTTGTATAATGCACTTTCTTGAAAGTATGCTCAGATAAAATACTGCAGCTTTTTGGCTGGTATGGTATCATTGCTAGCAATGGAGCTTCAACATCTCCCACACGTACATCTTCACCAATATTGGAATATATCTGAAAATAGTTAATACGACGCGATAGCGACATGTCTGCGCTAGCTTTGGTTACAGTACCACTTTTAAAGATATTTTGATCAAAACCCAAAATGTCCATTAGAGTTTTATCCATAATTAGTTCAATACCTTTTCCATTTATAGTGAGAGACAAAGTACCTTCTTTTTCAGAAAATGAAATATGTTGCTCATTAATCACTTCATTTAAATAATCTACAACCAATTTAACCGAAGTAATAATGCGAGGCATCAACACTCTTGTTTCATGTAAGAAACCACCAAAAGGCTCTACACACTTTCTGTATAAAGATACGGCCCATTCTGTATCAAATTGATTTGACCTTTCACATGGTAAATGTTGCATATCAGATTTTCCATGAACAGCTGCAGAACGATGTCGTAAGAACTGATGAAAATCTTTTGAACAAACTAATACTAGATCATCATCATTTAATTTGCTTATTGCAATATGATTAGATGATTTAATATAAGTCAATGTTGCCACTTGTTTGTCATCAACTCGAAGGAGATAATTAAATTTCTTCAATAATGTTTCAGGAGTCATGTTTGTCTTTCTTGGCTTAATCACAATCTTCTTCACCAACGTCTTCTCATTTCTTGGAATAAGATCTACATAATAAGCTTCCTCTCGATATATTAACTGTTTATGACCACTTATGTGGTAATTAACGTTAAAATTATCATAGCTTGTTAAGGCGCTAGCGAGGTAGCCTAAATCATTTCTTAAACTTGGACTTAAACCAACAATCCAATCTTTCTCAACTACATGATGTACATAATTATAATCATCATTGTGCGGAGTAAATTGGACAATATGTTTACACGCTTTATTCAAGAAATCATATATAAACTTTTTACATGATAAGAGATCTTTCTTTGGCCACTGTGGAATGTATACTCGGCACCCCTTTTCACATTGATAAGCAGCTGTACGCCTCATATTAATAGTCATCACCTCATGATCAAAAGTATAGACACAGTTGCTATAAACAAGTTGAGTGACACCCACTTCCCAATTCTCATTTAGCTGTTGTGCATGATCAATGGGAGTAGAAAAGAGTGCGGCTCGATTGCTAGTAAATCTCTTTGTAGCCGCATTGCTAAGCAAAATATGATAAAACGACATTTTTATATTGCTAATCTGCAACTTTGCATAACATCATGAAGACTTGGATTTTGGACTCTCTACAATATATCAGAGTTGATCGTGATGGAAACGTACATTTCAAAAATTCTCATGGTCATACATCAAGAGGAATTACATTAACATGGCGACAATTTGTCAACCTCAATGATATCATGAGGGATTTGGAATATTTTGAAACATTAAGATTCATCTCCTTGGGTGATCAAGTTTGGCTTCAACATTACAGAAATGAAATTCAAATCTACCATTCTCATTCCGCAAACTGTTTCTCATTTCGCAAATACAATTGGGAGAAGTATAGAAGATACATACATCGCTCCATCATGACATTTATTCGTCGTGAGTTCATCGCCCTACTATGCAAATCTTAATCAGATATGATTACCACGCACCATGAGTTGGAAATTAGATTCCCTACAACGTATTGAAACGGATCATGATCGAAACGTCTATTTCAAAGATTCAACTGGAAATGTGAGAAGAGAGTTTGTTTTATCTTATCGTCATTTTCAATCTCTACATCATATCATGAAGGACTTGAAATACTTCTATATGAAAAGACATTCACGTATTGGAAATCGCATCTGGCTGCGCGTCAACAATCGGCGAATTCAACTCTATCATTCCCAACTTCATACTAACTTCACATTTCATCAAGGTAGTTGGGAAAAGTATAAAAGGAAGGTACATCGCTCAATTTACTCATTCTTTCATCATGAAGCGCCATCGCTACACCATCGTCAACATTCTCCGTCGCTTCAGACTCTACACCAAAATCGATCTCACAACATTACGCCAACAGCTTCCAAACAGCAAGTATTACCCGGGCCGTCCTCAAATGTTAGTGGTGAAGATGAACAATTCACGGAATCTTCAACTCTTCCCAAATGGGACTGTACAGATTCTCGGCGCCCTTTCTCATTCATCGGCGCAGTCAATGCGCTTAGAGCTACAGAGACTACTACGTCGGATATGGAAGAGGGAGAGGTGTGTGATGTCGAATCTGACTGTGGACAATATGGTGATCTCTACTCAATTGAGTGACAGTCTATCATTTTTGAAGATTCGTACCAGCAGTTACAGTTTGTGTTATGAACCCGAACTTTTTCCTGCAGCTCTCATTAGTTGTTGGTTGCCTGTGCATGTGGCAATCTTTCATAATAGTAAAGTGATCATTACTGGACTAAAATCTCATGAACAAGCAAATATGATCCTAGACTATCTCATTGAGTATGTACGTACCCAGCGGATTGTAAAATAAAAAACAATTTTTCCAACATGATGTTTTTATTTCAAATCATGATAGAACTTACAAATCATTTTTTCATTAGAGGATGGATTACATGAAAAGTTTTGAATAACAGATGCAAATCGAGATACATGTAAACGTTTTAAGATGAAGTACAGTACAAAAGCACCACACGTTGATGAAAGTGGATGTTGTAGTATGCGTTCATTTCGCTGATATTGACGCGTATGTTTTCTCAACCACTGCTGTGTTGGTATATTTGGAGGTTGAGCAAGAGAGTCAAATAGTTCACCACGTCGGTCTTCTCCAATAAAGATCGCTTTCCAATGCTCACCGCCTAAATTCTGTGAATGAGTGTTTAGCACAATAAAGATGGGATAGTGATTTACTGCAGGTGGTAAGGTATCGAGTGAATAGACATTATCGAAAGCTTTCAACGTCGCTTCGTCTGCATTACGCTGCACTTTAGTCTTAATATCGTCAGCAGTCAACCAACTCATTAACGATTATACTGAAGAATCACGTCACGATACTTTGTAATTTCAATATTTGAATCGAAGACTGCATAAATTAATACATTGATCGTCTCAGGTAGTGTTCTTTTGAACGTCAAATCCAAACGAATATTATGAGGCACGTTCGCTTGACGATAGGGTGCACTAATATCGCTGTCAGCAGTCAAATCAAATGCATAAATAGTATATCCACTCTTAAATTCTTTCATAGTCAGTCCGTTGGTATCATCCGTATTGTAAAAGCCAAAGACATCCATAAAATCAACATAACTGCGCATAAATTGATCCGAAGCAAAATCTGGTTTGTAGGGTGGACCAGGATGACTCACACCATTAACACGTAAAGCAATTTCACTTAACTGATTGTGTTTAAAATTGAAAGGATTCTTCTTTATATTACCATTAAATGCATCATTTTCAACCATTGCCACCATGAGGAGCTTCGGTGCTTCCGATGGAAAGAGGCCATCTTTCATGAAACTCTTTTGATCTTTCGGAATTGTAAAGGTGAGAAGCTTTGTATGCTGAACGGGGTAAATGGCATTTTGGCGGTTAAGACCTTCAGCATGCCCTCTAATGACACTTGGATTCGGTACTACTCGACGAATGTAAAGTGCAATATCTTCCACATGAATTCTAAAATTGTCAACTTTAGCAAATGCATTCAGCGCAAATTCAGGCTTATTCAATGTCAGCTTGAGTCGCATGCTGGTATTACAGAGTAAAAACTTTGACTGTCTAAAGAAGTCTAAATTCAGCGGACCATATAGCTGACATACTCTACTATCTTTAATCATAGCAGATCGCTTTACAAAGCCACTGTTTGTTTCAACATCAAATTTTCCTGCTTCATCTCTGTACCATCCCATGGCTTCCATATGACTTTTTTGTGCTGCTGGATGAAACTGTGATACATGATTGAAATATGATTTATAGGGATAATCGCTTTGACCACCTTCCACCTGCTGCTCTCCAATCGTTAGAGAAACATCGCGAAGTAATGTAGTCAATGGTAAATTGTTCAGTCCAACTTTATGTGCATCGTCAATAGCAGTTCCATCTGCTTGCTGAATTCTAAACCTCAAATCAAGCATCGCATAACTCAAATCTATGTAGTCATCACTACCACCAGGAATAACAAATTCAATGGGGCCAGCATTCTCAGCTGTTCGAGGATGATAATCTACAATACTTGAACTAAGAATATCTGTCTGTATGGCTTGTTGATCGAACAAACAAAAACCGGAAGTTTTACACTCCATGATTAGAAGTTATAGCAGCGTCGTCGTTTAGCGCCTGATGAATGATTAGAGCCTCTGCGACGTTTTGCGTGAATGCCTTTTGACTGAAGATCGCACCTTACCAGCTCCGCGATGTTTCCTCCTTCCTTTTCTCATTCGTTTAGGTGATTTCTTTCCTTGAGTAACACCAGCAATGGTCTGCTTCAATGTTTTTAAACCGCGTTCCTTCCCACGATTCAACAAACTGCTCTTAAAACTTCTACCTCTGGAAAGATCACTAGCAACATCACCAGCAAAGCCAACGGCATTACTTAAAACATTTCGTTTTAAAGATCTACCGACATTGGATATGAGAGGTGCTACAACAGATTTCAGTGCACCAAGTATGCTACCTCCACGTTGGCGGCGAGCACCGATGTAAATTTGTCCTCCACCACTTACGTAGGAGGGTCGTGAATAAAATGAGGCAGTTGGATTCATAGCTCAAACCCTAAACATTGTTAGTTACAACTTTGCATGAATCACTGTCGATCACTTAGATGAAAGATGTCGGCACGACGCATCCAAGAGTTCATACTTGAAGGATAACCAGTCCATTTAACAAGACACCATTCTTCACCTTGCCGTTTTTTACATCGAATGATTTTCTCTACCAAATATGTTTCACTTTCAGTGACTACCTCAATCTCATCGCGGTAAAAGCTACCCTCAATTTCTTCATTATCGTAATCTTTCAACTTGTAGGTGGTCGGAGAGTCTTTTTGATTAATCCTTGATACTGTAAATACCTCCTCTGTCCAATTCGGGAGGTACCCTTTAGCAAAAACACTTTTCACTTTTGAGATACGAACTTTATCGCCAATTTTCACATCACTTTTCACATGAGTGCGTTTACGTTGGAATGATTCGCGCACTTTATCTACATTGTCAGCATTTACATCTACTGGTCTGAGTCCAATAGAACGATGGATAGAGTGATTGTAGGCATGGAGTGTATCTTGTAGAACCTTTGTCCAATTTTGATCACTCTGAATTCTTTTTGGAATGCGACCTTCTCGAAAAATTGTTTGGAATGCTTTTGCTACTCCTTTCCCTTCTTTAGTTTTTAAAGGTTGAGCCCACGCATAACGCGAGAAAATATCAATGACGGTTAAAATAAAATTATTGCCCGAGTTATGTTTTGAAATGGAGGCAACATCGCACAAATCTGCTTGCCACTGTTCATCGATGTCATGAACAATATAATGGCGGGTGCGGTACTTCTTTTTCGCTTGTTTGTGGAGTGTATAGGTAGCCTGACCCTTTAACCATCGTTTCACTTGTGATTGTGGAAGACCACTCGCTTTTGATAATTTCTTGATAGATGCAAATCCTGCCGGATGTTTTACATCATAATAGATTGACTTCAAACGTTCAGTCGATGACGGCTGACTCTTTTTCCTCCTTCTCATCTTTTTTCTTTCTTGCCTTTCTACATTTACAACAACTGCAGCATTTAGCTTTAGCGGTTTTGCGATCGTGTTCACATTGCTTAGGGGTTTCATTATGAGAGCTGGCGCAGCAAGTGCAAGTGACAACGACATTCACCTCTGGCGGCTCATTACATGGCAAGCAACACATCTGCTTCATATTAATAGTCTGAGAACATGTATTTCCTAGGAGGAGCTGTTTTACGTTTTCCTTTTACCAGTTTTAGTGGCGATACAGATCTACGTCGAGTTCTTCCCTTGTTTGCTTAGTGAGTGTGGGAGGGGATGTAGCAGGTGACGTCTTAAACCAATTTGTTGGCATTTTCATCGCCTGAAGCATTGGAGTAGTAGCCACTGTTGAATCAAGTTCTTTCAATGTCTCATTATTTAAAGCAAATTTTGGCACATTATGCTTTTTCAATAGTTTAAGAAAGTATGACCAACCAGGTGGAACATAGCCCTGACGGCGCTTTCTACGTGTCGCATACTGAATCAAGTCTTCATAACGTGAAGCATCAATCACTTTATTTTCATCTGTAATGATTTCTCCTCTATCATTTACATTGAGATGGGGTTCAATACTGTTGAAAAGAGATATGGCATGTGCGCGAGATGCTAAAGGTGTAGCAGTCGATACAGAGTCACGCATCTTATTCTTCAAGTTTTTCAATTGCTCAACAGTTTCCGATTGTAATAATACAGCACGATGTGGATCTTTGATGTGAACATTTTGCTGATAATCTATTTCTTTCCTATACATTTGATTTGCAAGAGGTTGCTTTACTTGCTGCATGGCAGTCAATTGTACATATTCATCCTGAGGAATAACAATCATGCGAGAATAAGAACTCATAGTTTGTAGATAATCATGGGAGTTTTCAAAATATCACTTCGAAATCTAAATTCTTCCGGACACTCTTGCGTAAAGTCAATGAATAAGTAACCGTATGGTTTTTCAGTAGCTGCTTGAAAAATTTCAATTAAGGCTTTTGATCCTCTGGGTGCAACTTGTCGCGCTAAAATTTCAAATTGACTTTTATCTCGCGGATTCTTGAAAATAGCATAATAGTGTGTATTCAGGTTTCGTGTACGAGCTTCTTTTCCATCAGGAAACAAATTTTGTGTAATATAGATGATAAAACACCTTTTATGGTGTGCTGCGCGAGTGAACATATCTGTAACATCTTTTGAATTCTTACTTTCTTTTAATAAATCATCCAATACAACAACATCATTAGACTGAAGTTTATCCACTGGAATAATTCCTTCATGTCGAATAAAGTTGCGACTTTGCAATTCCTGAAACAGCGACGGTTGATAAATACCATAACACCAAATCACTCGATTGATAGGTTCCTTAAACAACTCCCTTCTTTTATCCAATAAATTCAGCGTGAAAACAGTTTTACCTGCATGAGATGGACCTGATACAGTCAGAACTTTATCACATTGAAGTCTGAAATCCATTTTATTACTTTGAGACTCAACATTTGCATAATTAACGCTTAGAGCCAAAGATATTTCCCAATAGGTTGCCCACGGCAGGAGCTATCATTGGAAGTATTGCTGAAAGGAAACCGCCCTTTTGTGTTAGAGTTTTCCTCTTTCTTTGAAGGGCGACTTTAGGATTGGAGATGAAACGCAATTTCGTAGCATATCGCTTAAGTAACTTTCGTTGTTTTGGCGCTAATTTCTTCGTCCTCAACTTCCTCACATGAGAAATAATTTCACAAATGAATTTATCGTTAGCATGTCGTATAGCATTGTATCGCTGATTTGCTTTCATTCGTCGGAGAGCTTGAATGGCTGAAGAAAACTTTTGACTTTTACGTTTCGTCATTTTACGTTTCGCCATTTTCCGTGTTAGTCTTTGCTAAAACCTATCTTTACCACATTTGCATAGGTACTAACTATTGCGACATAAGTGACACTCGAAATGAGCAATGTCACAGTGGTTACATTGGCAAAGTTGAATGCAATTACGTATGAAACAGCGTTGACAAAAAGCATGCTTACATCTCTTGAAGATGCGCTTTTCATTTCCATCCTTTCGCTTACATACATCGCAACACATAGTTTCACCGTTACTGATGTCTATAGCAAGTCTTTTTGAAGATATGAATTTGCTAGCCTTTTCTAAATAATAGACGCATGTACAGAAGGAATATACTTCGAGAGTGAGCAGACATAGCTCGAAAACCAGTTGTGCTACAATCAAGTACCACTGCATTTTCAATTTTTCTTTATGGAAAGTTGAATGTGAATATCTGAAATCGCTTCAATCACTAGACTGCTACCATGATGGTTAAATGCGTTAAGACGTTCAGCAATTTTTATCATATGTCTTTTAAAAAATTCTTGGGGGTGATCTACCACTTCCATTGAATAAGAAGCAAAATGGAAAGAGCGACTTTCCACCTCTTCCTTTCCAAAATGACTAAACTTAATTTTCGCAACTAATCGCGCCATGATAATGCTATCAGAGAATGTATTCATTAACTCTAGAAATAGAGTGCTAGCATCATCGACCACTGCTTCGATGTCGGTCTCATCTTTATGAAATTTTATCACATAATCTTGAACAGCTCCTTTTAAACTTTGCCTATGAAAACGTAATGTTCCGCAGTCGTTTGAGAAAGACATGATCGCCCTTTATCTAACCCATCCATTGCATGAAAACAACAACTCTTCTCATAGTAACATTTATTGAATAATGGTAACAAGCATGCATTATAAATCAATGGTTTGAAAGAGATAAAATAGATACAGCTGGTAACTATCATACAGCGAGCAATGATAACCATACAGGACTTTGGCAGTGTTGAGGTAAGGAGGAAAGAAGCATTGGTTATGAACGTAGCTACTACAACGAACAGACAAAATAGGAACACACAAATCCTTAAAACGTTTTGTGACTTCATGATAATGTTGATTCACTCTACTATCCCAAGGTGGGAGCAAAATATCATCAATGATTAGATTGGGAAATACTTTCCTCTCCTTACCAGGATTATTACAAAAGATGCGTATAACATTGAAAGCAGCTAACCATCGTTTAAAGTCAATAAGAAGAGCACTCTCACAAGAAAAGCCATAGTCTTGCAAATATTTCAGATTAAGTCCATGAATGTGTTTTCTCGCCCATTGATCAACATTGGGATCGCAGTTGGCATGTTGATGATAGACACTAACAATCTGATATGTCCAATTGTTCATAGCAATAGCACTGAGCTCCTGTACAGGTTCACCCTCACAATCCATAAAAATGATGATAGAAGCCTAAAACGGAAATTTACACATCTAAGGAAACGTTCTATAACATATTACAAAATGAAGAATTACATCGATGCTTTTCACGACAAAATACACAAATGATATGATGGCAACGAAGAAGTAAAATGTATCTAATAAGACCACGTCTACGACACTCAAAGCACATAAGCGAATTGTCATAGGGTAGAGTTAGGAAAGGACTAGCAATTCTCCTTCTTTGATTTGCGTTTTGATGTAGCATTCTTCTCCGACTTGCGCTTCGTACCACTGCTGTTAAGGATTTGATCAATTATGTCGTCCACGTTGGGTGGTTTCGGAATATATAGGATGGATTCCATATGCATGGAGAGAGAGGCTATTTTATTATCCTTGTGTCGACCATAATATAGCCCATTCACTTTGAAAAGGATATCCCAAGTACCTTCTCCGAGCTCATCACATCTGATGGGTATTGAATGATCTCCCTCCTTCTTATAGTAAGTACACCAATGTGATACCGGTAGGCAAATGTGATTACCATCCCAAATCTTTCTATAGGGAGTATCCTTGTCATCTCTCGCCTTCCACTCTTGAGCAAGAGGAGTAGGAATGTCCATATTTAATGTCACGTACTCCTCAATAATATCAAGTTGGTGGCGAATGTACGGACTCACGGGGATCAGTATGTAGTCCCCATACTGATTGTGCATTATCTTGACATCCGTGGAAGGGAGCATTCCCGTTTGGAGTACTACGCTATGATCATCATAACGCAAGGCTTGTTTAAATTTACGCTGTAGCGGTGTAGGATTATGTACCTTGGATGTTTCTTCCACTGGCCTCAGTTGTAGATGATCTGACCGTAGCGAACCTTGTAACGTTTGACCGCCATTTTGTCCTACTAGTGCAGCAGATGGAGTAGATGCCTGAAAATGAAAAAAGATTGTATTAAGTTTACGTTCAAGGGAGGAGAGGGAGGGAAGTAGCGACTTACCATTTTAGTTGGATAATAGAACAGGGAACTAGAGAGAGAAAATGTGCGTCCGTCACTCGTGTGATTCAACGATGGAATGATTCTCACTGTGGAAGGCTCGCTATTTATAAAGAAATGCTTGATTCTCATTGGATGATGATCCTCATTGGACAATAACATCAAGTTGATTCCAAATCTGGCCTCCGTTTACCAATCCGATAGTTCGTTTTGAAGCTACAGCCCAAAACGTCCCAAATTCTAACTCTGTCGTTTTTCACCAATGTCCCAAAATCTTAAATGGCGTCTCACATGTAAACGAAGGCAGATACGAACAAGCCGATTCTTTCACTGAATTTTTCTCACTCTTAGCTTTCAAACGAGCTATCGCACGACAAAATCCGTCCACTGGAAGCAAGCTGTCCAGGGGGGGGGGGACGTCAGCCGAAAATTTTTTCTCTCCGATTTCGCTGGAAACATCCTTCCTAACCCAAAATTTCACGTAGATTCCGAATCTGGCCTCCGTTTTCTCATCCGATGCTTCGTTTGGGCGCTACACACCAAAAACATCACACACTATAGCCTCAAGACTAATCCTGGCGGTCGCCCACGTCAACCTAGACGGTCGCCCACGTCAACCAGGCGGTCGGACCAACGCACCCGAGTCTCACTCTGTTGTTGCAGAGGGGGGGGGGACGTCAGCGAACATGTTGTGAACGTGGACCCACCTGGCCGGCACACCACGACAGACCACAACCTCTGTCGTTCCAGAGGGGGGGGGGACTCAGACACGAAGCACCACGGCGGCCGACCACGACACTCTGCCGTGCCAGAGGGGGGGGGGGGGACGCAGCGATGGCCGCCATCTTGCGCGGTCCAGAAGTGGAGTTTTGCTTACTACTTATCCAGAGCCACCCACGAGTTCGATGAACTGTCTGCTGCGGAGGAATTGGATTTCCTCTGCCTTGCTAAAGATGAAGTGAGCGATAGATGCTCGAGAACTGCAGTTTTCTGCAAAGATGTCGATTGTCGATGAACTAATTGATCGAATTGTGACCAAGAGGAACTTGAGTAGAGATGATTTGCTCATTCGCATTGGTATTGATGGAGGTGGGGTTTCTCAAAATCGGTCTATCAGTCCTTGAATTAGATGAGCAAGGTCCGACTTCTCAATCCCGCCGTTGCCTGTCTTCAGGACTAAGTTGCACGTTCAAAGACTCTGGTGTCAAGCGTTGTATGATAGTAGCATTAGTACCAGATGTTCAGGAAAATTACAACAATGTCAAATTGTTGTGGATCAAAGCAGGATTGAATGCTATGCGGCACCAATTTTCCATTGCATGTGATTTGAAATTGTGCAACATGCTTTTAGGGCTCATGCCACATGGAAGCAAGCATCCATGTAGCTGGTGCACTGCGGAAAAAGGCAGACTAGGAGTAATAGGTGCTCCGCGGACAATGGCTTCTCTAAGTGATCAGTTCTGTAAATATTTTGAGTCCGGTAGGGATAAACGAAATGCAATGAAATTTACTAATGTCATTCATCCGTCCATAGTGCATACATCAGATTCTCACACTCCCATTACTGAAAGCATCTCCCCTCCAGAGCTTCATCTGCTGTCTGGACCCACAGCTACACTTTTTTCTGGTCTTGAGAAGGAATGGAGTAGTGCAGAATTGTGGCTACATAAATGCAATGTAGTGCGTAAGGTAATACACGGAGGCAGCTTCACTGGAAACAGTGCCAGGAGTCTCTTGCGCAATGTCGATTTACTTGAGGCGATGTGTCCAAATAATCTCAGTATCTTGAAATTTGTTGGTGCCTTTCGTTGCTTCAATGATGTTGTGACTTCTTGCTTTGGAGCTTCCCTACAGCCACAATTCAGGAGATACATCAGTGAGTTTCAGGCGGCATATGAACAGCTGCCTCTGAGTGTGACTCCCAAGATCCACGCAATCATATTCCATGTACCAGAATTCTGTGAGCACACACGAAGAGGACTCGGCCAATACAGTGAGCAATGTATTGAGTCCCTACATCACAGTTTTGCAGACACATGGAAAAACTTCAAATTTTTTGAAAGTCATCCCCAGTTTTCTGATCGATTGTTGCGATCTGTTTGTGTTTATAATTCCAGACATATTTGATGAATTATTTTTTATGATGCTTGTCCTGTTCGTGTTTTCTGAATGAATACATGTTTATTTCAATCAAATTTGTGACTTTTTGCTTTTTCTCACCGGGATAAATTCACCTTCAAACGAAAGTAGCAAATGACACATATTTTAATCGACATTATATTCCGAAGTTAAAAAATACTATTCAAGACACGACATACTACTTATAAATAGTAGTTCAACTGCATAGCACCCTTTTATGATTTTAACTATTGCATGAATTACTCTTCTGTGATCAGAAAATGCTAATTCATGTGACGTAGCATGTCTTAAGCCCTAATAAGTGCATCAGATATACGATTTTCACGAAAAAAAGGCAGCCATTTTGAAAATAGGCCGTAAATAAAAATCTGTACTTTTAATGATTTTCTTTTTGCTCATTTCCCATTCCTAGAGGGTCACTAAGCTCAAAAAAATTGGTTTCGGCGATGATATATTTTTTCATCCAAAACCTCATTCAGACACCGTGCGACCGTACTATTTCTGTGGTCAGTGGCAACCAAGGTCGAACCTCCATTGTTCGTTTGACATTGATTCGACACAAGCAAAAACACATGCGACATAAGCACTTTGCTGTATAAATAAAATACAGTTTCAATTCTATAAACGTTTCTATCATCTATCGATAAAAACTGCAAACTATTGTTTGATAGGTGAATTTGGGCTATTTTGAATATTATGTTTAAAGAGTTGTTATCAACCTTTGGATCAGAATTGCTTTTGGTTAAAACAATAGCCTTATGAAAAACTGCTATGATCGAATTTCAAATGACATACATAGACTTTTGGTTAACATACATATCAATTAACATATATATTTTTTGATTTGCTGTTTTTGTTACATATATATATATCATCGCGTTCATCTGTTTATATTATTATTTCTGATGCTGGTCTTATTTTATATGTCACAGAAATTAACTGATGGAAGTTTTGAAAATTTCATCGATAAAAACATATTATTTATATTCTCGTCCTCTCCTTCCAGCGAAACAGACCATACTTTCATATTCATCTCATGCCATCTTTGGACAAAAGAAATTGGATATTAACCAATTAGAGTCAAAGCGATCTGGTAATCGCATTAAGGTTGGTAGCAAATCAACTACGAGACCGTCGAATTTCATTCAGGCGGCCGATGCTAGATGAAAGCGGTCAGGTAGCCATGAAAGTCAAACCATCTTCATTTAGGAAGAAATGTTAGTTAGCTTGTTCGTTTTATCTCACGGTATACAGTATATGCGAGTTAAAATCGATGCATTGCAACTCGTGACGTATTTTGGGCAAATGTTGAATATCATGGGCGCATGAGTCAAGTTTATCAAATAAATTTTGTGTAAAATAATTGAATACTTCACTGAAAATGCAATCACTCTTGTGTCTAAAGCTAGATTCATACTTGAGCGTCAATTTCTTATCTAGATTGAAATTTCATCTAGATTATGTTTTGACGCTATTTCAATTGGAGTTCATAGTTCATTCATTTATGCCTCGAACTAGCGCGAGCATGTCGCTGATGTCAGAGAGAGACTTCATTGAACTAGTCTTGTTATTCAGATTGCGTCGAAATTCACAGAAAAGATGGTCCGTGGAATCGGTGAATGCCAAACGCCTACTGTATGGACACTACCATCGCCTACTGCCCATTTCCAAACAGATCATGACAACTTTTTCAGCTTCACACGAATGTCTCCAGCGATTTAAACATCTTCTGGGTTTAGTGACACCCTTACTAATATGCACCTTTTATTGCACAAATAACCTCATTTATGATTGAAATTCCCAGGAAGTATTCAGTCTATTTATGATTAAACTTACGTTTCTGAGGTTCTGTCAAATTCAAAGCTTGGGTCACTTACATGTAGGTAGCATTGGTAATCTCCCGATTGATGTGAAACTGCGGGGATGCATCGTACAGATACTCATATTTTTTTAATTTCGTTTATTTACAATTCTGCCTCATACGGGGATTGCTTCGAATGGCCCATTTTCTATCGAATGACAAGTAAATTCGACTTACTTAGCGAACACTAATCGCGAGCTATCGATGCATAGAACTCTATTGTCTGCTCTACACTTACATACCGCATCGTGATGATGTCAAATAAGCGCTGCCTATTCGCTGTAAGATTCATCCAATCACTAGTAGCGTGGTTTCACGCTCAAATAGGACATGAATCTATTCTAGCTTGAGCGTAGGTTTTCACGCTAGATTGAAAACCTACGCCTTGTAGTAGCACAGCTTTTGAAGCTAGATGCAAGCAAGATTGAAGCTGGCTTCAATCCTGATTCAATCTAGATCAATTTTGCATCTAGATTGAAAAGTTATTGAATCTGAAGTATGAATCCACCTTTAGATATAATCATGTGAATGAGCCCTATAGACTGTAGCTTCCAAGATTACTTTCTAGGGTCTTGTTGGGTGTACTCTGTATTGGATTTACCAAAGAACAAGACACGACGTACGATTGGCACAACCGTCTCGTTTGAGTTCACGAAACTACCGATGGCAGTGTATTTCACATGAAGTGGAATAGATGAATCTGGAAATCGTCCTGTTACAGTTTATTGATATTTTTATCCATGATGTTTCATGCATGTAAAACTTGAAAAAAATCGTTCGAATATCGCAAAAGTTTCTGTCTCGAAATTGACTTATACCTGAAAGTTGATCAAATCAATTCAGAAATTTGCCTGCGTTTCAGGACCCTCTCTCAAGACAGACGCAGAACAAAAGCGAGTGTTCGACAACAGAATCAATAAAAAATTAGAACGAAACTGGAAGATATGCTTACTGTGCAAAATATACGATATTAATTCTTCACGTTTAACTACTCTGAAATTGCTTCGTCCGAGTAAAGGATTTCTGTGCTGTTGCACCGTTTTGCTAGTTTTGACATTTCCCTGACATTTTCTTCTGGTGATAGATTTATCATTGCTCAGTTTATGTTGTTACTCTTTACTTTGCTAGTAATATGCTTGAAATTGTAAATTTGAATTGTGTTTATGAAATCATTGTTAGAATTTCCTCATTAGTATCTAATAATATCACAAAATCGTGTTTAGGTAGTTGAAAAAGAAATAGTTAATTAGCCATAAATAAATAAATTATTACCGCAAAGAAAACCTCTTAATACCAACCCAAATTACGAGCATCTTGATATTAGAAAAT
Source organism: Prostheceraeus crozeri (assembly GCA_907163375.1). Classification (NCBI taxonomy): domain Eukaryota; kingdom Metazoa; phylum Platyhelminthes; order Polycladida; family Euryleptidae; genus Prostheceraeus; species Prostheceraeus crozeri. The sequence continues at coordinate 500,376 of CAJQUW010008489.1, read as the reverse complement.
TTATTAATAATTCACAAGACTGGAATTGTCTGCTTACCTGACAAGGGTCTGAAGTCCTAATGACTTGATAATTCAAGCAGAATCGTTAATAAACATTATTATGTAATTGTGACTAGAGGGATAATTCGAGGCGCTATCCTAAACCTTAATCTAAACATCGTGATGACACTTAAGCCTTTCCCATCTGGACCCTATCAGCGTCACGTAACGTTTATCTATATATAATCATAACAAAAGGGAGATTAAACTGAACATGTGAAACATCTGTAGTTGTCTCAAATAACTTAGTTTTAAGTTAGATCCATAGATGAAAATTAAATTTATTAAAGCTTACAAATGAATAAAATATGATAAAAATAAAATAAAATCATATGAAAATTAAATTCAAGAAATGAAATGATGAACTCTTAAATGAAATAAATATTAAAACGAAACGTTAAAGAAGGAGTATAAATGAAAGAAAACATTTTTTTGTGACTTTTAAGAATTATAATAGTTTTTTTTGGAATGTTTTTGAAAGAATTTAAGTCCTTAAAAGGACTGATTATCCGTTCCCCGTGGGTATCTGAGGTCATCAGCAGGTGACTCGGACAGGATTCGCGTTTCGGCCCCTCAACCTGAACGCTCAAACCCATCCGAGCGGGGCCCTGCACATAGAGAGCAGCCTCGACCACACTTTAAAAATTCCTTGTTCGGCAGTGTTCATAGAAAAGAAAATTAGGAGATTCAGGAAGAACACAGATCAAATAGCTGTCGTGCAGCAAATAGTCCAAACTTGTGCAGTAAGGAGCTATGCTTATGAAGTGCTTTTTCTGTTTCTAGTCGTAATAATTTCTTGTCATAACCTCTTGATTCTAGAATGTGCAATGTTTTACTCGTTTTATTAATGAAATCTTTAATGTGTGAGCATATTCTACCATACCGTATTACTTGCCCTGCGAACACACGAATCCCTAATTTGTAAGGCATGTTGTTATCAGGAAATGTCAACAGGGTTACTGGAAAATCAAAATCATCGATTTTATGATATACCGAGGTCTCAATCATATGCTCTCCAATTTTAAGTTTTACATCTAAATAATCCACTTGTTTGTTATCATAGCCACTTCTGCTGGCTTCAAGACTTTTTGGGTAAATATCTAAAATTAAGTTATTAAAATGACTATAGTTTATGATACACAAATCATCTATATACCTAGTCGTATTAGATAAAATTTTTGCCAGTCCGAACGTTTTACTACGCATTAGTGCTTGCATGTACTGAAATTCACAATGCGCTAAGAATAAATCTGCTAGCAGTGGGCTGCAATTACCACCCATCGGAATACCACTAGTCTGCTGAAAGGTGAAGTCTGCGAACGTAACGAAGACTTCATCTAATATGAAAGCAATAGCCTCCTTGAACTTATTTTTCGTAAAATTATTATAACCACCGTATTTTTTCGCTGCTAGGAAACTTTTGTCTTGGCCTATGCAGAGATATTTGCGGTTCGTGTCATTAAAAATTAATTCGAGTAGACTGTAAATATGTAACTTAACGTCTTCTTGATCTAGATTAGTATATAAGGTTGAGAAATCGAATACCTGAAGGTTATGTATTTTTACATTATCTATTCTTTTAAGAAATTCAACTGTCGACACGATGCTCCAAAAACAGTGAACACCGCTGTTCTTATATATTGCATTACAGTAGATTTTGAACTGGTCTCTAATGACAGACAGACCTTTATTGACTTTAAGTGACAGTTGTTTGGTTGTACATTTCCTGGCCCCGGCTATAAATCGAAATTTGTAGGGAGACTTATGAAGTTTTGGAAGCTAAAATAGTTTAGGAAGCTTTAAATTATCTTCTCGGCATTTAATATTGAATTTTAAAATCAAGTCGTTTTGGTGACGACTAATAACGTCAACTGAATTAAGTTTAGTAGGAACATAAGTATCATTTCCTACGGGTAACAGGGAACTGAGATCAAATCCCAACTCTTTCAATAGAATTATAATGTAAAATTTTTTACATATGAAAGAATAATTACTACTTGCCTTATCCACCGATGCTATTATAAAATGATTTTGCAAGTCTTTAATAACTTCCATCAAATAGTTAATTTTGCTTTTGCTAGATTTCGGTAAGAACAACTTATACAATCGGTCTCTTGTAATTTTCAATATTTTCAACTTCCAATCGTCAAATTTATTAATGCTTATACAATTAAGCTTGCTAACACGCTTGACATGTTGGTCTAAAGCCGTTTCAATATCTATTAGAATTTGCTTTTTACTTATGTTTTCCGAAATTCTATGTTTAGTTCCGAAATTCATCAATATTTTTGTATCTAGGATATTTTTGTATTTAGGAATCTATGTATTTTTCTTTCATTATTAGCGCTATGTTCAGTCATCCAATGATTTGTGAATGATGTTCTTGTACATAAACTGAATTCATGTTCTGAAAAGTCAGCAAAGCTGTGGACACAGGCTGGTGTTTGGATCTCTACTATCTCTAAGCTGCACTGCACGAATGCTATTTCCTGGTGAAATGTAGATTTGCACAAATGTTGTCAAATTGCACATTCCTATGTGGTCATCAGTTGCAGAGGCAATAGGAATTGAGTCGCCTTGTTCATCGTAAATGTGCCATCACCGCAAAGAAATCGACTCTCACTAGCAGCTCTTTTTAATTGTAAATACACCGTAATCCGGCTTGTAAATCCATAAAACCGACCTGTCATTGCAACAATCAACCCTCGAAACGAAATTTTAAACTTAATTGTCGCCATGATAAAGCCTGTGTCCGTTACAAAAAAAGTCCAAACCAACTATTTCCTTCACTTTCCAGACAAGTGCGGTTTAAATTAAAGGCAATGGAATGCGTGACTTGACTTGGAAGTCGTAAAATGCAGACATGTGCATGTTCTTTTATATTCGCTGAAATGGCGCCGATCGGTGTCAGTTCTCTATTAAATTAATGGCCACATATTGGCAATCGACAAATTGAGATAACATTAAAAGAACAAGTCTTCCGTGTGAAGTGCCACATATGGCATGATTCTTCTAAAATGTGCAGTTTCCTTTATTTGTTTAATATTGACAAAATTCTTTGCAAAATATGAGATCTCACATCGACAATACATTTCTATATGCAATGCTCACTTTTGCTGCTCACATTTGAACTATATCTACAATTTTTCGGGTGATAAACCCACAGTGTAATAGAGCATGCTCTGCCATGGAACTGTACGATTTTAGAACCTCGATTTCAATGTGCTGCAGAGGTAAACATCCAAAAAATGATTGAGTCATCGCGTGATACAAGCAGGGGCGCGCTGACAGAATCGAAGTCATAAAAAAATGCCACGCCAGAAATCGGAATCGGTGTCGTATAACAAGTTCGGAGTCTCATCCCACTCCAGATTACAGAGACTACTTAAAGTTTGAATGTATAAGGCTTCAAAATCGATATCATTCTGTCATTTTGTCATTTTACTTTAGCTTAGCTTCGATCGAATCTTGTTGGATCGGAATGACGTGACCGATGAGGAAGGGGGTTTCATTGACATTGCGAGTTGAATACCTACACATTTTGCTGCAAAGTGATTAATTAATGGTCCCTCAGCAACAATGCTGAAGGTCAAAACTAGAGAAGCGCGCATATTATGAACGTTCACCCGACCCCAACCCGATCTCCTTCAACCTAAAACCGACTCGAACTGCTTCAACCCGACCCCAAACCGATCTCCTTAAACCCAACCCAATAGAGTAGGGATATATAGGTCGACTCAAAAAAGTATCTGTATACAGTGAATTTTTATATGAAAAGATTCAGTTTCTTGCGGAGATTACATTCCCGTGGTCCAAAAAATTCAAAATTTTGCAAATTTAGATACTAAAGAGATGACTCCCCGTTGTAGGCAGTATAAAGCAAGTTGGATATCAAAAGGAATGAATATTTGCTAATAATCATCCCAACCAAGCGGAAATCAAACTGATTATCAAGGGAATTTCAAGCTCCATGTTACAATGGAAGTCTTCATGAAAAAGTCACGATAATATTTATGCTTTCTTGGCTGAAATTTCAAGCTTTTAATTCAATTTTCACCGGCTGGATTTTGTGATTCACTAAATTCGTGTTTCATTTCTTGAATCTGAATAGTGATGTGGACACATTTACATTCAAAAAATCATTGTCTTTGAATCCATGATTTTGCCATGTCAGTGGCAGCTGTTGCCTGATCTCGCTTAAGAAGATTCTCTTGAGGTTCAGCTGGAAAGCAATAGCAGGTCATCGAGTTGCCAATTTAAGAAACATTTCCTCACCAAGGCTGTTAGACACGGACTATCTGTAAAATAATATCATTTCCATCTGCTTTATGCTATCATGATCAGTCAATTCCGTTGTACTTTCTTCAAAACGGCATAAATCCGCATATACATCTCACATTTGGAAACAATTCCGACTGCATCTCCTTTGAGTTCATTTAATAAAATCGAAAGTGTATACACATTGGGGATTTAATAAATGCGGAGTTACCACTCTACCTAATATGCCTACTCTATGCCCAACCCAAAACCGAAGCCGACCGGATCTCCTTCAGCCCGACTGAAACCCGAAGCCGACCGGATCTCCTTCAGCCCGACTCAAACCCGAAGTCGACCCGATCTCCTTCAGCCCGACACCAAGCCGAAGTCGACCCGTTCTCCTTCAACACGAAACCGAACATCAGAGTTGGAGAGATCGGATCGGGTGGTTGTTGGTGGAAGAAAATGGATCATCAAAATGGCTTTGGATTCTGGGACGGGAAGGGGTTTTAGTCGGGTTAGCACTTCTCCAATCGGAACTGTTTTCGGTTGGCATTGGACAAGGAAATTGGATCGTGTGTGGCCGGATTGTTAACGTAGTAAAGAAAACATCTCTATATGCCTCCCTGTTGAAGGAATTTAGTAAATATTTCGATGATAATTCTGATTGACATCTGTCCCAAACTGTCTTCCTTTCTATCTTTATTTATTTTCAAGACATTTGAAATCATTTCCAGCGGTCATTTCTGGAGAATCTATCTTTTTTCGTTCTAGCTTTCATTTCGCGTGCCATTGCACTTTCTTTGTGGCTGATCTATTACGCCCCCTTTTGCATGGAACCTTGTAAAAATTAGCTTGAATCAGGATTCTGAAAAATATGTCAGTAGACTAAGTGGTTATCGACAAGCAATAAGAACGGGAAAACTTCAGCAATCTTGGACTTAGGTAAACAAAGCGATCTTAACTCTGTATGACATTTTTTCATTAAATCAGTGGAAAAGAAATGTCAAACTGACTTTCAAGATACAACTTCTTTTAGCAAGCAACATGAAATGCAGTTAAGTGACTGTTGGGGCGGCATGTGCACGACCTCGGGAATAGAAAAAGCAACATTTCAATGAAAGATTATTTTGCTAAAAAGATATCATTTCTTTCATTAAGAAGACAGAACGTGAATTTTTCATGTGCAGTCTTTAGGAACAAATTAATCCTGAGTGGGTTTTGTACATATGGATCTCCTTATTCGGATAAGTAGGTCTCCAGACACTCATTCTTGAAAGACGAAATGCTATATCTGCGAAAACATCTTCTTTCATTCATAAATCGATCAGATTTCAAATCTATGAAGCATTTGGTTTGCTGGGAATTATTATTACAAAGCAATCCTATTAATAAAGGACATGCGCGTTGATTGTGCGTTGGGCATGCGTTGCTATGATAGTCACATTTCAAAGAATGGCGGCAGTCAGTGGACGAAAATGGTTTTGTGAAAGTCAGGTACCTGGGTTGAGTAGTGTACTGTCACGAGTTCCCATTTTCTCCTTCAAAATATAATTTTGATGTAATAAATGAAGACATTTGTAACTATTGCAAATATTTCACTAACTTGATTCCGGCCTCTGAAGCACGTTGAGTTCCTATATGGCGATTCAGTCCCTTACCTAGCTTCATGAGCTCAATGGTTTTCTAATGGTAGTAATCTTCTCTAACTCGCTCATTCTCTAACTATGCAGAGCAAAATTCAAAATGATCGATTTTAACAAATTTTTAAAGTTTCTGTACTCTGAGAACGATATTTGATTTGCTTCATCAATTGTAGAAGCTCCAGTTCGAATGAAGATTTTATTTGCACAATTACTGATTCTTTGCAATAGGGTATGCAACTCTGGTGACGGCTAATCAGGTGGAAGCGTTTATAAATCTTTATATTATATATAAGTTTATATATTTATAATAAATGACTTAAAATAAACTTTGCCCTCATCTATATAGAGGTGTATATAAAATATGCAGAATAGACAGATGTCCTCAGACTTGAACAATTTAAGCACAACAATTCCTTGGCAGCCGTAGACGGTGCGTTTCGCCCTACAGGGGCTTTTCATCACGGTTCGGAATGGCCCAAACTAGCTTCAAATATCTAGAATGGCTGAACCAGCTGAAGGACTGCACAACGGGCTGTTGTGCATTTGTTTATCCTGGCTTTGCCGTGCGACAAATAATAATCATAATGATTGCAGAGTGCCAGTTCGCTTGGGTAGTGAATAGAAAGATGTCCTCAGACTTGTACAATTTCAGCACAACAATTCCTTGACAGCCGTAGACGCTGCGTTTAGCCCTATTGTATGTATATTTTTACAGTGTTCATAAAGTGTGCATGTGTTGGTTTTGGAAATGTCATTACTATACACGCACAAATATGCATTGCAGCTCTTCAACAGAAAAAATTTATTATTCAAGTTTATTGATTTATTAATCACACAATTTCCACGTGGCTATTGTATCAGTCCATAAAACGTTGTCCGCATACCTAAAAGCTGCAATCTTAAATAGTTTCGTGCCATCATGAGTTGAATGAGACTGATAACGAGAAGCGTCATCAATACTCTATGTGGTTTAGCCAATATCTTGATATTTATGATGTTTTGAACAACCTGTTCTTATCTGATGAAGCTTGGTTGTTGGTTCCATCTATCAAGTTAATTTCTCAGAAGTCAAAATTAACGTCGTTGGTCTGGAAACAATCTCTTTATAAAAAAGGCCCTCTCCACTCCATCAAAGTAGAAATGTTGTGCACAGAATTAGACTCATCTACGCGCCCGGCTTCGTTTTCTAGAATGGAAGGATTGTATCTAGCCTTAACATCAAAATGGCACATAACAGAGTTAGACAACTTGCTCCTTCTCGAATGGATAATTCGTGTATCGCTTACTATTGAATTCGGTTAAACATTCAATGCGGAAAATTCGGAGAGGAACGGATTCTTCCACTTCTTAAACCCCTCAGCAAGTTGCCTATGCCGATATTCGTCCTACCAAGTCAGCGAATCTACATGTACATGCAAGTGCGTCAGACTTTTATTCATGAGGAGCATCAAGGGAAAGCGTCTTCAAAAAGAAGCTATGCAGCCTGGAAACCTGTAGCAGTACATTCCTGAACACATTCCTGAACACTACACAACAGAAGCTAATTTCCTCATTGAAGAGCATAAGAAAGCTGATTGGTCTGTGTACTCTACAAAACCAGAGATATTTCTAACAGCTTCGGTAGACTTATTCTGTATCACAAAACACTCGTAAGTAGTCTTATTAAATTTTTACCAGTCGTTAATGCTTGTTTAATAACCAAGTACTACATACTGCTGCCAAACTTCTACCACTGCTACCAATATTCTGCTACCAAACTGTGACTCAGAATGTTCAAAAAGGACAATGAAAAGCTCTTGGGTTTCTTTAGTGAAAGCCGCATACGTCATTATTGCATGCAGTAATAAGATTGAAACTGTACCGCTCGTATTGAGGTGCGTTTAGACTTACTTCACCCTGAGGATGTGTTAGAATCGGCTAGATATCTACGGAGTTTTCATCATAGTCATAGCTTAATTATCTCTCGCATGTTCCTAACTATGCATCCTACTTTGCTATCGAGTTTTCATATACCGGTATACTCCCTCAGCTCTACATATCAGGGTTGGAACCGTTGAGCATCTCTAATTTCATGTCTGATGAAACTACATCAACGTGGACAAATGAAAAATTGTGAGGCGCCTGTAATTTATTAAAATTGAAATTATTCATATACAGATGAAAGCGATTCCACATCATACAGAAATAGATATAAACGTAGAGTAGGGATTTGTTTTATAATACATTTGTCTGCATTTCCAAAATCTAACAGGCCTGTTTCACTCCACCTAATAACGACTCGACCTCCCTCTCTCAAACTTGATTCCTACAATCTCTGCTGCGCGCCCTGATGAAAGCACTTGAGATGACATGACTGACAGACCGAATTTGTTTTCATATCACCTAAATTTCTCAATAGGGAATTCACTCTAAATAGTCCTAATTCACTTATTAAAGAAACAATCGTCGTTTAATAAACAATTTAAAAACGATACCTTGGGTCATTTATCTAATTTTAATAAATATTTCTAAAATAAAATAATTTCAAATCCAATTTAGTTTTAAAATATAACCAAACAATCAAGTGAGTAGATGCAATCAATATAATAGGTAGCGCATAACCCCTGTAGGAAAACTGAAAAACGTATTGACATCACAACTATCAAAAAGGTCGAGGCCAAGGACTTTCAGGTTTCAAACCGAGGGACCCTTTGTCGCATTTGTTTGAATGACAAAGCTTAAATATAAGAAATCTTAAATAAATCTTAATAAAAAGCTTAAATAAAAGACGATCATAACCATCCAGTTGGTTTGCCCGGTCAACCGACCGGTTGGGTTGACTTCGACTTGCCGGTTGGGGTGTGTCAGAATATTCCTAACTAGTTCCAAACGTGCTGCAGATGCATTCAGAGGGAAGTATAAACGCACTTTAAAGACGGAAATTGTAATGAAAGTTTTAATTTGCTATCATGAGATTCATCAGAGACTTCTTTATATGCGCTATCAATTCATACTGAGGGAAACTGTTTTGATAAATTTCAATATTATGAGTGAGTTGTGAATGACAGGAAGTGATAAAAGATATTCCGATTAAAGCCAGCCAGGAACTCTCCTGATATTGTTTCACTGAATTCATTGAATTCTAGAGAGGATTCCAATTTGAAAAGAAGTCATGTGAATCCTCGTAAATCTGCTAATTTATCATCTCTTGAAATCGGAGAATCAAAACACTTCCCCGCGTGCGAATGGAATGCTTTGACGTTTGGGAGCGAGTCGGTAGCAAGATGAGATGAATGCTGGAAGAAGTGACCTCCTTCAAATTCTATCAGATTTCACTAGAAAGTTGTCAGTGTTTCGTAAAGATTAGATACCAACATGTTTTCACTGCAAAAAAGGATTCTATTTTCACTTAGTGGGGCTATAATGGAAATTCATTGCCTGTTAAAAATTAATTCAAAGTCACACTTGAACATTGCTAAGATTGATGCATTGATATTTGCAAAGAAAATGACTTATTACCAAAATATACGAACATAAAACTATATGATAAGAACTTGAACAACAAAAAAATACTAAACAATTTCGGTCGGATTAAGTGGAATACGAAATTATACTGCACCCAAAAAGGCTCACAGCGCTAAAAAGGTACAATGAAGTCACAAATTACACAAAATTGTCATAAAATTTAAGAAAAAGCATTAATGAGCAAAACTTTCTTCAGACGACGCTTGAAAGTTAACAAACTGTTCGAATTTCCAATTTCATCGGGGATGCAGTTCCTCACAGAGGGTTCATAGAAGGAAAAACCACGACCTCTCCTGGATACTGTTTTGATGAGAGACACCTTCAATAAGCAACGGTCTTCAGATGATCGAAGATAACGGGGGAATATTTCCATTCATTAACTGATTAAGATACACAGGCGAATTCAAGTTAAGTCATTCATAGCATGCCCTTGTCTTTCGAACCTACTTATTTTATCAAATATTCGATGAGCACTTATCAACATTTAATAAACTATATAAGTGCCTAGTAAATCTTAAGAAAATCGTAGGATTTCCTCAAGCGCTGACTAAATGTTGACAGTATTGTTAGGATGCTTATAAGTAATCTATTATATATTTGAAGGTCCTACAATCTTATTAGCATAACATACCAAACTTACGTGAATTCTTAGTGTGATGGGCAATCCAATAACCAACATGGCTTCCAAATCATCAAATATTTGCTATCATATGACACGGAAATCCATTCGCACTTGGTATTGACCATCTTCCATTGATTAACCTAAGCGAAGAAATCGTGAAGTTAATGTTTGAGTTTGAAATATGCCTTGATTGGTGGAGTTATTCAATATGGTTAGAGAGATCATGTATTTGTTGGTCTTATTTTTATTAGATAGCAATAATTAATTTTGGCTATATTCCATAGCCATTCTCGAGTTAAAAATGTAATTAATGATTACAATTACAAAAATTTACAATTAAAATGATTATTTCAAACACATACTAATCACGTCGGTGTCTCCATTGTATCTGCATGTGCTTCTGCCCGTACACCAATTCGGTCATTGTTATGAGTAATTTATTGATGATTTTCTATGATAACTATACATATGTGTGCAGTTATTGAGAAACAGCTGGCAATGCAATGAAGTCACACGCATGTGTTTCACTGTTTTACAAAAATGTTATGGATGCACATTTCATTGCATTTCCGTGTATACATATTGCTTGCAATTCACAACCTAGCTTGCAATGTATCATTTTCGGTACAATTCACTCCCACCGGAAATGTGGATAGAGATTGATTTTACAGTTGCGCACTTACACGAATAGGGTCAAGTAAGTGGTAAAAACATGAAAACAACAGGGGCTTTAATTTTTAAATTAAATTCAGGACGGAATTTATTCGGGACGGATGAAGGGAAAGAGACTCAAATACATGAACTATAACGTTTAAAGAGTTCTCCAACATAACAATGCCGGCAGTATCATTTTGTTCTACAGATTGTTATATTGTTATAGGTATATTGTTAAATTGAAAACTTGAGGTACAGCAGTTAAAATGTCAGCATGAACTCATTAATCTAAAAGTGCTTATGAAATGAATGATATTTCACCTTCAATTGTTCAACACGCTTTCAGCTGAAACCTTACGCAAATTATTAAGGATATGATACAAACTCTGAGTCACACTCGATAAACTGTGGTATTCAGAGAATGGCGAATGTGGCGGTTTTCAGATTAGTCCTTAGGAAATTCAAGCAATTTTACGAATTTCAAATTTTGTCTCAATTTTTTTACGTTCTACAACAGAACTGCTAGAGGTCGGATAACTGCAAAAATTCGAGTCATCTTAAAAATAATGCCTAGACTCGAATGAAGCTTTATTATGTAATTAATTCGAATTGTATAATCTAAATAAAACCGCGCATGCATCACTAAGAAAGCACAAAAAAATTTGATTACAGGCAATCACTAGTCAAAAATTCTAATGCATAATTTTGATTGATCAGCTCATGCTCTAGTTTGATAACAGCAGGACTATGCAAAATGGCAGGCTAGAATTTTGCCTAAGTTGTGTGCCATGTTATACATTTGTGCTACTCACATGCCTGAATTCGGTGACATACGCAGTAACACCACATTGCCGTAGTCCTACAGCAACAATGTTTTCATAAATGCATTGACCGTAATCCTCAGTCTTCACCCTCCTGCTAACAGAATAGCACCGGCGCTGTTTGATAATTGACAAAATTGTCAGTTCTAATTGCTTTAGTGAATGTCAAAATCATCATAGCCCCCACATAATCTCCATAGCAAAGATAGCAAAATTAGGCAAAAAATTAAAGGCCTAGCTTTTATGTTTAAGATCTGTCGGATAAAATTGGGTTAAAGGATTCAAAGACCAACCAATTGTAGAGAGCTTACAACGAGATTTCAGCAACAAGTCTTCCTTGAGCTTTAGTTTATACTGTAATTGAGTTTAGTTGCCGCTTACTTGTATTCTTAGTAACATGAATGTGAAATTCAATGCTACTAACTCATCCTTCCTTCCTGTCTGTGCCAATTATCACATTTCTGTATTTCTTATTTATCTCAAATTTATCTCAGTTGCTCCTAACTGTAGAACAATAGCTAAACTATTAAAAATGAGGTTGCTGAACTCGTTAACGCACACTAGATTGCTACACAGATTTTTCATTCAACAGCTCTAAATTGCTCATTTCTTTTTTGGGCTATTGCTTCATGTCCTCCCGATTCCTAATCTCGTGACTGTGAGGCCCACAAATCTCGAAAAACCCGTTTGAACATGAATATACTTTTAGCATCGACCGCATCTTCGTGCTTCTTGACAAGATTCATTATGGTTTTATGATTGCTACATACTGTATTCTCAATTTGATTTGCGCTAGAGTTGAATCAATTTTATTCATTTATTTATTCAGGAAATTTATAATGCGCTGCACCCTACGCTTGCAGTGAGAGACAGCATTATGATCACAATAATCACAGTAGAGTACAATAGATCAATAGTCAATAAATACTTGAAGGTCATTAATTAGTGTCTGATAAAAGAAACACTTTCAATTGTCTCTTGAAGGACTTGAGTGAATTTGCAATAGAGGAAGACTACTCCAAACAAGAGGGCAATGTAACTAAATGCACGTCCACCAGGAAATGTCTTGCTTTTCATATGCACTTTGAGTAGGGTTTCATCCCTCGACGATTGGAGAGAGGGGGAGGCAATGTACAAATTACACATACAGTCGACTCTCGATGTAAGTGACACGGCAGGTTGGTCCTTGCCGAATTGATGAATTTGTGGCTACCTCTCGATGTAGGCGATGTCTCGGTACAAGCGATGGCATCAGCCGGTCCCAAGGTGTCGTTTATATCAAGAGTCGACTAATACATGTATACGACAGTTGGAATGCAGACTTGCTCTTCATTCGACAGAATATAGGATGTCATTTTACAGTATTGAGAGCCGACTTGAAGCAATCTATTTGTTCATTTATACCGATGAACGAAATATTTCTCATACGATGATGAAAGTCATCCCAGTAGCCGTTTATAATAGAATATAATGCTCAATCTAAATAAAAGCGTTTTGCATTATATCACTTTGATTTTATCCGAATTTACTTTTTCTGACGCATTCACGTCCTGATCTGACGATTTCCCCAGGCGATCACTGCCGAAACAAATAAAATATTTACACAGCTGCCACCTCTTCATTGTTCGTCATCACATATCGACTTAGAACTTACGCGCAGCAATGGGCATTTTCTTGTAACTTTACTTACTTGTACTTTTTGCTGCGACAATAGAAGAAATCAGATTATTTTGACAGATTACTGTTTTGAATACAAATCCGATTTGCAAGAAGCAAGAATGATACCAGATATCTGTAGAATTGTAGATCCAGACGTACAATTAAAAACCGATTAGGTTCAATACTGCTGGATCTTTCGATAATCGGATTTTCAACGTGCAGTTGTTGAATATCTTTGGCTTCACCCTAAGACGGGGACCTTGTCTCATCTCTGGTGTGATCCTCGCAAAATCAAGTCTCTTGACCTGTACTTTTGAGACTTTCAGTGCACCTTCAAGCCTTTCACCACAGTTGGCTGGATTTGGCCGACAAGATAGGTCAAATTCATGACGCATTTTGAAAAGTATTTTTTTTGAAGTTTTGGAATTTGCCAGTTTTTGCTAATATTACGAGTGATCAATTTCAATATGAGTGCGAGTCTATGAATCATGTTCGTTTATAATATCGTAGACACTAGACATAGAATTGGATGTTTGAAATTCGAATATTACGTAAATACTACTCACCAAAATGCTTGTTATCCGCAAAAAAGTAGTCAACTTGTAAATGTTCGTCATCCTTCTTCTTTGTAATCCACATTTGAAATTATTCAAGCCTATAGAACAGTAACTATTTAGATTGCTCACTTTTTATAGAGAAATCTTCTGCCTTTTGAAGCAGTTGTGATGGCCAATGTATTCGAAAATGAAGATAGTCGCCCAAATATTAATCCAAAGCAATGCCCAATAGCATTAAACACCAAAATCCATCCTCATTCATTTGTAGACACGCAGCTTGATGTGATCCATTTGTTGACGATGCGTTTTCATCATATTTTTCGATTTTGTGTTCTTCCAGTCAAAGTATTAAGTTGCGACTTTACAGCCTTAAAAGTTTAGTATCAAACACAATTATGAATCAAACTGATTTGGATACAGCATGCAGGTGATGTGTACAACTGGGACTAATATTTTCATTATATTTTTCAGTATATATATATATATATACCGGTATAAAAAGCCGTGCAAATCAGCCTTCACTCAGTTCTGCAGCAAAGCATGTTTGTGCTGTAGCGCTCTTCCCCTTCAGACGTCCCTGACACAGCGAAGCTATTACAAGTCATTCAAAAATCAAAGTTATTGACAATGTGCTATGGATGTGAAATCAGCATATATATCTCATAGACTATATGTGGGAAGATGGCAAGCTGTTTTGATAATTGACAAAATCTGAATTTATTGTGCGATAAAATGTCAGGTCTGATTGCTTCCAGGGAATGTCAAGATCATGAAAAGCCCCACAGAATCCCATAGAAGCGCTATGGGAGCTGTGGGGATGGCCGCAACACCCATACCCACCCCATCCCCAAAGGTTCCCATGCCCATGGCTTCACCCACAGAATCCATAAACCCACAGCAACCATACCAATAGGAAAGGGTCACAATCATAGATTTAGCGCATCCTGATGTTTGTAAAACAGTATCTACATGTAAACGAGAAGGATCTCCTTGAGGTAAACCCGATACTATAACATTATGAGACACTTCAATTCCAGTATTGCGCTTTGCTGTTTCTAAACAACAGATTCCCAGTCTCTCAATTCTTTCATTTTGTTTAGAAATAACTTTGAAAAGTTTTTTGCTTCAATCTGTAGGTCCTCTTTGGCACTACTGCAGTTTAGTGCACCCTCTATGAAAGAGACGGAAACGCGCCTACTGCAGTTTAGTGCACCCTAAAACAACGGCGCATTCTCCCGCAAACGATGACTACGCACATTACACCGAAGCGCGCGCTCGGTGTAATGTGCGAAGACGAAGACAAAGACACAAAGACACTCATTTATAACTATAGGAAAGAACGAACGGCATTCATTCTGATGTGTTTTCAGACATATGCATAGTTGTTTTCTCACATGCATTTTAGGGTGCACTAAACTGCAGTAGGGGTAAAAGAGGGTGCACTAAACTGCAGTAGTGCCGTCCTCTTTCACTCTGGAATGAATGCTTTCGGTAGAAGTATTTTTCATTGAATTATTTAATCATTTAGAAACGGTGCATGGCCTAATCTCGATGTTTTTTACAGCCCAGTGTGGATGTATTTTGCTCTGTATTACACTTTGAACATGAATCATCATACTTCAATCATATTCGCAACACTGTCATCACGCAAGGATGCTATGAACAATTTTTAGAACATCAAGAGAATTAGTATTCCTTTTCAAACTGTCACTCGAGACGACACCTGAAATTTCAAGAGCGGCTTCAAAATCACTGTCTCTCTTTTGACGACAAGATGCACATTTGAACTTTTTTCAAATTCCTGATGCGTTTTCTTTCAAATCTCCGAGTTTTGAAACCCTTGGAACAGGCTTGACACTGTCTGAGGATGAAACACATCAGACAAAACTCATTTATTCATCTCCGAAACAGAGCGAATTAGGCGCCCGAATGCTACATACATGCAAGAATATAAATCCGACTTTTCGCTTTGCGTAAGATAAAGAGACTTGAATGGACAATAGCGGTTTGTTGAAGATCATTTCAGCCCCTCACTTAGGCAACGATCAATATTGCTAGATCTTAAGCGGAATCAAAGTTCAGAAGCTTGCAACGGTTACTTGTCGTAAGGCGATTAATTGCAATTATTTTAAAGAGAAATGATGATAACCGTGAATATCTTCGCACAAAAACATTGCTAAACTGCCGATCCTTCCCATAGTCAACCACTTGAAGCCACTTTGACCCACTTCGATTGCATATATGTGATTGTGGTTCACTTAATCGACAGCAGTCTTTTCGTCGACAGGGTCATTTCATCGACAGCAGCCTTTTCGTCGACAGGTCTTTTCATCGACTGGTCTTTTCATCGACAGGGTGATTTCGTCGGCCGGTGTTTCCATCGACAGCAGTCTTTTCATCGACAGGGTCGTTTCGTCGACAGGGTGATTTCATCGATAGGTCTTTCCGTCGTTTCATCAACAGGTCTTTTCACAGACAGGTCTTTTCGTCGACATTTTTTATTTACACTTTGCCAGGAATAACAAATTTAACGATAAAATAAGTTTAAAAATGTGGCGGATGACGCCATCTGAAATCTTGCATTGTTATAATTGAATCTGTTGGCTACATGAATTGGTCAGTACAATTAGTTGAATTGTAATCAAAGCACTTTTGTGTATTGATCTGATCATTCGATGTGATTACATGTAGTTATCATTCAGTCCCTGCGCAGTCTTGCCGCATTTGTGTTCATTCATTCTCTCGGCTGCAGTAAGCGCTTTGCGCTAATTCTAGCTTCCCTGTCACCACAAGCACTAATTTTACTGATTATGGAAAGTGCATTGAAATGTGCAAATGCTTGACTCTCAAGCTAAATTCAAAGCAACACAAGATGAATTTTTCTTGGCAAGGATATCAAACGTCATCCGTCATTCTTTTCTCTCTGATGTTCATCTCCTGTGCCAGCGGTACATAGATGTGGATTTCCTAATCGGCTTTGGGTGCTCAAACAATCCACACCAAGCCGTACACTTTTATGCCCGAATATATTCAGCTCGACACAACGACGCTAAAAAATTGGTTTTTTCATCAAACTACGACAATTGAATCGGAACATGTACAAGATAGCAAAAGGACGCCGAGAAAATTTCTCGGTTTTGTTACATATTTCAGAATTGATATTTTGTGACTAAAGTAATTGAAGATTTTTGATTTTTACCTTCTGTCGAAATTTAGTGATGTTTAGTCAACTATTAGTTTAAGTTAGATGATATTTGAATTTTTGTGAATTTAAAATCAACTGAGGATGAGGCGCATGCATTTCAAATGAATGGGTTCAAATATTGATAGAATGTGAAAATCATACTTACAAAATGCAGATTTTAGAAAAATTGCAAATTATTTGCAGTATTGGCACATACATGTAGAATGTTGATGCAAGATGCACCCTTTTTAATGAAACTTATGAATGTCAGCATCATTATCAGCATCAAGAAAATAATTTCAGATCCTTCTATCTATGCATGTGTTACCAAAATTAAAATTGACAGCAGAGATGCGTCTGCCTACTATTTTCCAGAAAAAGCTGAAATTTTATTGCTCCCAAATTCCGACTGATAATAACACTCAAATCATAAACATACTTAGATTATAGTTTATATTCAGACGCACAGTGTGTTCTTATGAACTCTTTCTTTGTAGTTTTATAATTTGCTCAAAAAGCCATAATGTAATCTAGAAGAAATTTGGCTCGCTGAGCAGTTAACACAGCAACAACAACCAGACTCGTCAAATAGATATCACCATTTGTGTCCCCCTTACAAGGGCAACAATAATGAGCAGTGCTCTTTAAGCATCAGAATAATTTAAAATGGGCGGATAAAGTTAAATTGTTCATCATTCTTGTTGTGAAGAGAATTTTCTGCTTGCGAGCCCATTACGTTACCAGGCATCGACTTTGTCGATTGTCATGCGATTTTCGGTGCAACATAGGCGAGTAATTTGTCGTGGAAAGCCCATTTTGATAAAATCACAAGAATTTTTGTTCAAAGAATGCATCTCCTGCGAGTTCTGAAATCTTTCCTGTCTAAGGCAGAGTTATTTGCTGTGTACAAAGGACTGCTGAGACCATTGCTCGAGTATTGTGCGCCTCTGTTTGTCTGTCTGCCTGCCAATCTGAGTGACTATGTTGAGAAACTCCAGAGGCGAGCACATCGCATTACATGTGGAAAAGACTGTAATGAAATGTGCTTTGAACCATTAGATGTAAGACGAAGGAGCATTTCTTTGTCGCTTTTCGAGAAGTTCGAGCACACTAATTACTGTCTCAATCGGTTTTTGCCTTCTCTTGGTGCCCGCTCCGAACGCTTATTGATCCCACCATTCAGAACAACTCGACGAAAGACCTCATTTTTTGTTTATATGTCATTGTTGAAGAACAGCCTCCATGAATTCTCTTGACTTTTTATATAACATCCTTCATTTTGTGGCTTGCCAATGTAACTTTTTGATTTTCATTTGATCAAATAAACACTTATGAATGAATGAAAGGAACTCTTCTCTCCAAAACAGATGGACAGGAATGGACAATGACTGATTGTTGATGATAATTTCAGTTGGTCATATATGCTGCGATGTAAGATCATGTAGCTAGATCTTATGTAGAATCAAACATTAATCTGCCACATTTTAGTCCGGCAGCCACAACGAGTTTCTGCGGGGAACGAGGCCGAAAATGATACTTTCACAGAATGATGTACTCCCTATGCCTACTGCGAATTCGCGCGTCTGCCGAGTTCTAGTGAGTTCCTCTTCTTGTCAGACAGGATCAAAGAAAAACACATGTAAATCCAATGGGACGCACACTGCAATTTTTGATTAAAATGAAATTTTCTTCGTTTTCTCTATGATTAAACGAAAAGTATTAAGCCCAGAGTCATAATTTTTTGGCATGGAATGTCTTCAGGTCATTTCCTATGATGTGCATGTCCTATTATCATGTTTCTGATCGGCAATGTATGTGATACAGTGGTTGAATGTGGATAAAGTTGTTCAAAATGTCTGTGTTTGTCGACATTAAGAGGCTCGCCAAATCGAAATGTGTTTAGCTTTATAGATAGGAGTACATGAACATGAAAGGAAATGACCTGAAGACATTCCACGCCAAAAATTATGACTCTGGCCTTAGTACTTTTCGTTTAATCAGAGAAAACATACAAAATTTCATTTTAGCCAAAAACTGCAGTCTGCGTCCCATTGGATTTACATGTGTTTTTCTTTGATCCTGTCTGACAAGAAGAGGAACTCACTAGAACTCGGCAGACGCGCGAATTCGTAGTAGGCATAGGGAGTACATCATTCTGTGAAAGTATCATTTTCGGCCTCGTTCCCCGCAGAAACTCGTTGTGGCTGCCGGACTATTTGTACCCGTAATTGACAAAATTTACGTTTATGTGAGACAAAAGTTAGGTGTTGCACTTTTCATGATCATCACTGTAGAATAAAGCTAAGCTCCTATGTTGATCAAAATGAAAAAGGAAATTCCAGAAATCGCCTTTCGACTTTGTCGGCCTGAAAATGTTCAAGCAGGCCAATCACCTTTCGCATATTTCGAATTTTACAGTTGTAAAGACATAATGTATTTTGCAATAAATATGACAACGACGCATGCCGGATGCGTGAATGGATGCCGTAGTGAAGTCTAGTCATTTACATACATTGGATGGGAGACCAGCTGTCTTGCTTAGAACTTTCACGCATCTTATGACGCAGTGCAAGGCTCATTGATATCGCCATATATATTTGCACCCCACATAGGAAGTCCATCCCCGAAAAAAATCTTCTCTACTTGACTCTTTTCTTAGAACAGCCATATTAAATCACGGAATTGCAAATCGTAAATTTCGCACGAAATCTGAACGTTGAGATATTCATCGATCAATACGCAATTACAGTCTGTCCTACATTTCTAGTCACCCCCAATTTTTTACAATTATTTCTGATTTTTGTGCTTGTTTGTCCATAAATTCTAAGTTCTATTAATTACTGCCATTACTTTCGAAAGAGAAATATTGTTGCTATTAATATCGAATACAAATACTAGATACTAGACTAGGAAAATACCAAAAACAATAAGTATCTCTATTATCAACATCTCATATGTTCACCTTTCTTATAATAATGACAGCAGCAATTCGATCAGGCGTGGATTCAATAAGACACTGTAATGGACAGGTGTGTGTAATGGTTTCATCACGGTTCCTGTGTTTAATTAATACGGCAATGATTTCAGATTTTGTCTTTCGTGTCTGACTCTGAAGTTTCTTCTCAGCAATGCCCTAAAGTATTTCGATAAGGTTCATATCTGTTTCCCAACCAGTCAAGTACAGTGATGTTGCTTGATTGAAGGCATTGATTGAGCATTTTGGTTGATGACTCGGTAGTGAGCACGTCTAGTTGCACGTTGTATTGGTGACTTACCAATGACGTGTGATTGGTGTGTGACCAAGTACAGACACGCCGATTGGACAATCGGAGGGCAGACGCCACTGTGCGCTACATCAGCTAATGAAATTTATACAACTCAGGCTACTATGAAACAAAATGGAATTTGCTGACATGATTACTTAAAAGACTCTCGAAGACTTTGTTTTACGAACATAATGATTTCAATGATCAGATCATTTCTCAGCCTTGTAATTATTTTGTTATTCCTGGAAGTGTGAATTATTGTTGACCTCTTCTTGATTTACATTGTAAATTATCAAACAGCTTCTGAGAATGAACAAGAAAGCACGTTATATAATGTGCATTAATGATTGTGATTGCAACAATTTCACTTCATCTCTCATTTGTCAGGCAAAGTGCTTTACATATCTGTTATCGTGTACGTATTGACGATGGAAGATCAACAGCAACATTTTGTTTACTTTGTACCAAAAATAGACGATTCGCAGTCTTCGCAGCAAATTGAGTCTAAATTGATTTTTAGAATAGAATCCTCCAAGTGCCCTCCAAAAATCGGTAGAAGCTATCTAAGTATTAATATCTAAAGCACAGTATCGAAGAATAAATTAAATCTTGCTTGAGAATAAGAGATACTGTCCTATCGATAATCAAAATTGATAACGGCTGGCTTGGAACAACACTTTCTACTCGAAAGTAGAGGCAAATTATTACGTGATAATTAGTATTCCTTGCATTCGATAGAACTTGTGTCTATGCAATCACGTTAACAGTTGCATGTAATCTTGTGATTGTATGCAAGCTTGTATATTTCATGACAAGTAATTAGATTGCCGCTATGATTCATAAACAATGCAAAGCTCTACTCGAATTGAATTACTGAAATGAATGGATCTAATTTACAGCTTGACACGTGTGTGGGGAATGTGTAGATCGCGTGGTGTAGCGGTTATCACATCTGTCTAACACGCAGAAGGTCCCCAGTTCGATCCTGGGCGCGATCAAATTTTGAGTTAACTGAACTCTGTGATGTGATCAACGACGCTAGTGGCGGCACGACAGCAATAAGTGAATTTTGAATGACTGACGAGATTTCATTTGTCATGCACATACAGTTTACGGCGGCGAAAAGAAAACTGCTTTTATTTTGAGCTATCGAGGATATCAGAGCAACTCCTTTCTATTTCAGTCATGTTTATATGTCACAAGATGAAAGTAAAAAATGTGTAACCCGATTATTGAAACAAGTGAATGGAAAATCATGCGTACATGGACGACAGATCATAAATTACAGTTTTAGGAATTATTACAAAAGTATCGTGTAAGCAGACACTCCAAACAGCTTATGTGCCAATTTGGTCTACTACTGCTATGGAATCCTGGAAGATATTTCTTTATGATAAAATTTTTCTTCACTAAGATCTCAGAAAAATCACTAAAAGTTTGAAGTTTTCCCGGCGATGGCGATTGTTTGCGGCGCTCGGCCTTCAAATTTATCACTTAATCGACTAGCTTAATTATCACTACGAATCCATTAATCAATTGATAGCAATAACTCGCCAAAATCAATTGATTTTTGATAGCGACCTTGTGTCTGAGCACGGAGATGACATCGATCAAATTTGTCTGTCAGGGTAAACCCTGATGAGAATTGCTGCAGAAATGAGCCACATGAAATGTAGACGTAATTCACGATGCTTGCAAAGATAAGTACTAAGCTTCTTTTGACATCTGAACCGTTAACCTCACCTCCACGCATTCATCAATAGACAGGTTGACCTGTAGTTTGATTAGCTCGTCACTCCCTTTAAAAATATGAACCAGAAGGAGAAACACCTTTTTCAGCATTACTACAACGGAAAGCATCTTTCTGATAATCTGTACGCTTTGAACTTTATTACGACAACTGTATTCAGTCAAAAAACGTCTGAGAAGATGGTATATTTATCAGTGCTCTTAATCACTATGCCATCTACCTTTATCTGCACAAAGGGCTTGCATCATTCAAGAGACAGACATTTGGATCTACAAAAGCACAATGCATACTTTTGTTAACTGAAACGTTTTATAAAATAAATGTGCACCGCATTTCTGCTACAGGAAACAAACAACAATTTCAGGCACAGCTCAAGCACCCAGTAATACAAAAATAGATCTAGCTCTCGTGAATGATCAATAAATGAAGCTCTAAATATTTGTTATGTTGACACATGATAAACTTTGCACTTGCGTTGTTACGGAAACTTGGCTTCAGACTCAGATTATGTCCGTCTTTTTCATCACTGCGAATTTGACCATAAGCAACCAAATCGTACAATCATTTCATGTCACTATATATTTAAAGTATCATCCATATAGTCCGGTGTGTTAAGTTCATACGTTTACCAGACCGGAAATGTCTCTGAATTTTTGCATGATGAAAGATAATGCAATTTTAGACGTTTTGAGTCGTGGGGTCCAAGAAAAATCCATGGAGGGGAGGAGTCCTTACGTCTCAAAGTTGGCACTACATCACGATTTTTGGTTGATTTCATTGGCTGAAGTTTGTTTGTTTATATTCAATTAATATTGTCTGAACTCATTTTTATTATTCTCACCTTGGTGCTAACAATAAACAACTTTTAATATTTTCCAAGCTAAAGTCCAAAAATTGATATCAAGTCAATATCCTGCATACATTTTTCTCATCCAAAGCCACTGATCCATCACATTACTGTAAATTACATTTTAAAGGAAATGTGTAAGCAAGCAACAGCTAGATCATCGCTACAAACTTACAAAAGCGTAGAAAATAACAACCTGTTGTCTAAACATAAATATATGCAACGTATAGCGTATTTATCTTGAGACTACGTTGATTTTTTAAATTTATCTTTAACGTATAAGTGTCTAGGAAGATGCACAAATGTCTCCACCCGGACAGGCTATTTGACATGCAGTATTTTGACTTTTGGCTGTGTCAATTCATAAGTCGTTGTGAAATACCAAAGCTACTCGTATATGTTGTAATTTTCTTTATTGAAATTCTTTAGTGTGTAAATTGGCAGTGGCTATTACATCGGCTGAGCTGGTACGATTTTGGTCTCACGACTATAACACCGACTCAGCAGGTTCAATTTTCTTCCATGTCTGCCACCACGCTTCAGATTTTTGACCCATTGGGGACTCACAATTACTCAACATGACAGGAATTATTCATCAGAATGTGTCTTGACTCGCTGCTTTTCTTGATTCGTCACACTTTGTCTTGATTCATCTTCTTGGCTTTGTTTTAGGAATTCAGTATTTTCTTGAGCGAAATAAACTCATCTCCCAGTTATAAGACAATTTCGTCTTATATCGGCAATTCTTGAATCATATCACACTTTTAAACTAATGACTGAATAAAGCTTGGTGACTGAGAAATCATCAGCTCGACTAGAGCAGAAAATGTTGGAGCTAGACACCACAGCAATCACAAAAGGTAGTCTACTATGTCGTTTCAACAGGCACATTATCATGCATAAACTGCTCACATTCTACTATAGAGCGAGTTGGTATTTTATGTCTCAATAACAAATAAATAGTGTAGTCGTTGACTACCGTCAAATAGGCCTACAAGTACGCAAAAATGCAAGCATTAAAAAAGCGTGTGCATTTCAAAGTTATAGTTAGATTTGTTTCTCAGATGAATTGACTTTGTTTGAAGTTATTGGTGATAAATAACTTCACTACACCAATTCTGCAGGGAAATTGATTAATTTGCTCCTGGCTAGTTTGAAATATTGTGCATGAAGAGATTGTGGCTGCACCAAGACAGTCCCTCATGACAAACTCATTCCTAACTGTCTACAGGTTAAATTGTTGAGATCATGAATGTGCACTGCAGTTCTGAAGTTAGTTCAGTTCAAGAAATGCGACCAAAACAGTTAAAAACATCAAAAACAACAAATGAAATTGCTATAAACTTGTCTAATAAGGTAATGGCATATTCTGCTTTAATACATAGATTGTGATGTTTTCACCGATCCTCATTGTGAGACAGAAGTGCCAAAATTGCGTTTAAAGAAGCGTCTGTTGTGATGAAGATAGATGAGATGTATTTAAATCTGCAACGACGTGGGCAAACAGCACGAAGTTAACTAACGTAGATTTCGAAATCTCATCACCTCTCTAATGCATATAAAACCACATATACTGTGCATTGTCTTTCAAATGTATGTGAGATCGCGATATTGAAATTGAAGCAGGAATGAAACTCTTGCATGATCCAGCTAAATTCAGAAACGCACTTTAAAAAACGTGTCGTGTGGCGTGCGTGATGTTGGCATCCAGCGCAAGAGGTGGAAGAGAAAACCCACCCGAACCGATCATCCTTCCAATAAGCTGCAGATTCCTATCTGTGGATACATGTGCCTAATCATGATCCCATTGTCGCCGCCATGTTATATTTCTAAATAATTCAGCATTTGAAACACATCCATGTAATAGTAGACGCATTTTGAAATCAGAAGTAAATAAGAAATATCTTGTACACTTGAGTTTTAGAATTACGGAATTGTTTGTGACTTAAAATACAAATCATCAAGCATCATTTCGCAGCCTGTTTAAGAGTAAATTGATGAATTAAAAGAAACATCATCCTGCAAGATTCAAAAGTGCAATTTGAGGTCAAGAGATATGAAGAGCGTGGATAAATACAGTCTAGGTTAATCAAGAACAGTTGTAATCGTGATGAGGCACTGAAGGTGATGGGAGATAGGAATGCCGAAATTGCGAATGGGGAAAGAAAACGCTTGATTGGCGATTACCAGATCGTTTTCTACAAACTCGTGGCACTGCAGAGGTGCATGGTGACAGTTGAAAATGGTCTTCATGCAAAATTTCTCTCCAAAATGGTCTAAGAATTTTCCAACGGAAAGCCACAAAGCAAAATTTTAACAACAGAAGCAATTTCAGCAGCATCTAATTTGAGCCGAAAGCTCAATGGCTTCTGATAGTTTGAAAGTAGGCTTATTAGGCCTACGTCCATAAACTACCAGAGAC
Source organism: Prostheceraeus crozeri (assembly GCA_907163375.1). NCBI lineage: Eukaryota > Metazoa > Platyhelminthes > Polycladida > Euryleptidae > Prostheceraeus > Prostheceraeus crozeri. The sequence continues at coordinate 475,148 of CAJQUW010008489.1, read as the reverse complement.
CATTGACTTTCCGGTTGGGGTTGAAATTTTAACAGAGACATAGGATTCAGGTGCTACTGAAATCGTTTCTGCTATTAAAATTTTATTCTTTGGCCTTCCTTTAGGCAGTTTTTAGAAAGACCACTTTGGAGACCATTTTGCACGAAGACCACTTTGACATGGAGCATAAATACATTGCACCGAGGTGCTTGAAAAGTGCTGAATGATTCATGCAATGAAATTTGTCATTCGAGAAATCAATTCAATAAATGCATGAGTGGACCAGTGAAATGAGATAAATTTAAAAATTACAGAATTTTACAGCGACATTGCTAGAGACCCTTCCGAACTTTGCATTCTCACATACATCACCAATCAGAAAAAGTATTGCGACATATGATAGAAGATTAGAGATTAGAGATTAGAAGAACACATTCCATGTCACCAGTTGTGACTGAGCACTTCTCATTTAATCAGAGAAATACAGACCAATTCGGCAGCGCTCAGTAGACGCAAAAGGTTCGTGGTGGACATATGGTACATATTATCCTGGGAAGATCCTATTTTAAATTCTTATCCTGTAAAAGCGCAAGCTCTTGCGTGGACCATTCACTTCCATAATGAGTCCAAGCAAGCTGGTAACAAATGATCATGACAACCAATGAGTTTTGGATGAGAGCGATCATCAGCCATATCACCAACATTATTCTCAGGTCTTGCTGCAACGCTTTCGATGAGCGGTCAATCTATCTGAATAACTGCATCTTTTATGACAACAGCAAACGTAATTTGTGCGTTTGGCACTATTGCGCGTAATGTACGTGATTATTGCTAAAGCGTCCTACAATGAGAGTTTACTATTATAAAAAGTGCCCTTCCATTAATTTGATAACAATGTTGAATTCAGCCACTATGCATGTATGCCTGGTGGACATGATGACCACATACCAGGCACTTAATCATCTGCACTATTATGCTCTAGTACCAACAATTCGCATGAGCCAGACGTTCTTTGACATGTTTATCGTCTTCGAAATTTCTCTGAAGTTGGCAAGTGTCAGTGTCTGTCACGAATGGTAATTAGCAATAACCATGTCAAAATGGAAATGGTTAAGCATGACGAAGTCCACGAAACATCCGCTTTTTTAATGCTTGCATTTTTGCGTACTTGTAGGCCTATTTGACGGTAGTCAACGACTACACTATTTATTTGTTATTGAGACATAAAATACCAACTCGCTCTATAGTAGAATGTGAGCAGTTTATGCATGATGATGTGCCTGTTGAAACGACATAGTAGACTACTTTTTGTGATTGCTGTGGTGTCTAGCTCCAACATTTTCTGCTCTAGTCGAGCTGATGATTTCTCAGTCACCAAGCTTTATTCAGTCATTAGTTTAAAAGTGTGATATGATTCAAGAATTGCCGATATAAGACGAAATTGTCTTATAACTGGGAGATGAGTTTATTTCGCTCAAGAAAATACTGAATTCCTAAAACAAAGCCAAGAAGATGAATCAAGACAAAGTGTGACGAATCAAGAAAAGCAGCGAGTCAAGACACATTCTGATGAATAATTCCTGTCATGTTGAGTAATTGTGAGTCCCCAATGGGTCAAAAATCTGAAGCGTGGTGGCAGACATGGAAGAAAATTGAACCTGCTGAGTCGGTGTTATAGTCGTGAGACCAAAATCGTACCAGCTCAGCCGATGTAATAGCCACTGCCAATTTACACACTAAAGAATTTCAATAAAGAAAATTACAACATATACGAGTAGCTTTGGTATTTCACAACGACTTATGAATTGACACAGCCAAAAGTCAAAATACTGCATGTCAAATAGCCTGTCCGGGTGGAGACATTTGTGCATCTTCCTAGACACTTATACGTTAAAGATAAATTTAAAAAATCAACGTAGTCTCAAGATAAATACGCTATACGTTGCATATATTTATGTTTAGACAACAGGTTGTTATTTTCTACGCTTTTGTAAGTTTGTAGCGATGATCTAGCTGTTGCTTGCTTACACATTTCCTTTAAAATGTAATTTACAGTAATGTGATGGATCAGTGGCTTTGGATGAGAAAAATGTATGCAGGATATTGACTTGATATCAATTTTTGGACTTTAGCTTGGAAAATATTAAAAGTTGTTTATTGTTAGCACCAAGGTGAGAATAATAAAAATGAGTTCAGACAATATTAATTGAATATAAACAAACAAACTTCAGCCAATGAAATCAACCAAAAATCGTGATGTAGTGCCAACTTTGAGACGTAAGGACTCCTCCCCTCCATGGATTTTTCTTGGACCCCACGACTCAAAACGTCTAAAATTGCATTATCTTTCATCATGCAAAAATTCAGAGACATTTCCGGTCTGGTAAACGTAAGCGTGAAATTGTGACTTAACAGACCGGACTAATAAAAAAGTGACCCATAAATCAAGGTTGGAACCGGCCACCGGCCCGGCCCCGGTAAAAAATCTTGAAGACCGGCAGGCCGGCTCTAACTAGGCATGTGTCAATGATTAACTATTACAGATTACGACTAGTTCAAGAAACGACTAATTATTCTAGAATTAATTATCTGGTTCAACTAAAATAGAATTGCAACATTGTAGGAGTATGATAACACAGTTTTTATTACGCAAACATTGCAAACCGCTTCTTGAAAACAATTCTTCAAATAATTATTCAAGCGGCAGACAGAGCCGTGCAATATTGCTGAAACTTGGTAATGATGAAGAAGTTTAGATACTAATGATAACCGATACAATGCATGAGGAAAATGAATTAATTTTTGTTGTTTTAACGCTTTGTAGGTGAATGATATTCAAATACACAACTATTTGGAACACTTCGCATGGCGCAGATGCAGCCTTTGTGAAGCTATATATAAGAGACTCTTTATATTGTGACTTTTATCTTAACCTTCACAGAGGCTGCATCTGCGCCATCCGAACATCGACCGTTGAAGGCGCTGGACGCCGAAGGCCTGTCTGTGAAACGTCTTAATTTTTATTTTATTGCATCGGCCTTTAATTTGAAAAGGTGAGTTTTGGCTCTTGTTTCTGTAATAAAGAAACATTATATAATCCATGAATGATGGCAACAAACACTTAAATATATGCATCCAAAGACAACTAAAAAGTCAGATATAAAAATGCGCGTCCAAAAATGCGATAAAAAACTGCTCCCCATACACCTCGTGCTGCTGTGTCAAACCTTGCTTGATCTTCTCTATTTCCTGTTTGTACAAAAATATCTGACTCAATAGGGATTAACATTGCTCAATTACAACATCTTTTGCTACTTCTCTCAAAAATTTGCCTCCTGATCCCTCATCATGTTGTGTCGCAAATTTATGAAACCTCCAATTTTACAATTAAGTAAATGGTTCGAATCATAGAGTAGGATTAGGTAGAGTGGTATCTCCGCATTTATTAAATCCCCAATGTGTATACACTTTCGATTTTATTAAATGAACTCAAAGGAGATGCAGTCGGAATTGTTTCCAAATGTGAGATATATATGCGGATTTATGCAGTTTTGAAGAAAGTACAACGGAATTGACTGATCATGATAGCATAAAGCAGATGGAAATGATATTATTTTACAGATAGTCCGTGTCTAACAGCCTTGGTGAGGAAATATTTCTTAAATTGGCAACTCGATGACCTGCTATTGCTTTCCAGCTGAACCTCAAGAGAATCTTCTTAAGCGTGATCAATCAACAGCTGCCACTGACATGGCAAAATCATGGATTCAAAGACAATGATTTTTTGAATGTATATGTGTCCACATCACTATTCAGATTCAAAAAATGAAACACGAATTTAGTGAATCATAAAATCATGCCAGAGAAAATTGAATTAAAAACATGAAATTTCAGCCAAGAAAGCACGGATAATATCGCGACCTTTTCATGAAGACTTCCATTATAACACGGATGATGAAATTCCCTTGACAATCAGCTGAATTTCCGCTTAGTTAGGATGCTTATCAGCAAATATTCATTCCTTTTGATATCCAGCTTGTTTCATGCTACTTATATAGGAGAGTCATCTCGGTAGTATATAAATTGGCAAAATTTTGACATTTTCTAGAACTGCTCAAATAATTTTTTGGACCACGGGAACGCACTCTCCGCATAAAACTGAATCCTTTCATATAAAAATTTTCACTGTATATAGATACCCTTTTGAGGCGACTCTCTACCTACATACTTACTCTATGGTTCGAATCATTTTTCACTCCACAATCACTATGTGAGTGTATGTCCGGTATTTCCCAGTTGCATCTTAGACGGAGAGCGTCACAAATTCAGTCTTATTCAGTGAATATCCCATCGACTTCAATGGTAAAGCAGTAAGCCAAGAATTTGCACCTTTTTCGGTAATGAATATCAGCGTTCTTTTCATTTTTTCATTTGATAAATTCATGATCTCATTAAATTCATACCTTTAAAAAGGCATCTTCAAGTGATTTCCGGTCACTACTGCTTCTTCGTTTCTTGCTTTATCAGAAAGATGATCTCCCGTCACTAGGTCAACTATATATTTGGAACACCAAAAAGTTTAGGAAATAAGCAATTATTACTGAATTAACGGCTGTTTTTGTAGGAGGTTTCTGTTTGTAGCTTCTGTTTGGTTCTTCGTAATGAGTACTGCGAAGTTTACGTAGTTGGCTTGACGGCAGTGAGGGCACGTCGATATAAAAATATTCTAGCACTCTAGCAATTTTGTAAGGATAATGTGTTCGGTAGCCTATCTATCGTAAATTATTCAATCTTGAATAAAGTATTTCATCTATTGTTGCTCAATCTCTTTCATAAGCGCACAAAATATTTGTTCAAAGCACGGATATTTGTCTAATTACCTGATAGAAGATCAATTTTGATGGAAATTTATGGAAATCAGCGCGCGTCGTTGCACTTCATCAGGAACTCTTGCTTATCCGGAGTACCGGTGTTACAGTACTCTCTCTCTCCCTCTGCTTCAGTTTCCTACCGGAAAATCTAAGCTGTTTTACAATTTCTGATCGAAAATGACGATCCCATCTTTCCTCCTTTTCTATCGTCTCGCTTTTTATTCCGAAGAAGGACGTGATCTCCAAGTTTAAATTCTTGGACAGTGGAATTCCGCAGACTGTGATATCGCATCACCTTCGGCCTTGGAACGCAGATGTCGCTTGCCATTTTTCATTTCATCGATGTTACCTGGATACTTCTTCCGCAACAGATATTCCAAGACCATCGAATCTGTGATTGACATGTTGTCAACTTCCATTGAGCTTCAGACATTTTTCGATCAGACACGAGGCTATTTATCTTGTTGCAAATGTTCGGAGTCATGGAACATCATTTAATCAGTTATGTTCATAGGACCATCACAATTACACCACCACAGTGAGGTCAAATAAGGTCTCAATAGAGAAAGCGGAAAATGTATACTGCGGAAACTTAGAACCGTGTATATGTTAGGGTTTTAAGTTTCCTACTAGGAAGATGAGATCAAGGACTATTTTTCCTAATAGGAATACAAAATCCAGATTACAATTTCCGATCGGAAAATAAAACTGAGGGAAATTGAATATCGTAACACCGGTAAGCCTACCGCATGCTACATAGAAATCGAGATATTGAATGATGTCTAACGATCTAAGCTGAGCAGCTGCCGGTCTGAATTATTAGGTTACAGACCGTTAGTGACGGCCGGTCCTAAGTGTTCAATTGATTCAGTGCAATTTCCTTTTCTGCATCCCTTGATAAAGGTTAAGCCGAAATATTGGGAATAAAATACTACACGGTCGCAGAAAATTGCTTTTATTGCTCCTTTCAAAATGAATGATTCCCGACCGATGGCAACAAAGAAATCAAATTCAAGTATGATGTGCTTGCTAAAGACTTAAGATATATAATTGCAGCATTTTGTAATATAATATACGGTACTTATATGATACTTACATGATGTAAATATGCCTCAAGCAGAGAGGTACAGATTGGAATTTTCCAAAAAGACTGACTCCAAAATTCACCAAAATGTTTGCTGAATCGATCCTAGCAAGTAAATCTTCAATTACTGATTTAGTTTTCAGCTACAAGAATGAAAGAGATTTCACACTTAGCCGTTATGCATCTTCAATCACCTTTATTGGCTGCTGAATATTTTTATGCAGCATCATCTCCTTGGCTTCATTATCTTCTCTCCACATATTCTCTGCATGAATATGCACAATAAATTATTCTGTTGGATTATGATGCATTTCACAATAGGGTAAAATCGGGCATTATCGACAGTAAAATGGTTTGCGGGCTCTCACGGCTATATTTTTTAGTTTTGACATAAACTATGATATCCAAATAATCCGTTTTTGGTAGAATTTATTAGTTCATCGATTCATTTCATGATTCTAGGTGAAGACAAAAGTGTGTAATTTGTAATGATGTTCGCATAATATCGACACTTTGTCAGGTGATATCGACAGTCCCAAAAAGAAGCGTCAAAATTCACCAGGTTTATTAAACTAATGAAGTTATATATTGTATGAAACCCAAGCTTACAGATCTGTTGTTTTGTGTTGTGAAGTGAATATAAGCTGAGTGAGTTGCATTGATTTGGGGAATATATTGCAGACTCACTTCACGCTTCGATATCTGTCAGGATGAGGCAATCAAAAGCGCTCCACCAAACTTCTGTTGTACCTGTGAGAGTTAGCTACTTATTGGTGCAATGCACTGCACACATGGATGAGTTTCTGAAGTTCTAAAACATCATTTTGGAAAAGTGGCTTAACTGTCGATATTACCCGATTTTACCTTAATGATGTGAATTTTTCATAACTTGCTTCATGGTTTTGTCCAGGTGCACACCACCGTCAAGCTTCCAAATGTCCCCTGTCTTCAATCCACTGCAGGGTTGAGCGCCCCTTAGATCAATCATACACGCAAATCCCTCTTTATATATAGCCCTCTTTATATGTAGCCCAGGAGATGTACGGTTGAAGGGAAGTTTCATGGATTTCTATATATTTAATAAACCTTAGATTCCGTGAGGCTATGAAAACCAAGAATTTGAAGCCATCTATCAACAACAAAGATGAGCTATCAGATTTTCATACTCTGATTTTCTATTTCCTGTGTACATAGCATTTCAAATTTTGTATCCCTTTGTATTTATCTAGCTTAGTCTTTTCTATCTTTGTATAACTTGAGAATGGAGTCATAACTCCGAAATAGTCTTTAAAAACTATTGAAATAGAGTAATTCCATCAAATATTTTATACAACAATCAGCAGCAAGGCTTACAACATAAATCATAATCAACCTAAAATTCCATCAAAATGCTGCTTAAGGAAAATTACGCTTTGCTAATGTTCTATTGTTTTTTCTATTGTTTCAATGTCCATGTCCGTTCTAATCCTTTATCATTATAAATTGTCGGATTTCTATAGTGTTGGCCAAGTTCCTTTTGAACAGTTCATATTCTGATTTGAATCACATAATTTGCTGTCTACTTTGAGCAAGAAACGGTAGATTAAGCATGTTAGCATTTAACATTAGCATGTTAACCGTAGATTTCGTTGTGCCAGATCTTCTTGTGATCTGAATGAGCAAACTTCCAAGAAAACTTTTCTTATTTAGACTTTGTTCAAAATTCTGCCGAGTGACTGACTCGTCAGTTCATTACACGGGAACAGAGGAGATCACGTGCTTGTCTTTTTGGTTGCTAAGCAAACTTCTGTAACTTTCCTAGATGGAGCAATATTTTATATTAGTCAAACATTCTGTATCACTATTGCTCCCATGATATAGCTTATGATTTCCAAAGTGAGCATAAATTTCGAAGTGTCCTGTGCACTGTCATGGATTTCTATATAGTACAGTATATCGGGATGAGACACTACCGATATCTACATACATTAGTAGTCCTGTTTTGAAGACAGTTGATTGTTAAGTATCACGATTATACTTTGTCAAAGTGACTTTCAAATGTGTTGTCGATGGTTGTAGCACAAATTGTAAAACCTAAATAGAAAACAAGATCATACTATTTCATTTCATTGTTTACCAAAACACGCTGAAAGATTCAGGAAAATATTGGCTGCAAAATATTCGAGAATTTGAAGAGGGAATTTAGAATCACATAATATCAAGAACATCTACTCTCACAACAACTTATTAATATCCGGTGAATTTGTTATTCCTTTTGCTCCCAGTTGATTCAGTTATAGCAACTCCTTTCTAGGAGTGTTGTCTGACATCAAGGAACTCTACTATATCGAAAAGTCAAGACAGTTAGGAACGTTTCCTTGTTGTCATGCTAGAAGCTTGGGTGGTCTCAAAATCTCTTAGCCTGAGTAGAGAGTCATTTTACGACATGATCCAGTCCAAAAACCCTTTGAGTGTAATTAGTGTTTCATATCTTTTTGTGGTTCTAAGTATGTCCTCTTCGGACAAATTTATTCGAGTGCCGTTTCAGCTGGTATCGACAGTCTTCATGTGGAAAAAATTTGATATCTGTTATAAAGGATGTAACTGATGCAGAAAGAGCAAAATGATTTCCTTTCTAAGCATTCTTAAGTGTACCAAAGTTTTGAACGCTGCTGCTGATCGCTCAGAATCAATTAATTTGGATTTTCTCGAGATTTTTTTCAATCATGCCTGAACCCACAAACTCGGACTTAAGAAGAAAGGTATTATATGTAAAGCCTAAATGGATTTATAGTCAGAAAAGTCATCTTAAAAATTGTAGTCCTTCGTGTTATTTGATTCAAATCAATTGAGAAGAGACCTCGTCCGACACTGCTTCAACGTAGATGAACAGGATTTGCTGTATTTTCTCGCGATGCTTTGATTGTACCAACAAATCGTATGATGGAAGTGACCATAAAAGCATGGAATTTATTGAAAATCCGCATAAAGAAAGCCCGAAAAATCCTATCCACAAGAACTAATACAAAGTTTTCGAAAAACTTCTTTGCATTTGTTGGCAAGAACTTTCATCGTAATGATTTGAAATTGGACATCGATTTCAATTTTCTATACTGAAATGATTCGGCAATTGTTATATGAAAAATTACATATCATTATGGAAATCTGATTGTATAGGCTATCCGTCCGAGTCTGTATTCGAAAGGTGCAGAAGTCGTCTATAGCAAATTCTCATCTATTTTTCTTGAAATAATCGATCAATTTATACAAGTTTGTTAAGAACGATTGAAATTGAAATGGATGACTCTGAAAATTCTACAACTTCAGTCAATTGCTTAATGCACAATCTATCCTCTATAAAACCATAAGTGAAGCTCGTGGAATGATATTAAGAAACATTCATGCACTAGCTGTGCGAGTAAATGTTCTTGATATTATGTGATTCTAAATTCCCTCTTCAAATTCTCGAATATTTTGCAGCCAATATTTTCCTGAATCTTTCAGCGTGTTTTGGGAAACAATGAAATGAAATAGTATGATCTCGTTTTCTATTTGGGTTTTACAATTTGTGCTACAACCATCGACAACACATTTGAAAGTCACTTTGACAAAGTATAATCGTGATACTTAACAATCAACTGTCTTCAAAACAGGACTACTAATGTATGTAGATATCGGTAGTGTCTCATCCCGATATACTATACTACATAGAAATCCATGGAAGTTTCCTGTCCAGATACTAGCATTAGGAAGTCTATGACCAAACATGCCAAAGATAGTTAGTAATCCGAACTCTATCGTCGATGGATAGATAACATTTAAATTTCTCTGCATAATATCTGAATTCATTATTAGATAGGCTTCCATTAATAGATCTGCTAATTACCGCCAAAATGCCTGAGTCAAACGATTCTGCACGTACAAGCAATCCACATGCAATAGGTGACGAAAAGGTCGAGACTCGAAGCGATGACAAGCATGAAGAAGATGAGAAAGTTAGCCAAAATGCCAGCTTTAGTGAGTCGTCAAAAAAATCAAGGTTTTTTAAAAATCATCATGATTCTAATACTACTGCTACTCTGACAATCCACACTCCTAGCTTTAGTAGTAAAGGAGAGAAAAGTTTTTCGACATTTATTGGTCGGAAGAAGAGGAGTATCCGATCGATTATCTCTTCCCTATCATTATTTAAGAAAGATAGCAAAAGTGAGAGCATAAGCCTTAAAAGGGATCCTTGCCTAAGTCATTTCGCATTTTCAGAATTGGATCCTTCAGAAAATCATGATGAAACTCTTGAAAATGAAGTCATAGTTGAAGAAGAAGAGCCTGCTGAGGATATTTCACTTAATTCTGAAAGGGACTTTGAAAAGTTGGAAAATTGTAAGGAACTCGACTCATCGATGAAATCCGGATCATCAACAGTCGTTTCCTCGGATTCCTTATGGATGTACAGTGACCGCATGCTGGATGACATATTGAAGGAGTACAGAGAAAGGTATCGCATTAAAATGACTTATGATGTCTCAGATTTAACGCATTCCACCTTCAGCAGAGAAATTGCTTTACAAGAAAGCGCATCAATCGATTATCAACGAATGTTTCGATTTGGCAGTGTTTACATATTCTACATCAATGATATTGAATTTTTGAAATCAACAATTAAAAAAATGGGAGACATGCATAAAGCACAAATTGAATCTAAAATCAAGAAGCGTTGCGAACTTGAAGCTCAACGGGTGAGCAATCATGCACCTAGACGTGGGAGCCCCGGTGAGGGTCAAATAAAGTCTTGCGAAATTGAAGATTCTTCAGAGTCAGTAATTCTTTCGACAAATGGTGAATCAAGAAAATTAAGAAAAAGATTTACTACATGTAATGGTTGGGATGATAGAGATGGTATCTTAACTGAAAATGAAATAAATAAACGCATGAGCGATGAAAAACTACTGAAGCGAAGGAAGTACAGTACACAGTTTCCTTTATCGAAGCTTCTGCGGAAAAGCGATGAAACAGAGCAAAATATTCCTGAGGTTATTATTCAGAAGACAAGATCAACAAATTTCCCAATGTTCCTTGATGAGCCTTTTTCTGATGAGATGACTGAAAAACAAACATGTACGGAAATTTTTGAGGAAGCTCAAGACGCATTGTATGACATCTTTCAAGACGAAAATCTCAGGCTAAACAATAGCTTGAAAGAATCTCACGACTACAATTTAACGGAAGTCATGATATTCTGATATGTACAAATTTTTATTCATAATGTACCACTTAATGTATGCGTACCTGTAAATTTTGTAATCGGGTATATTTATCATTATTTTATATTGATCAAAATAATAAAGATCACTCACACGTCAGTCGGTGTTTTGAAGATGTAATTACGCCTGAGCAAGTATGGAGTGTATGAGATATACATTTCCGTTCATTATTCACAAAAACTCACTGCACATCTCTCTGCATATTATACATTTTTATTTCGTTGTAGCAAGTTCACTCAATCTAAACTCATATCTAGTTTATTGCACAAATGTAAGCGTTTTCATGAGCATGTATGTCAAGAGTATACGCAAAACCATTATAGAATTCTCAGAACAAAATCACAGGCTAAAGGAAGTAAATTGATATCTGTAATAAATAACTTGTACCATTTCAAGCAGTAGTATACTGACTAAGTAAATTCAGGAACGGATCTTAAATAACTGAAATGCAGAATGATCTCCATTTTCCACATGCATTCTGTTGCACATGATCTTATAAATGGTACAATATTGAAAATACAATTCAGACTATAAGCAGGGGTTTCAGATAATGCAGAAGATGCACGAACTGAGACATGATTTTGCCGTACTTAATAGTACTTAATACGTATTGAAGTAAAATGAATCAAGAATTTTAATTTAGGTCTAAGAAGCATTAAAAAAGCAACAGAAATGTTGAAAAACTTCACCATTGCAAAGTATCATCTCCTAGCCGAGAAGATAACAAAATGAAAAACAATTACTTCAAAAACCAGGAAGCGCTGTCAATTTTAAAAAGAGGAACGAAACTATTATGTATCTTACCACGACAACATAATATTCTAATGAGTTTTTAGGAAGTCCCTGGAAAACAGATGATTTAAAAAGAATATATTTTGATAAATCGAAGATAACATTAATGCCACCTAAAATTTACTGTTCATTGATGCGTTTGATTGGAATATGCAGTGCATGAGAAAACTTTGCCGAAATGCTGCGCGAAAGAAAATCTGAGGGTACAATAAAACAAAAAGAACAATTTTTATCGGTTAACATCGCTTGAAACAATGCAAAATGGCATCAGCATTGTACCCACTTCATGTAATTATAGGAGTCAGTACAATATACATCACGTCAGAAAACAGTAACACGCGCCTAATGTGATGAATACATGAATTTCAGGCTAAAGGGGACTCATCAATGCACTGTAATTCTTTTAACGGCAGCATCCACTTTTTTACGTAAATTGCACCTTACGCACATTCTTAGCATACATATGTTGCTGGAAGACCATTTCTTAGCATGTTCTGCAAGCTATCCGAGTGCAATTCAAGCCCAAAATACAAAAAGGAAATAATGTATATGATAATTAGAAAGCACATGAAAAAATAGATTGACTTATGCTAAGTTACATATATAATGATACATTCATATTACACACATGTCTATCTTATAAGCTAGCATACACATTTAAATGATAAATTATTGAAACTTGTGATACGAAGATTTGTGTATAAAACAATCGTCGTAGAATAAAAAAATATCATAAGATCACAATCGTTATTAGTCATTTGCAAGCTCCTCGTTATGTTCATGTAGATCTACATATCACGCACAATTTGACAGAAGGAACAGTCTCAATTCGGTTAATAATCATAATTCAAGAATACATCCCGCATATAGTGAGCACGGATTGACGAAAAAAGTCCCACTTATCATGCAGCTCATACTCAAATATGCCTGCATTAAATTGTCGCGCACACAACAATTGCCGGAAACAGCAAAAAATCGCAATAAAAGTAGTATCATGTGTAGACACTGAATATAGTCAGGAATGTTAGAACGATCCTTTTATAGCTCATTCAATAACGTATCACTGATGAAGCTGTCAATGCACATATCGCAAAACCAATTGAAAATGTTTGTGAAAAATGGGAATTAATTCCTACAACGTAGAACTATACTCGGAAAGATAAGCGAATATGATAGAATTGCACTAAACGAAAGAGGAAGAAGGTTTGGTAAAGAAATTCACAAGCTTCTCTGGAGAAAATAGTCTGCATCTCAAGGTTTTATTGATTATGAGTGGTGCTTCCAAGTTAAAGCGCGAAGGTTTCCCTGAATTCCCGGATTTTCATCATTCTCCGTTGGCATATTAAAATATACTGATTTTACTACTACTGATTTTACTTAGATTCGTGCAAATATTTGAAATTTCAGACAAACTGACTGCATTGATTCCTGGGGTGTTCTTTACAATGAATTGTAGGAATTTTACAATTTTTCGGTTTCTCGTTTACAAAAAGTTTGCAATTATTTGTAAAACAATTTCACAATAATTGTACACTGTAAATGCTTCGCCACCAAAGTCGCCACGAGCTCACCTCGAAATAATGGCAAGAAAAGTGAACACCACAAAGTAGGAGTGGCCAACACCAGCCATGAGCTAATGCGGCTGCTAAACATTATCATGCCACTCTCGATAGTTAGCCATTGAGGGAGAATCTGTGGTGAGTGGGGGCGTGAGTTCATGCAATTCCTGCATTCCTATTGGCTACCTTCATAGCAAATCGCATAGCCACGCACAATTTCGCTTGTGACTCTACACTACTAATTTTACTATGTAAGTAGACTACGGATGCCGAATATTTTGCCATTGGAAAGCATTCACTGAATAGCTTTCACAATATTTATCAATCAGTTTTCCCACATGATCAATTAATTTTTGTCGATTCCGACCTATATATATCAATAATGCTCTTATCATTGATACTTGGGATACGAGGACCAAAATAAACGGTTCCCGAAAGACTATCAGGAGATGCATAGAAAGCAAATGCATTCGTACATGAAAGTATATTTTCATTATAAAGTCTTCATATAATTCCAAATGATGTACAACATTGCAAAATACACATAAATGTTTCACATCTTAACATGATCACAGAATTATAGATAGGACTGATGAGCGCTGCCTCAGGCAAACCAGACAAAGTCAATTTTTTTCTATTATAAATTGAAATTTATCATAAAACAATTGTCGAACGAACATTACATATTGTCAAGCACACATTTCGACACCTGTGAGTCACATTTTAGGTTCTTCCGCAGGAAAATCAACCATCTTTACATTTCGGGTCCTTTAAATTCCTGTATGCACTTGTTGGCGGACCCCGTCGTAAAACAGCGGACCCTGCCACACATATTAAACACAACGATCGAAAACCTGTTTACATGAAAATATTCCAAACCTTTTGTAACAAGTTCATATGTTTACACAAAATATGTGTGGCAGCACGACGAAAATCTTTAACAAAATAACCTTTGGTAACAAGAATAATTATAATCTTTTGTGCACATTCAACAATATATTGTTAATGTGAGAAAATACGCAAAATTCTATTTATTTAGGTCGCGAATACATGAATGCCCATCTTTCGGGGGATAAGGCTATCTGGAAAAGTTAGCAACACCACAGGAAAAGGAGAATATCCCACTTTATGATATACTGATGTGTCTAAACAATCTAAAACAATATTGATTTTGACATCTAAATGTTCAGTGAACTTAATCATCGTCACAATTTCTTTCGGTCTTGAGATTTTGGGAAGCAAATTAAAAAATACACACAAAGCATGAATTGAAAAAACCTGAAAAAACGTTTGAAATGCAAAAGCATGTTATTGATTAGAAAGTCAAAAATCTTCAAAATTGAATATGACGAGTTGGCGATTTATGAATCTATTTTAAAGTTTGGAATTAGGAGCTATCTTTAACCCTGAGATTTATTTTCCGGGGGGGGCATCAATTCTCTAAAAAAAATCAGGCTAAATACCCGTAAAAATAATTCATAAGGAAGCAAAAACAAGTCTATCCATCAAAATACTAATTCTAGCATATCATGAGCATAGAATACATTTATAGTATCTGTCTGCTGTTGATTCGTTGCAATCTCCACACGTCCAGATCAAGTACTATGTTCACGGGAATTCGATTGAACATATTCCATATTCTTCTTCCTCATCTGTATTGTCATTATCGGATCTGCTTGTAGATGTGCTTGATGATTTGCTCGAGGATCTAGCACATGCACCGTATTGTGGACTCGGTTGGCGTTGACGATCTTGTTGCGATTTGATACTGTCACTTTGTATTGGGCGGCCAGCAGTGACTTGGCATACCTTGGCGCTTCTAGGCCTCCTCACTGTATTTTGTCCGCGCATGCTGGTCAGAATGCTATCTATAGAAGCATCCAAATCTCTGCCGATATCTTGATCTTGTCTTGCTTCCTTGTGTTTGCTTGTCCCAAACACACGCTTCATTGGAATCGAGGAATCGAGGGGAGAGATTCCATATGTCTTGAAACCGGTCATCAGATTCTGTCTTGTAGGCTCCTTGATTTGTTGCCATAATTGAAACAACAAGATCCCAAACGTTTTCTTTCGTATTGACCCAGTTGTCCTCAGGGACAATTGTGCACCTCAAGTGACTTATTGGTCATCAATACAAAGAGCGAATGTGAAAAAACAATAAACAACGTGTAGATGAAGCAACGTGGCTGTAATACCCCTGGCTGGCATTAGCCAGTTTTACGGTACCTGTAAGTCTCGGTGATGCCCCTTGTGAAAGATCTCATAAAGTTAAATTGCTCAAAATGTCACACTTGGATTATCTATGAACCATAAATACAATTGGATTATCAAAATGTCTGTATGCAACCGGAGTGAAGATTTCGATCTGTTTTAAAAGATGCATGTCGTACAAATTAGTGAAATAGTTAAGAGTTTGATAGAACTTCTGTGTTCTCAATTGACTTATTAATAAGTGACATTTCACAATAAGTGTTAATGTTAAACCGATTGCATTATCTCATTGCAAAATTATGACGCACTCTTCTCTTGGATAGTTAAAGTAATTTCTGATTCATCCTCTCTCATGTCAAAGATAATCCAAGTATATGGCACTGAAGCAGTATAGCCTTGGCGTGTTAGTACACTTGAGAACTGAGAGTTGACGTTTTAGCCAATTAAGAAGCTCAAACTGAGGTTCCCGTAATTTGCATCAAGAATCTAACATGGAGTTTTCCGATGCCCTCTCAACTCTCAGATGAGATAGCACCTTCAAGGAGACCTTTCACATTGGTCGAGAATGATTGAATTTGATTATAAATATTTGCAGCATGAAGTTCACTATCGTCAGCTTCATTGGTAGGCCTACTTATGAGATCCAATAATGCGTGAAAATAATTCCATGTGAACATCTTATACATGCCTGAATACGGCAAAACTCTGACTGTAAGTTCTATTTCACGTCTGTGATAAGTACTAAACGGCTATTTTTCAAACATGCATGCATGGTTGTAGAAAATTCTTCTGTTTTTGAGTCATCAGCTTAGCGAGAAACATGAATTCAGCATAATCGCTATGGTCTGTGGGCTATATAAGTGGGGATGCGTTATTTCAAAATTTAGAAAATTGAATTAGACAAAGCGACCAAATGACATAAATCTAATAGCTGTTGTAGAGAACGAAGGTGTCATGGTAGTTCAGAAGCTTTATTCAATTCACACAATTGAATTCGTTTGTCTAAAATGTATTTAAGCAATCTATCATACAGCAGTGGCTAATAATTATATGAAATGAGCGAAAACTGAAATTCAATGACCAAGCAACTTATTTTGGAACAGCCCAGTGGGAAAAATTGTGCTATGTGCTAGAAAAATGCTAGCACCAGCAGCTAGTATTATGCTGACATTTTGCCCAGTACCATGCCAGGATATTACTGCAGCAAATGCTAGAATAATGCTAGTATCCACAACAACATTATGCTGTTTTTATTCCAACAATATTACTGGAAATTACAGTATACTATATCAAATCATGTTATGCTATACATGTACTTAGTAAAAGTAACCATATGAAACTTTAGTAATAGTAAGAAGCACAGATAGGAATGCAAACTAAATAAAAATGAAACCATGCCAGAATTTGAAGCAGTTACGCAGAGGATTCACAAATTGAATCAAATAACATACCTCAAAATCTGGTCAATCGATATTTAAGCGATCACTGCGCCTTGCCGTTCAATGTCGTCAGTTCCAATCGCAATTTGAAAATTGCTTGCATACAGCATTCAATGCAGTTTTTAAAATGTACGAAAAGTTGTGACGTTAAGCTAGCTGAAACATAAAGCATTATAAAACACTAAAACGTAAAATAACTTACACATGCCATATGAAAGAGACTTCAATTTTATATTTCAACGATCCAAATGTCCAATCAAACGATTCTGAAAATGCAATGGAAAATAACCTCAGCAAAATATCATTGCCTTGTCTGTAAATGTATTTTTCTTGTACACATAAAACTTAGTAGTGTAGTATCGGTAATGATTTTTCTACGTAGCCCACCTTATTTATCTGTTTGGTGGGTTAAGATCGAAAATGCTGCATAATATTATTTTAGTTGCATACGGAATACATTTAAAGATAAACGTACACGGATTGAAATTTCAATTTTATTAATCCCAATCAGTCTGAGTTTTTACAGTTTGCTGGACAGTCGCAAGAAGGCTTACTATAGCAAAAAAAATTACTCTTGGCTGTAACCATGAAAGTCTGCTTTAGGTAATCATTCAGGTAGTGTGCTTTGGTTATCTTAGTATACTTACATTCATTGCTGATGAGTATTCTATAATAACTTATTTCGTCATTGTCATCGTATGTACAATGAGCACAATCATTTGCATATGCTAGCAATGATGAGTTAGAAATTTTAGAATCCTAGGATTCTACTTAAAATTGTAGTTACAATTTTTTGCATTACAATGGTGACCCTTGTGCTTCAATTCAGCTTCAACTAAGATTTTTGTCTGCTACTTAATTTGCCTCTGGGATCACTTACAAGCTCAGTTTCCGGAACTAAGATTCCGGAGCACAGAACTCTTCAAATTGAGTAACTTATAGCTTGGCTGAGTTTGAAAGGCGGGCCTGTAGTTCATAAATTTAATGCCAGAGTTTCTATGCTCGTCCTCTATATGAAAACGGAATGTCTTTTAATTCTAAATCATTTTTATGTGAATTTTTCTGCCGATATCAGAATATGGCTTCCTAAGTGTCTACAAAATTGAAATGTCTATTGCCGGATTAGCTTACCGTTCATTGTTGAGGTATGATTACAGGCATCACATGAATAGATCAGTGACCGATCGGCTCATGAAAACTGAAAATGTAATTTGTTGTACAACCATGCATAGCTCTCGTGATTCATTTCCATGAATGAAGTTGTTTACATGTATTCAATTCTGTAGCGGTTCAGTTACATATACAAGTTGACGCATGGAGTTGTGTTAGCCTAGAATTAGTTGAAATTATTCTGAAATAGACGATATCAGATCAATGACTAGAGATAAGTCCTAAACAAGTACACATGTATTACTTATGTTAAAGTAGTGTATTTTGAATTTCATTAAAAATACAGGTACAGGACACGAGTACGAGTTGACTGGATAGGTATTTACCCAAAACTATCACGCTGCCCATCCATGTAGGCCTACATGATGTCTGTTTAGGAGCAAATTAAAAAAATTTTTTTTGAAACAAAACGTATTCTATTTCTAAGGAGAATTTTAAAATGAACATCAAAAGGAAAATGACTAACAATAGTTAAATAACCAAACAAATCGTCAAAAGAGGGCAGAATTTTTAGAGTTAAAACTTCAAGCTTAACTCTTGGTTTTCAAGATTGAGATAGCTCGGATAATCTAAATATGAAAATGTCAACTGATGTGAGTGGATAGGTTGATATTTAAATGCTCAAATATTCTAATGAACATCATGCCAGTGTACCCTTTGTGACAATTTGTGGAATTCCGTATTAATTCCGGCATTTAGCCAACCACGCTAATTATTCTGAACATAGCTTCCTTTTTCATTGCTGCTTACAAACAAAACAGATCATTTACAAAATGGAATTATCAAAAATTCAGTACCGCATGGTATTATGATAGCTTTACCACTCACAGTGCCAGACACCATCTCGCGGGAAAGTGAATAAAAACCAATTTTCAAAATTTTGCTGGAGTACGGATAAGTGTACAATTCTCGCTGAAATCGAAGTTTGCGACCACTGACACAAGAACCAGATTTTGAAGATACAATAATAAAGTCTTCGCCAACCAGCGCACAATTATTAGGGGGAGAACAGTTTATGATAAGGCCATGGTCATCATCACTTGTGACACATCGTAGTTTCTGTGTCACCTTTACCAAATGACTAGCAAAATGACGAGTTCTCTTGACACGACTTTTAAGAATGTGTAACCAATTCTCGAATGGAAATGTGGAAAAGTTATCCAGAGGACCATACAGTTTAACGAAGAAGAGCAAATGCAAAACAATATGAAAATTATATGAAACGGAATGTCTACCAAATAATGACGGCATCTGAGCCACGAAACGCTGTATACAAGCACTGGCATGTTCATATATTTCAGTAGCCTTTTCACATGAAAAAACATAAACAGCGAAATGTAGAAGAAGAAAATGTTTCATATAATCATCTATATTAAGTACTTCTTGAATATGTAAGGGCCGATATATAACAAAAATATGCGAAATTCAGTAGCCTTGAAGAAAGATAGTTGGGTGTCAATACGCCTGGGACGCCTCTGAAATTCGTGGGGCATGTATTTAGCGTTCATTACACATTCATCAGATAAAGAACGTAATTGTTCAGTAGAAAGTCTACATCGAAGACGAAACGACTTCACTGAACTGAAATAATAATGGAATAACCGCCTTACAATGCCCAAACAGATGCAATGTTGATAATGGATAGGGAACCCTGACATCAATGGCACAATATCTGCTAATGGAGAGATGAAATGCTGATTTGCTTCATTACCAGTAGCATAGTCTCTGTCTGTTCGGAGTTCCGAAGCAACAGTTGGAAATGAAACGCGATGTTCACGCATTTCACCAGTGCGGCGGCAGTATCCGCAACCATCCTTCGCCGTGTGCGACTTAATTGCTTGCAAGTAGCTTCTCGCAACTGCATCACACGAAAATATTACCTCTGTAATATGCAAATGAGTTCCCTTGAAATACATTCCACTCACTTTCAACTGATGTAATTCTTCGATTAAACCAGACAAGTAAGTACGCAGACCATAAAAAATTGCAATTGGCAGAGGTTTCTCATAGATGCTGAATATAGCGAGAATTGGCTATGCAGATAACACTGAGCTTTTCCATAAAGGTAGGCCATCGATATTGATCCCTATTCTTAGCGGAATGACTTCATTGTTTAGACAAGTAAATATTCGATGCTGAAGGATAAGTTGAATTGAACTTTTCAAACCGAAATACGTAAAAGCACCACCACTTAATTCACTGACTGCCTTATTCTGCTCTGATAACTTGTCAAATTTGTAAAAAGAGCGTGGAACATCAACATTGCGATCACTCATGAATTTCAACAGGTCTATCATTACTTCCCTGGTTAGGTTGTGTTTTTTGTAAATGAGATAAAGTTCCTGATGGGAAGACAATGACTCACCTTCGTCGGGACTTGGCGATTGATCGCCATCTTCACTTGAAGAACTTTCACTGAGGCAATATTTGATGTTATTTCGGACTGATGTGACTTCATCTATAAACTGTACCGGCATATCAGTATCAACTTCATCGTCGAGTAAGATAGTAGTTTCACCGCTGTCATCGGTTATTTCAAGATCATCGTTGATCATACAATTCAGTTGATGCTCTGCTCGTCTTTTAAGTGTCCTTCGGGACTGAAAAATGAATGTAGAGAAACAGCTCAAGATTACAGAGAAATGAAATGTGTAACATAATTGCGTAAGTATTAAAAACATTAAGATTCATGGCTACATTTGCTTTCATAACAATAATCATGCATCTGAAATGTACATTTTTACAAGTGTTTTTCTTAGAACTCATATTGCAGATACCACAAACTTAAGATAGGCTCTATACCGATGCAGAATATAGAGATAGGGTGGATGATCCACACCCTAATTCAATAGTTTCAATTGCATTAATAGAATTCCGTCATTTGCTTCGTACCGAAATTGTCAGCGGCCAGAGTTGGAAGTCGGTCAACAATAATAGACCATCGTCCTATGTGACCCACTCATAGGTAATCAACGGCCTAGTGACTCACTGACTTTTCGGAAAAAACTGACCTTTAAGTCATTTCGAACTTCATCAATGGCCATTGTTTAAGTCAGTATTAGCCATTCTTTCAAATAATATATCAACCTAATAACACAAACTAGATACAAAATCAAATGAGGTTAAATTCGACTTAGTCAGTCAGTTGGAGTACATGACAGAAAATGAAAACAATCACATCATCCAAATCAATTCTATTCAATAGACCATATTATAGGCTACTACATCAGCCTGTCTAAGAGGCGATCACAGTTTCATCTAATTTCCTTTTTCTACGATGCTGTGTTGTACCGTGTTGTACATGTGTTGTACCGGTATGTTGAATACGCATATTATTTGATGCCACTTACAGTGTGGGGTCGATTTACCATGCTTACTTAGGACAACTTCTATAACCAGATTTTCGATAGGTCCTTTCAATTTCTTCTTCCCATCGGTTCCATTTCTATTAATGAGAGACATGTCATTTATGCTGAACAGCATACCCATAACACGTTTGACAGTATCTCGCATATTGCGCCCTGCGCACTGTCTGCTCAATTTATTCCGTATCGATGTCCGGAAATCCTTATCATTCAGCGATGCCAAAAATTCATCCATCTCTGTGATTCAGGGCTCACTTTCGATAAAACATTCTTCTTCGACGTTGGTGCTACAGTACAATTGTCCACAACTGAGTAGTTTCACTTGCTCCTCCAAATATAGCTGTTTCTTCAGGACAGTAGAAATCAAGAAATATATACTTTCCATTGTATTGGGTTCTAAGCCTCGCTTTCTCACCAGCTCATCGACGTTGCTGATATCCAGCCGTTTCATTTTGGTTAGTTTTCTCGCTTGCGTATCACATTTAAAAACTGTTTCATCACAACTTGGTCTTAACACTTTATCCTGACATACTACATGATCCGAATCAGCTATGGGATGACTGGAATTTTGCATATTATTGGATGACCTAATTCACGGTAAAGCAGGCGGAGTTGGATTTTCAACCGGCTTTTCAAAGTCATCTTCTGTACCAACCTCCTCACTTTCAGAAACTTGAGGATATATCTGGGCTGGCGGTAATTTCACCCGCCCTCCATTCACAAATCTTGGGCTGTCGAATATAATGCGCTCAATTGAAACATGGAGCTTTTTAATCTGTTGTGCCCATGATAACAGTGGCCTCAGGTGTTCTTCTTTTTCTGCTAAGCTTACCACAGAAGCTCTATAATCTTGCTCATCATAATAAACTGTAATAGAGGTTTTTTTCTGCTGGTTATTCATGATCTTTTCATACAAACTCTGATCGAAATTTGTGCAGTCAACTGGATAGATAAGGAATGGTTCAAATGTACTTTTTTGTCAGATGGAATATGCACAAGGCAAAACTTGATATCCACGAAGGCAAGAGACATTTCCTGAAGGAGAAAACGTCATCATATAAAATTGCAACAAACATACGCCAAGTATTTTTAAAAAAAGTAAAATGTCATTATTAGTGATTGGCATACAAGCGGGTAAAATGATTTATTTTTTATCAAATTTACCTGATAGATAATGTACTAGGTAGCAAGTACATACTTGTGCAATAACTGAAATATTTGTTTTCCCTTGAATTATGCGAATTTCCTATCATAATTCTGATAATATTAAACCAAAATAATTAAGTAACATGCGATATTTGCTCATGTATGTTTTAGGCCTACTTCACAGATAACGTATGACGTAGCTAATTATACTACACATATCAGGCCAGTTTTATTTACACGGCGAGTTGCGTGGAAATATCCTTTAACATATAGTCAGGTTATTTACACGCCTAATGATAGATAAAATATTTTGTTGTTAACAGATTCATGGCTTTTCAATAACATTGAATTTCCTTAAATATTGTTTAAGTTATTTAAAAAGATTGCACATGAAATCATCCTATTGGCGTTAGAAGTAATAATTCACAAGAGTTTCGGCTATACGTACGTATTTCGAGATCCAAATAGCTGTCCCACAGTTCTTCTCAAGGAAATTAAATGTTTTTGAAAAACCACGAATCTGCTTACAACAAAATATTTTGTCTAGCAGTGTAGGCGTGTAAATAATTTGACTATAGGTGAAAAGATATTTCCACACATCTGGGCGTGAAAATAACCACTCCGTAGATATCAAGTAAGCTAAAACAAAATATACCCGACTTAAGCAATAGGCCTATTATCTGTTAGAATAGAAAACAATAGGAGAAAATGTAAATAACCTGATTATATGTTAAAGGATATTTCCACGCAACTCGGCGTGTAAATAGAACTGGCCAAAAAACAAACGAATGATTTCCAACAGACCTTGCGAATGTTAGCATTTCAATCGATCAAAATAGTACTTTAGTGTATTCTATGGAGTTACTATAGTGCAAAATCCAGATATAGCATCCAGGAATATAGTATCAAGGTCTTTCCAAAAACTTACGAATGTGTCAAGAACAGAACGGTTTGTAAAATACCAGTGAAGGCGTTTTTTTGACTTTATCATTAAGGTCATAGGCTTAATTATCATAGGCTTAATTCTAAATGCAATTTGGAATTCCGTGATGCGCGCACGAATTCTGTGGCACGAATATAGCAGACGGAAAGTAGGGAAGCCTGGTTGCATCTCTCAAGAATTTCTTCTCTGACAGCGCGTCACTTAAGCAAAATTACAAAGTGTTTCTGCAGCACATCTCCTGTGGTGACACGGAGGAACAGTTGGTTTGCGGCTGTTCGTCAACACGCCGTCTATATCGATCTCGATCCGGACTTTGTTGCGGCGAGTCGAGTTGGAGAAGTCGGAAGAAAATCAAGGCTTAGCGGAGGTTTCGAAACTCCTTGAAGAGGAAGCGCTAATCGCAGATGTCAAATGGCCGCAGAATGAGGGCCAATAGTGGAACTCCTCAAATGGTTCGAGGGTCGACAAATTCATGTTCATCAAGCCTACAACCGCGTCATGGACCTCCTTGCGCTGGCATGGCAGGAGGCAAGGCGAACGACACGACGTTGAGTACATCCCATCGCCAAGCTTTCAGAAACACGAGAGACAAACTGATGCATTATTACGGCCCTGAAGCGCCAAAAAATTCATTTCATCAGCAAGGACTCGATTTCCTTAAGGCAGTCCGTCTCTTCGATCCGAAGCAAGCCAAGATCCTCAATGTTGACCTTCACAGCATCCCCGGCTTGTTCGACAATGCCCGCGCGCGCTCTGAACTCCCTGCCTACAAACAAGCAGTTATCGAATTAAATGAAAACGTTGGTCTGATTGATTTCTGGAGCGCGGTTCCTGACCGATTCCCAGAACTCGCTAAAATAGCGATGCGCTGTTTGTGCATTCTAGTCAACTCTGTTGACGCAGAACGAATAGTCAGCGCATACACGCGCGTCGATCATCCACAATGTCAACGCATGAAAGACTCCAACCTTGCGATGCAAGCCATGTTTGCTTTGAACAGTGTTCAATTGTAAATGGGCTTATCCATTAATTCAAAGTAGACTTGATTTCATGGAATATTTCTGATTTCTTGATTTTGTTTTGATGAAATAATGTGAATCATCAGTGATGAGAATGTTAAGCGATAGCTTTATAGTAAGTTTATTTAGTCATGGAGTTATATCTAAGCCGTGAGATAAATGCAAAATATACGGGATAACGGATATCAATGTATTCATTGATCTCTCATCGTGACCGTGTAAGTGCCGTGGAATTTCCCGAAAATTGAAAAAATTTCCGTGTAATTTTTGAAAATTTAACCGCGATTTACTTTTGTCCTTATATATATATATACTTAGTGCTACGTTTTAAGTAGGCCTAATTGTACTGAACTGATTTCAGAAGCCATACGATTTCGGTAGAGTTGGCCAATTCTACCAGGCTGATTTTTTGTTGTGATCGACTGGATAGTAACATTGATGGTACCTATTCACTTAATTCATTATCACAACTGTTGTCTGTTCACCTTAGACCCTACCTTAGACAGAACCTCACTCAAAATATCGAACAAACTTTCATAGAGCGATGGCGCAATGGCTGAGGAAATTTGGAATCTGGTCAAAAATGGTTCCAAAGTCGAAGCGATGTAAAGCAAGAACTTAATTTTCGCTGTAATCAGATAATCCTATAAAGACTTAAGGAGTCTTGGGAACTTTCAACTTAGTCTTGGATTTTATCTTATACTGTCAATTGTAGCATGATTGATAGAAAAAGACAGGGCTTTTTTCTAGCCATCTATGACCACAAACTTCTTTGGAAAGTTTTCTGCCCTTGTTGCTTTTTCGAAAGCACTTCGACGAGCCGCTAAATAGCTGGAATCCTGCTTTCAAAATTTCTTATCCCAGGTTGAGCAAAAATCCCCTGATTTTCTCAGGTTAACCACGTCAATATAAAATCCCGATTATCCCAGGTTCCCAGGTTGGCATTAACTATGTGTAAGGTTCAATAAACTACCTCACACGGTTATGATGAATGATGAAGTGCAAATGAAAAAAGTATGCATGAAAATGTATAAGGACACTATGTTTAAATAAGACTTAAAGGTATAGCTTAATAGGCCTAGCAATTCTTCAACTGTGATTATGGATACGTGTATGCAAAAAATATTTAGTGCTTGACATATTCCTTGGTGTAAATTGCTTAATTGATAGATGTAATGGACAAAAGAAGTTCAATACAGCGTTATAGGATAGATATAGATATGACTACGCAATAACGACGTGTATTATTACAAATGTCACGATTCCACTAGCACGGTTAACTTTAATGTAAATGGCATCTGTAAAAATGAAAGTAATTTTAATATTTTACCGGAATGCCCATTGTTTTAACCTGAATTAAATAGTTACCATGGTAAAACAACATGTGAGATAAATAATCTAAAAT
The DNA here is from genome assembly GCA_907163375.1 of Prostheceraeus crozeri. NCBI lineage: Eukaryota > Metazoa > Platyhelminthes > Polycladida > Euryleptidae > Prostheceraeus > Prostheceraeus crozeri. The sequence goes on along the minus strand of CAJQUW010008489.1, from coordinate 448,925 downwards.
TACCATCGATGTCCCTAACTGCTTCACTTTTCCGAAAGTTGAGAAACATTAGTTTGAGACATGATAGCACGATAAGATGTTAGGGGGAGCATTCTCGTGAGCAATCCATTATTGAAATTTATTTTCTTCAGCGCAGTACGCTTTATCAGAGAATGATGTAAATTTTGAAGTGTCAGAGTCGGAACGCCTCGTCGATGAGGTGTGTACAAGCTAATACAAAGGCCGTCGTTGACTGGTAAAGCAGCGTGCTAATCAGCTGTCCAAAATGTGTCCCCGTTCAACGAATTTGAACAGACGCACTCAGTAGTTATGGAAATACCAAACAGCCAAAATAAAAAGAGTTAAACACGAATCAACTGGTAAATTCTTCAATACGATGACATAGGCTGCTGGAATCTTTCACTGTCGCCAATTGCATGACAAGAAAGGGGATTAAGCATTTTTATTCAATATGAATTGCATCTCAGGATTTTGAGTGGCTTTACTAAAAAATCTTGTGAATATCTAAAACAGGAAGTTGTTTAAGGATCTATATTTCAGTGACGACATCAAACCAACGTGGATTTCTGTAGGAAACTTTATTGATAGTCTGCAAAACGAATAAGTTACTTTCCTGCCAATGCTAATAACTTCCCAATGTTGTAGGTCTCCATAATTTTGGTCAAACTAGATTATTCCTGCTAAATGCTCAAATTGTGTCAAGTATATATGCTCATTAGTAAGAATACCAGTGGCGAATCTTGCGTTCACACAATAGGCATGCGCCGTCTATATGCATGCACATAAACCAACATGCATAACATAAACCATAGACGCTATGATACTTTCATTTAAATGCCCCATACTTGACTATTTTCATCATGTTGGTCATCAATATAGGCTATACTTCTCCACACTGAGTTTTTTCATCATAGTTTATGATGCCAATATTATCATCATTAATATTACATAATATTGTTAGTACGATGAAACTAAACTCGGGTTAATGAACAAAATTAATATCTTTGCAATTAATTCATATAATAGCCTATACACTGTACACTACATATGGGCATAAACGGTATATGTAAATGAATAAAAACCATATTCACAACTCAAAATGATTACATTCTAAAACAAAAGACAATTTCAAGACTAGCACGACCGTTTTTTCCAAATATTATTCACAATTTCAAAAGATTGTCACTTCTCTAGCGATATAAAAAATCAACCCTCCTGTTTTTCTTTACAAAGTTCTCAATTACATTATCGAAAAAGGCAGGCTTCTTTTGAAGCAAAACTAACAAGCTTTTCTCAATAGCCATTAAACTCAAAGACGAAGGTCTGTTTTGTTTCTGGGTGCTCCGGCAATATATATGGATTCGTTTTAAAGCCGAGAAAGATCACTCCGCACTTGCACTTGAAGACGGGATGGAGACGACAAATTTCGCTAATTTGAACAGTTCAGGCATACCAAGGTACAATTTCTGCTCATGCATGCTTTTCAGAATGTCAAGCACTGACTTTCGATCGAAGTCAGACATGCAATAAATTGCAATCAACTCATTTTTCAGACGAATTACATCGAAGAATCGGCCATAATGCTTATCTAGCGACTTCAATCCCGTTTCTGGAAATTGTTTAATGTGCTTTGAAAAGAAACTAGAATTAAGTAAATTAAAGAATTCCAATTCAGAAATCGTTTTGAACCTGTTTGTCAGCTGTGTCAGAATATTATCCGTTATTTCCTGAAAAAGATGTTTGTAAAGATCCGGTGTTTCAGTTCTACGCATTTCGAAAGACGCATCAGTAAGGACAAAGGATTCTTGAAAAATAAATTCGAAATCACTCTGTTTAATTTTTTTGACATTTTCTATCAATTCCTGGATCTTTTGTCCACAATACAAGATATCCATGCCTTTTGATTGCAAAATTTTAAATAAAGTATCTGTCAGTGAAAAAATACGAGAAAATATGGTTATCAAAAGTCGAGTCTGGAACTTATCAAGAAAAGCAAAATATCTAAGACATCTGTCAATGCAATCATCTTCCCAGTTTTGGGAATTTTCCAATACATGCTGAAAAAATGCCCTCAAATTTTCATAATCTGAATTTTATAATCTTTTCATTCTGAATAGCCGACGAAGTCCCTCTAAAAATGTTTGACTGATCGTTCAAGTGGGTTGCTAATGTTGCATCGTAATGACTTATCAAATCGAGAGTTTCTAAATAATTACCCTTATTGGCCAAAGTTTTTGCTTCATCATGGCCTCGGAAAGGAAGCTCACGCTTGGCGATAGAATAGACGACATCAATAAGGCGGGTCAATATTTCGCGATTTTTTTTAAACTGTTTCATATATGTATCATGTCATTGATACGCCTCTGTTGATCAAGTTGGTGATCGATTCTATAGTTTTTCCCGAAGCTGTTTAATTGATGAAAGCACTTGATGTGATTAAGTGATTTTTCATGGCGTGTTAGAGAAATGGACAGCGTATTGAGATTGTCAAACCCAGTTTTAGACCATGTGTTGTGGTCGCCTGAAAACAACAGGCATGGCCAACAAAATAATTTGTTCAGATCACTCGAACCAGTCAACCAAAATGTATTATCATATTGGGAAGAATGAAAATGCCTTACAAATTCTTTATTTTTGTCCCTGTGAATGCGCGTGAGGTTTGGTAGTTCCGGTTTCGGTCTTCCATTCGAAATGATGTCATTTTTCTCGGCTATCTCTCCTACTAAACGGAGTCTGAATCAAAGACGCATTTTGATCTTCAGCCATTTTAGTTTTTGGGAGTCGGCGTATACAAGTAACTAGTGATGAAAATTTTCCGTGGAAAATTATGGAAAAAATTGGAAAATTTTGATTTTATTGATGGGCCCTATAATTTGAGCGCTTCCACTGCCGAGGCAGCTACGCACCAATAAATTGGGTCTAAAGCTCTTGATTTCATCATTATTTCAGTTAAAGCGATCGTTGCAATGCGAGTTCCGTCCGCGGATTTTTGAACATTCCTTTGCCACCAGTGGCTTGTGGCAATTTGTTAGCATTTTCAATTATCACACAGACACCGTTTGGGAAAACGTAAATCTTGCTTTACAATAGGGGGTAGGCCCTATGCAATGTGATCAGATCTGAAGCAAAAATAATGTACTTCATTTTGGAGTTTGCTAATTGTTAGCTTGAAAGTTAAACTTTATTATGCAGCGTTGATCAGTGATGCAAATTCTCCATGTGTTGATGAACATGTGAAGTATGAGCACACTCACGATTATATACATGGGCGACCATATTGGAAGATATAAAGACTAAACTCGTGAGATATTTGGAAACTTACTCATCTGTGATAAGTAAAAGAATATCTATAGCCATAACTTCTGGCGTTGTGTCCGATATCTTCGTTGAGTTTACGTCACATCCTCCATTTCTAGTTCATGGTTCAGATAGTTCCAAATCGATTTCAGATCTGCCGAAATGAATTTCAGATATGATCCACATGAATTGGAGATCTCCAGTTGAAATAAAGATCTTTTCAAAGTTGAGCTTGATAGATATCTGAAATTCAGCTAGAGAAATCTGAAATCCATTTTACGTCTGAAATTCATTTGGACATGGAAAATTAGCTGTCAGACTATTTTTTTGACAGCTGTCATATTATGTTTTGACAGCTGATTTTACAATACACAAACTCCTGAGGAAGAGCGAATGCTCGAAACCTGTCGGGCCTGTAAATAGTTTTACCTCAATTTTCTTATTTTGGCATAAAATAAAAAGGAGAGTACAATCACTGCCTTCCGATCCGATAAGAACCTCCTGTTGGCCGCCATCCTATGTTTATTTCTCACACCCTCTGAAGAGAGAAAGCGTGCACGCGAGACATGTCATCACTCGCTTTCTAAGCAGGCCATGCGATTAAGTTGGAGCTACAATGTCGTCATTCCCATGGCGCCTTGTGATTGGTCATCAGCTCACGTGTGCGAGGGAATTCATTACTGATGTCAAGCAACGTGTGTTGATGGCATTGATCCATATTCAGATCATGTCAGCTCCTAGTCAGCTCTCTCGATGAGCGCATGTCGGGAAAATGCCTTCGGCAGCGATGCAAGTGTTACAGGGAACGATGCGATATATTTTCAGTAACAGGTTTCTACAGTGCAAGCGGCAGCAGCAGCAGTAAGTGTAGTAGCTAATTGCCTTTCCGCATGCTCTCATAGACAGAGCTGACAAGGTCTGATTTGCTACAGTCTGATCTTGAATCGCATTAATTAACTCAGCGTTAAGAGTGCTTCTAAAGCCACAAATTGTGAGCATGCGCCGCATGCCTAGCATGCCCGGAGCATTCGCCACTGAAGAATACTAACATAGTGCCATGGAAATGCCGCAGCACAATCATGCCCAGCCAATGCTCTCAATATGCTTGAACAACAAATCAATTCCAAGCAAAACAAATGTCCGCTAATAAATTTTTGGTTGAAAAATGAACTTACATGCACTTATCTCATACTTTAAAAGCAAAAAAGAAAAATGCTATTTTTATGCTGCACGCCTTGAAGATGCTAGCATAATGCTAGGTTTTTTCCCACTGGGAGAAGAGGTGGCAACAGAATAAGTCCGGTAGACAAAGATAGTTTGTGCAGGGAACGAGGCCAAAAGTGAGATTTTCACAGAATGATGTGCACGTCTGAATTTGCAGGTCTGTCGTGTTCTACCTGCTTTCTCCTCTTGTCAGGCAGGATCAAAGAAAGGCACATATTTTTATCCAATGGGACGCAGATTGCAGCTTTTGCTTAAAATGAAACTGTCTATGTCTTCTCATACTGAGTGAAAAGTACTAAGTCTTGAGCTATGATCTTTTACATGGAATTTCTTCATGTCATTTCTTATCATGTTTATGTACTTCTGTCCATGATGCTCATTACTTTTTGATTTGCAAGCTTTTTATGTCGACAAGCACAAGCATTTTGCCAACTTGATCCGTATTTAACCACATTCTCATATACATCGCCGATAAGAAGCATGATCATAATAGAAAATGACCTGAAGTTCACTAAGTAACAGGAAACATTGAGTTTCATTTCAACTAAAAACCCCAATCTGCGTCCCATTGGATTAAAATGTGCCTTTCTTTGATCGTGTCTGACAAGAAGAAGAACGAGGTAGAACTCGATAGGCGTGCAGATTCGTTGTAGTCATAGAATGTACGCATTCTGTGAAAGTTTCATCTTCGGCCTCTTTCCCTGCAGAAGCTCATTGTGGCTGTCGGACTATGTACTGTAACTTAAATGTTGAATAAATGCCTATCACACGAAGTAGTTCGAACTACCCTTTGTTTTGTTTCCATTGATCATGCCGTTATTTTTTCCTATGCTACGCATTTCTGCATCGAATACAGCATTGTGTTCTACGCGTTGAAAAGATAAGATGATAATTGGTCTCGATTTGTCGACAAAAAAAATTACAAAAATTTGTTGTTATGAAATTGTGTAAGTATACTTACTTACATAGGGCCTATATATATATATATATATATATACTCGTATAACATAGGAAAAAGAGCACTGAAAGAATTAGGTATTGTTCCCAGTGGTCATGTCGAACTTGATATGATTCAGGTAATGTGAAGAATGATCTTTCTTCATTCATGTGATGAGGAAGTATTGATTCTGGGATGAAGTTGTGTGATCACATTTAATTGATGTATATCTTGCGTGTTGTCCAGCTACTTTTTCAGCAAAGTGTCTATCTACAGCAGGAGGCCTGTCAGATCTGAATGTGGTAGGCTCGATGGATAAATGTTCACTAACATGATGGGAAATGACCTGAAGACACATTATGTCTCAAGACATAGTACTTTTCTGTTGATAAGAGAAAACATATAAAATTTCATTCTTGCCAAAAGCTGCAATCTGCCTGCCATTGGATTGAAAAGTAATCTTTTTTGACCCTGTCTGACAAGATGAGGAACTAGCTAGAACTCGGCAGTCGCGCAGATTCACATTTGGCATAGGTTGTGCATCATTCTGTGAAAGTGTCATTTTCGGCCTCTTTCACTGCAGAAACTCGTCTGACTGCCGGACTAAATGGGCAGAAAAGAGACCAACCATCGATATTTGGTTAATTTTTTACATGTAGTTATTGAATATAACTTCCCTGCATTACAGGATTTTGATGCGAACAGTCAGTCAATACTTTCTTTGTGTGTTGTTAATTTAAAGCAGGCTTGGATAAAATTCGGTCATCAGAAATGACCAAATATTCAGAAACTATTCATGTCATGGTAAATGTACCACCTTTTCACATGTTTAATTTTTCATGAAGTGCTGATGCAAACGTCTGGACAACTACAAGTTCCAGAGACAAGTGCATTATCATTGAACAATGCATGGCATTCTATTGTATGTCAAGTGGACATTAACTGTCTAGTGTCTGCAATAATGAGACAGAACGTTCCTACAGCGGTGACAGCGAAATTAGGACATGTTGTCATGCGGCATAAATTATTCTAGAGACTTGAGTATACGACTACATGAGGATGGGAAAATCTGTTCAGTGCAGAGTTAATGAACAACATTATGAGTTAGTCACAAAATCATAATGACGAAGCCAAATTCTTCAAAGACATTTTCAATATCACTAACATGTGGTGGGTTTTGGCTTTTGAGTAGTCAAAATCGATGAATCGACTACATTAAAGAAAGCATAAATGGGTAGCGTAGGGTCCCAGAAGTTATAAAAACCAAATTTCAAAAAGCTTTCGGTGGATCCTTTTGTGTGACCATTTTTTCAGCTTTTTGCCCCTTGCTCAAATTATGACTATTTTTGGCCCATCATTGTACAAAAGTTATATTACAAATCCAATATAAATTGATCAAGGAATATGTGTGTGACATATCATAGGTATGACCCATAACGATGTCAAATTTTCAAAATGGCGGTCATTTTTTACCTCTTTGCATCTCTGAAGTTTAGATTATTTTTGCAAACTTGCGAGTATGTTTATATCATGTTATTTTATTCAAGTAACACACACATGTTATATTCAGACGTTTTTGTGATTTAGTCATGCATGTGGTTGCAATATATACATGGATATGTATTTGATTAGTTTTATACGCTCGTACAATTATCGAATCCTGCTTAAATAATGCAATGAATACATTTTCTATAATCTTCGTGATTTTTATATACGTAGCTACATGTACATGTAGTTCTACGAGTATATCGACTATGATTCGGCATTCCTATTTAGGCGTGAATAGGAAAATTGCTGACGGCCTCTCAAATATGTACTCATAGCTAATCAAAAATAAATATATTGGTTTACAAGAAACACGCATGCACAAGTAGGCTTAACAACTTAAGTTTACAAATGCAATGAGTTGTACTCGCAAATTGCGTGAGGCAGCCGTTCGGGATATCTTGAATTGATCAAATTGACCGTGCATTTTATCCAAGTGACTTTAAAGTCCGAATGCGCAGCTTGTGATGCCTGTTCCGACCATATACCAAGAGCACCATTGGTACGGTCACAGAATTCTGACACATGGTAGAATACCATGTGTAACTTCGGCGTGACGGGAAGTCCTGAATCTTTGTATGCTCTCCTGAAATCACTAATAAGACAAATCAGGACGTAATGCTGCTCCAAAGCAAGATTTCACAACCAATTTGAATAACGAGAATAACTCAACGAATGGTAGTCATTGTAGTGGGCACAGTGATCTCAACGGTCAACATTATTCAATAGTCATACAAGGGACATTGAAGTGACTTTAAAGTCCGAATGCGCAGCTTGTGATGCCTGTTCCGACCATATACCAAGAGCACCATTGGTACGGTCACAGAATTCTGACACATGGTAGAACACCATGTGTAACTTCGGCGTGACGGGAAGTCCTGAATCTTTGTATGCTCTCCTGAAATCACTAATAAGACAAATCAGGACGTAATGCTGCTCCAAAGCAAGATTTCACAACCAATTTGAATAACGAGAATAACTCAACGAATGGTAGTCATTGTAGTGGGCACAGTGATCTCAACGGTCAACATTATTCAATAGTCATACAAGGGACATTGAAGTGACTTTAAAGTCCGAATGCGCAGCTTGTGATGCCTGTTCCGACCATATACCAAGAGCACCATTGGTACGGTCACAGAATTCTGACACATGGTAGAACACCATGTGTAACTTCGGCGTGACGGGAAGTCCTGAATCTTTGTATGCTCTCCTGAAATCACTAATAAGACAAATCAGGACGTAATGCTGCTCCAAAGCAAGATTTCACAACCAATTTGAATAACGAGAATAACTCAAAGAATGGTAGACATTGTAGTGGGCACAGTGATCTCAACGGTCAACATTATTCAATAGTCATGCAAGAGACATTGAATGCTCCTCCATACATGGGTTTCTTTTTCCACATAGCATTTTCTCGGTCAAATGTTGACTTGTGGCCAGACTTTGATCAGATGATTGTATATTTTACAACATCAATGAGGAGATGGTGGTACCAGAATGTCAATAATTTCAACATTCTCGTCCTCATGTTTGACAAGGGGAGAAGGAATAACATTTCCAAATTGTTTTGCATTTGATTTACCCTTACTATTTAAAGCTGTGCCCAGAACTTTACGTTCAAGCTATCAGTGGTCCTAAAAAATAAAAAATGTTATTTAGGCTTAATCTATCAAAAATGTTTAGATAGATTTTCTATTCCCATATCATAGATCCTGTGCTAACCCATTACATCCGAGCGGGTCGAAAACGATCCAACTCTGTTAAAGCTATGTTTATGAACTGCTAATCAATTATTTCATATGCATGTTGCCATATACTACATACATGTTATGTCTACTGAGTAATGACAGACATTTCAAGATGATCTTATAAAATGTGATCAGAGATATTTGTTCTCAAACTGAATCAATTGCTTCTTTTTGTCGATTTTTGAAATCTATAAAAAATGAGGTTTTTCGCAAATGTCAGAGATACTTTTACCCGATATTTCAAAAGTATTTATGGGGATTTTCTATTTCGTTGTCACATCAACTTCACTTACAAATGTGTCTATAATGCATTTCCTAATGAGTTTTTACACTGTTTTATGCAAAACTGATGTTGGGTCGTTTTCGACCCACTCGGAACAAATAACCCTAAAACTCGCATAAGATTCATGAAATCTATGATGAATAATTAGACGAAATTTTGATAAAATCATGCTATATATAACATTTTTCTTTTACATGTTGTGGTTTTGTTTTGATATTTCATAATTTTTGATAGTTCTTTTTTTTCAAATGGAGGATTTTGATTATACAACATGGCGAAAATGTCAAAGAAAAGGTAAGAATTATCTTAACTCTGTATATCGACAGAGTAAATTTATCATTTGTAATACCATATTTCAATCAGTACTTTTTGATTCATTTGACTGCTATCTATTCAACTATTCAATTTACCTATTCAATAATGCAAATTATCCAACTAACTTTCCAAAGCTCTACAAATACATGTAGAAACATGCGTTTTTTAATAAGACCTGTTAGTTAGTATTTCATGTTTTTTAAATTTACCAGTAACGTATTGCACTTGAAAATAATTCAGCTCACGTAATGACGAAAATAGGAAATGCAAAACAAAAACTGGACCATATCATAGATAAAAATTTAACTACTTTCTTGATAGTGTACGAACTCGAACCCAGGTACTTATACCTCCTCAGTAAAATGCTCTGTGCAGACTGCTATACCGCTAAACGTTCATGTAGTGTGTAACTGAACTATATTGCTATTTTAGGTAACTTCATTTCCTTGGTTCATTATTAGATCCAAAGATACCTCATTCCGTTTCGGAATATAACAAGTACATGGGAGGGTCCGATAGGATGAACCAAAATACCAATAAATACAAGGTCCGTATACGGAGTCGAAAATAGTGGAACCCTTTGTATCGATGGGACATTGACATCTCGTTGAACAATGCCTGGATTCTATTCAAGGAATCAAAAGGTTCAAACATGGATTTCTTGAAGTTCAGGAGACGCGTTGTGCTGGAATATTTACAAAAACATGGCAAGGATCGCAAACCGAAGAGATATCGACCTTCATGCCTGACCGAGAATACAAATCCTCGGTACGATGGCAAAGGACATTTCATTTGCTCCTCATCTCGACTTCGATGTCGATTAAGTGGAAACAAAACGGTGAAATCTTGTTTGAAGTGTAAAGCAAATCTTCACGAGGATTGCTTCGTAAGCTATCATACTTTATAAACCATTTTCCTATATATATGTATGCACTTGTAATTGTTTCATTTATCTGCAGTCAGATAAGTCAAAATTAGTCGAAGTACGCTACTTGCACGTATGTACCGGAACTTTTATAGCAAACTACATAGATAATTGTGCATATTCTTGCCACAGAAACTGCTGTAAATTGTCTATTTTGGTTTGTATATTCTTGATAAACTGTTTTTTTTTGATTATTTGTTGAATGTTGATATTAAACATTTTTAGGGTTATTTGTTCCGAGTGGGTCGAAAACGACCCAATCCTAAGAATCGATCTGATTGTTTATCAAAACGTTTCTAAGGGAAATGATAGTTGTTTTTCATGTTGTTGGGGTTAATAATGTTCAAAAATAATTAAATCTACAAAAATTAATTCCCAGGCACTAATGGGTTAATAAGTTAAGCATTACCATTACTTTCCTAGTTATGAACTTTAATATCATGGTTCTAAGACTTTAGAATTAGGACCTATGCATGTGCAATAGTGCACACAGGTTTATATAGGTAGCTTTGATCCTCGCATTATAAAAATGTAAGTAGCATTTCAAACAAAGAATATTATGAATGCACTGTATATGGGAGTCTACTCACAAAATATGAACAATTTTCAAACGTTTTTCTAAAAGATGATTCCACGTCAGACTCGCGACAACATTTTGAGTTTTCCTTCTTTCTCGAACTTCGACTTATCGATATCACAATAACTGCAGGGATTGATTGATCCGTGGGCCTTCAAACCCAGAATGATGTTGGCAAGCTTCAAATCTGAAACGATTTTCCACCGCTCTCCAAGATCTTTTAATTTCAATGTCACGAACATTGAGAGCACGCTTCGATAATTCTTCCGGAGTGATCAAAATCAAGAAAATTTCTTTACCCTGGTATCAGAATCTTTTCGATGTCCCATCTTTGGTTGTACATTCTCGTCATCGATGGTAAAAACGCTGATCATGACTTTAACAAAGCCTCCGCCTCCATCAAGAGACAATTTGATAAAAGAAAGAGATAAAGAAACAATTTTTTGAGATCAACACCTCTCGTTGCGCACATCACATGGATAAGTTTTTGACTATCTTGGCAGTACACTACAGGTCTCTCGGACTGTTCCCCAGCACTACTAAAAATCGCACGTTTTCATTTCAAATTGGTCATCAAGAAAATGACTAATATTGTACAATTTGTCGTTCAAAAATTGTTCCATTGATAATCGATTCTGCGTTGCTTTACGAATTTCTTGACCTAGCTTTAGTGTTTTGTTACGAGAAAGATTCAATTCACTTTGAATATGACCAAGACTTTTTGAAGAAATCTCAAAGACTACATTGTTGGCTGGTGACTGGCTTGTAGCACCCACACATTCATCATCCGATGATGTCTGGGACTGAATTTCGCTCAAGTTCTGTTTGAGAGTATCTTTGATACATACACTTGTAATGACCGCGTCCACTATCGTATGATCACCCCTTTTAGTGAATGATACATGTTACCGCTTCTGCTTCTCTCTCCTGCTTCTCTTCTGTAATTTGCATTTCCCTAAATCGCCCACGCGCATTTCTTTCGATTTTCGGAGACATAGTAAACAGACTTTTTCTCTACACGCATTGTGGCTCATTGACTCATGTGGCATAGTTGTCTGAAAGTGACGAAAACACACGCTGATGTGTTCAATCTGCTGACTCGCATCATGCAATTACACGGCTGACGTCACAATACCAAATTCACCATTGAAGAACTGTGATATGTGTAATGAATTGAAATCAGTGTCGATCGTTGAAAAGACCTCTGGATGAAACATAGATATTCGTCTGATTTCAAAATAGCTGCTTTTGTCTCTCTCGGTATAACATAGAAATTGACAACAATGAAACCTCTGGAATGGAAATTAAGCTTCATGCAATGCACAATAACGGCACATAAATCGCACGCATTTTCACTTAGATGCACTTGCCAACGTCTGAATCATTGGGTTAGAATCAATCACATGAGTAAATCGAAGCTTTTAATTGGTTCTTCATGCCCCAACTTAGTTCCCCCGGATGTGCCGCGACCTTGGGTTAATTTCCATTCTAGCGAACTTCAGATGAACAGTTTATTTCTATGCGGTATAACGATAACAACTCGATTACGTCTGAATCTGACATGTGTGCATTACTTGAATAAAATAACATGATATCAACACACTCGTAAGTTTGCAAAACTAATCTGAACTTCAGAAATGAAAAGAAGCAAAAAATGACCGCCACTTTTGAAAATTTTGCTTCGTTCTGGACCCATCGCATAACAGCATACCTACGATATGTCACACACATATTCCTTGATTAATTTATACTGGATATGTAACAGAAGTTTTGAACAATGATGGGCCAAAAGTAATCATAATTCGAGCAAGGGGTAAAAAACTGAAAAATTGGCCGCCATTTTGAAAAAATGGTTCACGAAAAAAAATCCACCGACCGATTATTTTGAAATCTAGTTTTTATAACTTCTGGGAGCCGATGCTACACATTTATGAGGGTGTTTTGAATGGAGTCGATATTTAACGCACCACCGATTGTTTTCGGCAAGCAACTCACCTTTCTTTTCTTGAAATTGTTGTGTCAGCTCAATCTTCGTTTCTGTGAAAAATCTCAACATGTCACTCGCCAGTGTACTGTATACATGTGCTGTTGATGTCCGTTGAAATTACTGCTGAAGCCAGTTTCTCTACTTTTTACAGTTTGAAGAGGAAAAGTCAGTAAAAACAGACGATGTTTCTCCAAACTATTTAACAATTGGAAGTGCAGAATGTCTTTGATAACATTGAGTAAGCGGAGAATCTGCTTCTGAAGGAATCTGCTCTGCGGAGAATTTGATCACAAAACTAAGTAAAAAATAGCCACAAAATCGCAAACTCATCAGATGCTCGTTTGATATTAGCCAGTGACGATCCCATAGGGCAATTGCTGCAATTTTCTGAACGATATACGCATGTAACTAAGTAACAGACAATATATAATTTTAATGTATTTTCAAAAATCTCTATTTGAGTTGTGTCCAGCGCCGCTCACCTATCTCAATGCAATCAATCATACTCACAATATTACCGCTAGACTTCTTTATGTGGTAAGTGATCAAATTTCGGTAATTGCTCATCTCAAATGTACTCCGGATATGGCTGCATCTTGAATACGCAGCTTCACTGATGTCGAGGAATGCAAGCTCTTGCTGACCGGCTGATATTTAATAATATTTTTAAATTTTATTTAACAGGTTCATTACTAAGGCTGTAGCTTAATCCACACTCATTCGATTATTTACGCTTTGTTCATTACCTCTGTCACAATTCGAATGCAACTCTAGTGCCCATCATTTCCCTTTTGAAATAACTTACACTGACGGCGGACGAACGAATGAACTCGTTCGCATTTATGGCAAATCTCCTGAATATATCAAATATGTGCTGAGCACATTTTGTTTAGTTTCACAGCGAATAGTTGAAGCATTTTGTAATGACGTACTACAATACAGCAATTTAGTATTTTCAATAATAGCATCTAACTTACTGCAACTAATTACAGCCTGTGATTCTGAACAATCAATCAATCGAGACGAAGGGTCTTTGTCTTAATTTCACAAATATAATTTAACAGCATTTCTTAAATTGGATCAAAGCGGTTGTTTATTCAGCATCAAACATAATAGGCCTACTCAACTTTCAATAAGTACTTTTGATTGTCACTTGTGCATTGAGATCACATACTATGCACTGCGCTATGGTGGAGCCTGAATCATCAATTTTTCTTTAAGATTGCCTGTATTGAACCACTTCAATCTTCCATTTTGAATGGGCTTTCCGAATTCGTGGCTACGGCTATGTTTGAATCCCCATGATTTAGGGTTAACTGGAATTTCAAGCATGTCGGACAATTTAATTTTAATGGCAAGTCTATAGATATTCTATGTATACCACTGACAGAACGAGCAGTGTTTTATCCACTCCTAGTGGTTCAGGGGGAAAATTTTCCTAAAGGGGGGTTCTGAAAGTTAATGCATCTCATCAGGCAGTGAGAAATTGTAATTCCTTATTTACAATATAAATGGGGCTCTACATATGACATGTTACTGATCTGATCTGTTCATGAATACTTCAAAAATATGCCTATATATACCGTATTTTAGGCCTATTATTTCGTGACGAAAGAAATGTTTTTAACTTGTAACTTTTATATGATAACTTGCTCCAGATTAATGATTACTTTATTGTCTGAAAGTTATTTGTTTGATCGCCACTATAATTCGCACTAATTAATCATCATTATCATTACATTTCATCATTAATTACATTCACATGTACGCATGTACGCGTGTCAGTAGAAGCGATTACATCTCGCTGCAGCGGGAGAGGGAATCTTGCTTTGTCTATGGATAGATAGCTCCCGCTCACGAGTGAAGCCACCCACGGTCTCCAACCAGCGGAGCGTCACTCAACCGATTTAAAAGCAAAAGGCGATCCTAAAAATTTACAGCTACATCCTGCATTTAGTACATGATTTTAGTTATGTCTTCCATCATGGGGGGATTCTGACATTTAGGAGGGGAAAGTTCCCCCCCCCAAAACAGGGCTGGATAAAACACTGAGAACGAGTTTCCAAAAATTAGACTTTCGCCGAATGACGAACAGTTGTCCACCCATTGGCCAAGAATCTGCCCATCTGCCGAGTTACCTGCTCATCTTTTTGTCACACATGATCAAAGACAGTCCGGACTATGGTGTGCGACAAAATACACAAAAACTGAGCCAAGAAGTTTGTAATTTCAATTTCAATTTCATCTTTGCGTCTATGATACAACGCAGATCATCCCTACAAACCTCAGTCTACTGATGGAAAGATTATTCAGTAATTATTTGTCTAGTAAGTCTATTAATTGCTTGAGATAACAACTTTGATGACGATTTCGTTTCAATCATCATCTTTACGGCAAGAGAGTTGAACTTGAAATTGCCTCTCTCACTTAATAGAAGCACTTCAAACGCGCTAAATGGCTGAGGCATGATATTGAAGAGGTTTGGCATCTCGTAAACTATAAAAATGGCACGCCAGATGATAAAGGATGTGCTGTGATCAGGGAGACGCTGATTTCCTTAATTTGACAAGCCAAAGGAGGAAAAATGAATTGAACAACCAATTCCTTTCGTTTCAATACAGAAAGAAACTTTTAATGTCGTTAGTTTTGATGCACTTTTCTCCTTTTGGCTTATCTCTATATTACAGTGAGTGACTTTATTCATTGGCACTGGAACCATCTAAGAAGGAACTGAATTTGAGATTCCTATCTCCGCTAACCTGTACACTGCTTCCCTCAGTTTCTCTAAAATTTCAAAATTCAAAGGTTCACATGATAATCTTTGAAACAGCTAATTAAAGAAAAGCTGTGAATAATGTAACAGATATTTGTCAAGTGAATTTGCCAGTGAATGAAATTTCACGTCTGGTGAGGATTTAAATAGGAATGAACTCGCTGAATTAAACTGGTTGAGTGCTTCAGTTTACTTGAAGTGCAATAAATAGACATAGGAAGGAAATGCTCATCAGTAGGGCTTACGCAATTCGCAAGACGAATAAAGTATAAAAAATATTACAGAAAGATGATTTCAATACATTTGTTGAATAGCAGAAATAGTTTCAGCTCAGCTGCAGATTGCTGTGTGAATTTCTTCAAAATATATCAAATCTCAACAGATGTAACCACCACTAGACATGCTTCGGCCTATTGGGCCTCATCAGTCGTGGGTAGGTTTGAACCAGCGACGTTGGAGCTAGAGGACGTGCATGCATGCCCTCTAACGACAAGGCCACCGGACTATCTGTTGTGGGCGTGAATTAGCCAGGAGGCAGTGCTTTAACGCAGGCACGTGGAGGGCGGATTGCATTCTGCAATCACTTAATACCGCATCCGAGATTGAGGCGCTTCACGCAGGCGTTACTCATTACATGTTAAGAAAAATTCAAAATCTTCGAAATCTCCAAAATGCTCTGAACGTCACAGCTCCTTCAAATTGGAAAAATTCAAATCATTGACCGAACTTCGTCATTTATTAACATATAAGTTCACCAACGCATTGTTAAGCAGGTTAAGCGAACTAGCCTGACTGCTTATTGTTCGATAGTGTGCTATTTCATGAGCTTTGCAGTGGATCAGGGTTGGAACCGGGCCATCGGCTGACCGATTATTCTAATTAGGCTTCTGTCAGTGATGAACTATTATAGACTACGAGTTACGACTAATTCAAGAAACGACTAATTATTCTAGAATTAATTGTCTAGTCAGCTAAAATACAATTGCAACATTGTAGGAATATGATAGCAGAATTTTTATGAAGCAAACACTGAGAAGTTTCTTGAAAATTATTCTTCAAATCATTATTCAAAGTGGCTGACAGAACCGTACAATATCACTGAAAGTTGGCGTTGATAAAGCAGTTTAGATATTTACAATAACCCGTTACAACGCATGAAGAAAATTAATTAATTTTTGCTGTTTTTCCGCTTTTCAGGGAATGATATTCAAAAACGCAACTATTTGGAACAGTAATAAGTTTAGATAATAAGTCTATTCATTACTGAATTCAAGGCTGTTTTTGCTCGTCGCTTGTGATTGTAACTCAAGTTTGGTTCTTCGTAATGAGTGCTACAAAGTTTTCATGGTTGGCTTGACGGCAGTGAGGGTGCGTTCATGCTGATTAAACACTAATCCATAAACAATTATTTATTCATACAGTACATCTTGTTTTAAGCCGTGCTCGATCTGAAATAGAGTGTCCGGAATCTCGTACTTTAGTATAAATGAATTTTGTAAGAATCATGTGTTCGCTAGCCTGTCTATAATTATTCCATATCTTGAATAAATAATCAAGCGCATTGTTGCTTAATTTTTTTCACACTCGCAAAAAATATATCATCAAGGAGCGAATATTTGTCTAATTACCTGATAGAACATCAAATTCGATAGAAATTGATGAAAATCAGCTTCGTTGCTCTTCATCGGGAACTCGTGCTTACTCAAAGTACCGGTAACCCTACCGCATGCTACATAAAAATCAAGAAATCGACTGATGTCAATTAAACGATCTAAGTTGAGCATCTGCCAGTCTTAACTCTATTTAACTTTCTCTTGTCGGTGAACTATCAGGACCCCCTAAGATCATCTAAACCATTAACTTATGTGGCACGACATAAAGCTACATCTATTTTGGGTCTGGTCTATCCGATGGTGGTATTGGCTTTTCATTCCAAGTTGATCTTGTTACTATAAATAGCATTTTAAAATTCAAAGAATGATTTCAAGAAATCATTTTTTTCTAAATTTCGCAATTGCATCTATAGCAAGTAATCTATAGTACATGTAAGTCAACTAATGCAAGATTTGTAGCTCTATGTTTCTATAATTATATCATAAATCTTTCAGAACAACATCGGTGAATACAAGAGAAGTTTGTGTAATTCGCTCAGTTATTGAATTATGAACATGTATTTGTGAGTAGCATGTATAGATGACGCGTCATAACAAGGTAAAGACCATATTTCTTGAACGGGTAAAGAGCAGAAGTTGCAAATCAACTTACAAATCAGGATTCTTATCAATAGAGGTGAAAATACAAAATGAAGAAAAAATGTGGCTCCTGTGGCTAAAATGCTGGGTCTAGAGAAAAACAGCTACCACTCAGAGAAAGCCAACACAAAGTTTGAAAAAGTCGCTGAAGGAGACCTTCAAACATTCTTTTTACTGCAAAATTAATCTAATTACTTTTTCTGTTTATCAGCTTGACAACGCTACTCGATGCATTTGTCATTTTGCTTTTGCTGTCGCCATCACGAATTGCTATTTGGTGATTTTAGCCAGAACAAAGTCATTTCTTTCCCTAGACCATGAAAAGCTGTTTTCACTAAGACTAAGATCGTGATAGAATGAAACTCTTGAATGAGCAGAGTAGTCCGGCAGCCAAACCGAGTCCGAAAATGAGACTTTCACAGAATGATGTGCATCCTATGACTACTACGAATCGGTGTGTCTGCCGAGTTCTAGTGAGTTCCTCCTCTTCTTGTCAGACAGATCAAAGAAAAAGACATGCAAATCTAGTGGGACGCAGATAGCAGTTTTTGGCTAAGAGGAAATTTTCTATGTTTTCTCTGATTAAACGGAAAGTACTAAGTCCAGAGTCATAATTTTTGGCGTGGAATGTTTTCAGGTCATTTCCTGTCATGTTCATGCACCCCTGTCTATAAAGCTAAACACATCTAGATTTGAAGAGTCTCTTAATGTCGGGAAACTCAAGCATTTTGATCAACTTTATCTACATTCAACCACATTCTCACATACTTTATTGATCAGAAGCATGATAATAACGCATGCACATAATTGGAAATGACCTGAAGACCTTCCAAAAATTGTGGCTCTAGACTTAGTATCAGAGAAAGCTTAGGAATTTTCATTTCTGCCAAAAACTGCGATCTGCGTCCGATTGGATTTACATGTGCTTTTCTTTGATCCTGTCTGACAAGAAGAGGAATTCACTAGAACCCGGCAGACGTGCAGATTCATAGTAGGCATTTTCATCATTCTGTGAAAATCTCATTTTCGGCCTCGTTCCCTGCAGAAACTCGTTCTGGCTGCCGGACTAGAGGTTCACATCCTTCTGAAAATTCTTCAGAAAGCGCCCTGTCACGTCATTCATGTGACTCACTTGATGCATCAGTGGTAGCAAGTCAATCGCCACTGCTAAGGCTACAAACAAGGAGAATAAACCGTGCGAGCAGGTTTTTCATGGCGATATTATCACAAGACATGGCTTATCCTGTGCTCCTTAATACCACATTAGATTGAACTAACTCACATTGAATCCCGCGTTCTCCAATCGCAATCGTACACACCAGCAATCTTGATTGCTCTCATTCATGCTAGAAATTCGCTTTCTGTAGAAATTCAAAGAGCTGGAAGAACTCGTGAAGTACCCTTGAAATACTCTGTAAGCACCCGGGTCGGTTCCGTGCCTGTGATATCTAGTACCTGGGCCGATACTTATTATGTCTGAAACATAGAATAAGTATAGTAGGCAGAGTGTTGACTCAAAAAGTATCTGTATACAGTAAAACATTTTATATCACAGGATTCAGTTTTTTACGGAGATTACGTTCCTATGGTCCAAAAAATTATTTGGGCAGTTTTAAAAATGCTAAATTCTTGCCAATTTATATACTACCGAGATGAAGCTGCTTTATAAGTACTATGAAATAAGTTGATTATCAAAAGGAATGAATATTTGCTAATAAGCATCTTAATTAAAGGGAAATTAAGCTGATGATCAATGAAATTTTGTAAACCCAGTCCGTGCAAGTCTTCAAGGAAAAGTTGAGATCTTATTGGGAGCTTACTGGGTGCTAATATGTCATGTTTTCAATTCTATTTTCAGCAGCATGATTTAATGATTTACAAAGATTCATTTCTTGAATGTGAATTGGATCCATATGCATCTTTTAAATTTCAGTGCGATCAGTTTCTTTGATTATGATATTTTGCTCCGTTTTGCTCTTTCAGTTGTAGCTTGTAATCACGCTTGAGAAAATAATCTTATTAGCTGAGCTTTAATGGTAGCCCATCGAATTATTAATTTAACAAACTATATTATCTCTCTCTACCAGTTGTCATGACATGGAGGATTTCTGGAATACTATTCCTCATGCTTCTGTATAGCTATCATTATCAGTCAATTCGTTTACATTTCTCCAAACGTGCATATCTGACAGGGTGCTGAGTCTGTAGCTGGTCTCGACTCATGTTCATCTAATGAAATCGAAACAATAAATGCTGAGTTACCACTCTGCCTAATATACTTACTCTATGGTCTGAAATAAAAAAAACTTTTTCTCATTTGATCATATAAATTCTCTGAATCAATTAGAATTCTATACGCAGACTGAATTCTTTCTTTTTCTCAAGTGCAATGTTTTACAATGTTTCTCTGTCTTCGTCTGAACTATCATGTCCTATTTACTCTGCTACTTTTGGCTTCATGTTCTTAAACTGCTTGATATCCATGCTACTACTTAACTATGTGTGTGCACCTCCGCTATTCCCATCGGATGTGCTAGAATCGTAATTTGTTTTCCAAATATACGCTAATTCATTCATTCATTCATTTGATGGCTTATCAACACGAGTCTTAAACAATTAAATGAAATAAATACCGGCAAAATAAGCCATAGATATGCTTTCTCGATCAAATACTGTGTGGGGAGTTTCATGGCTTTATCTGAGTTAAGACATCTATCGAATAATTTGGGTATTTAAGGACTAAGTCTAGTCAATCAGCATGTTACCGCTTTTCGACTCTATGTGCTGCAAATATGTTTTCTTTAAAGTAAAATGCGTTGACTATATCACGTGGAGATGATGACTTAATGACTTCACTTTTTAACCTAAGTAAGCCTTGTGCTGTGTTGACGTCGCTGCGATCGGATGTGCATCAGCTGTGGTTGCGTGGTTCCAATTTAACTATGTGTTGTCTGGTTCAGGTGCTGAGCTTTGTAACTTTTTTATTCTTCTCGCCTCTGGATGATAGTGTAGTTGGATTTTGGATTATTGACACTATTTCGTGTTGTTGTGGGACAACTATTTCAAACCATGCTCAAGATTGCCTCTCAGAGACTATGTATCGTGAGAATTTTGAAGCATTTGGTTTCGCGCAATGAAGTATGATGTTTATTATGGCCTCATTACTTTTTACTGTTGTACTTGTCACCGCTTCCTTGCTGGTTACCGGCTAAAATTGAAACTCTACTATTCTTTCCAAAAGCGTGCTTATCATGTTATTTTTTTTAATTCTAAGGAGAGCATTATATTTGATAAATAATGCGAACAACTCACAGCGAATCAATTCATGAAAGTCAAGTTCTATATACAGATTGTTTCATAAAAAATGGATCACCCTTAAACATCGCTTTAACTTCAACTTTGTCTAACTCCGCCAAACTTGAACGAATTTCTCTGAAATTTGGCAGATATCTCAGTTGTGCTTACTAATATCATTGTTGGAAATTTCAAGCATGAATATTGAGTTGTTTTTCTGTTATAGATAAAAAAGTAGTAGATAATTTGATCTTCATTTAGCAATGTTACACAAAATCATACCTCACTCTTATAAAATTACATTTGTTTCCTTTGTTATGTAATATGTTGTTCTACAAGCCAAAAGCTATTAAGCAAAACAAAAATAAAGAAAATCGGTCAATCAGAGCCAGTATAGCACCATTATTCATCAACAATAATGTAACTGCTACATGTGATTAACTGGACTTCATGTTCCATAGCTTCCTGACTTCGTTGCGGTGGTGTTAGCAGCACTCCTGATTGCTTTCATCTAGAAATCTATCTCTTACCGGTTGAAAACAATACAAAGCACAAATGAACAATAACGAGATCGCATTCACAAAAGGCAAAGTGTCAGGGTTTTCTTTGCGAGCTACAAGCAAGCGACTAAATGTCCCTTACACAAATGTGCATCGATGGCATAATGATAATTTTCGACTCTGTCGTAAAGAGGGCTCTGGCCGTCCACGCAAAACATCCAAACGTATAGACCGCCTAATTTTGAGATTTGTTAAAGTTGATCCAAGTCTCTCGTTAACT
Source organism: Prostheceraeus crozeri (assembly GCA_907163375.1). Lineage (NCBI taxonomy): Eukaryota > Metazoa > Platyhelminthes > Polycladida > Euryleptidae > Prostheceraeus > Prostheceraeus crozeri. Next base: position 426,988 of record CAJQUW010008489.1, on the reverse strand, counting down.
GAGATGGCTGCACTAGTCTCGTCTATTTCTAAGTCCACTATTCGTAGAAGACTTCACAAACAGCAAGGAACCATGAATTCTGAACGCTATGTGAATGTTTTACGAATGAACATTGGCCAAATGACAGATCAACTTGGTGATCCATCGACTTGGTTATTTATGGATGATAATGCTACGTGTCACAGGAGTAGTAGAGTCAACTTATGCAAGTCTCAATTAGGGCTTAGGACATTATCTTGGCCAGCTCGTTCTCATGATCTGAATCCCATAGAAAATGTATAGAGTATTCTAAAACGTAACGTTCGTCGTTCACTGATACCTACAGATGGCGTGTCACAACTTACGTCACTGTTAAAAAGAGAGTGGAGAAAGTTAGATCAGTCAAAAATCAACGATATCATCGAATCAATGCCTAGACGAATTGGTAATGTTATTGACAATAAGGGTAGGGCCACAAAATATTAGCTTCTTAAGAACCATCACTGTATCATAGCTTATCAGATTATATAAGGACATTTAAATATATTAGGGACACGAAATAACATGAAAAATGCTTTCTGTATCATACTTATGTTTTATTTAGTCAAATTTTAGGATGATCCACTTTTTATGAAACGGACTGTACATGTATACAAGCAGCAGCACAAATCTAGGATAAAAAGTTTCACGTGAAAAATTTTTATAAAAGAATGTGGATTAGAAATGCTCATATTGATCAACATTCGGAATTAAATTAAAAGAAATTTCCGATAACGGACATTCTATTTTTGGGGAACCCCTGTATCCTCGCACCGATATGCTTTTTAGAAGAGCAAAGCTGACCATCCTTCGGATATGTGATATACCATCCGCATATCTTTCTTGGTGTTTGCTTGCTATGAGGTATGCAAGACACTTATGAAATATTTTTGCTTGTGGCCCGAATGCACCTGTCATTGTATAAATAAGTGGAGTAAATGTACTTTTCTCGACATTCAGGATTCGATCGTCATACTTTTTCTTTTTTCTCTGGTTAATGTTGTGCCATTATTTTATCCAAAGCTTTATTCTCGTATATTGCTGAGTGAGGATTCGTAATTCATACATCAAAAAATGCTTTTATCATATTACCCCCATGCACCTCTGGCTGATATATCTGATCTTGCCATATCATCATGATTTCCAGTTTGGACAAAAGTGTCATTTTCCACTGGTGTAAGGCATAGCTCAGCTTTCACATCTATGCATATACTTCGCTTATCAGCTCGATTTCGGCATCACGCACGACATTGTAGCGCAAAGAGACATAACCTCCCTTTTTGCAATTTAAGACATGATTGAGGTCATTTCGTGCTCCATACACTCATGTCGATGGACATTAGAAATTGGCCAATGGTAGCGAATTTTGATTGCATCAATGAACTCGACCTTGTTCAAAGAATATCCAAGGTGCTTTATCGGTAAGGCTGAGAGCCAGCAATTTGCACTTTTCCAGTTATTTATGAAACATAATGCCTTCTTAGTGTCGTCAGTCGAAATAGAGATTGTCTGGTTTATTTCATCGTTCAAATATCTTTCTTATTCACTTTTCATCTTCATAATTGTTTCATCCATTTTTGCTCTTTTAAAAAGCGTGTAATGATTGGCTTTGGTCGCTCATCATCTTTGTAAGAGAATCAGTATGGCTAGTGATGCCTCAAACTCTCTCTTTGATTGGATTCGTCAACCCCAAGCCCCCATTTCTAAATGGAAGTGCGAGCATCATCCTGTCTGCATCAGTGACATGACGGCCTGTAATTGAAGGAATGAAACGGTCTTTAATGAAGTGTTCTGATGTATTCGTTATTGTCCTCTGTACAAAAGACCAACGACGATATAAGCCTTTAGTGAATCCACAGAGGACAGACTGTGGGTCATCATCAACGATTCCTGCAAGAATCTTAACATCCTCGATCCACTTGTCGATTTTAGCTCTAAGATATCCTGCCTTGTATTCTTCATTTCCAATTACTGTACGAAGATGTCGTTCTCCAGACTGCACTATCCTCATCGATGCTTCGTTGAATACTCTTTCGCTTTGTCCATCAGTTCTTCATTTTTATCTACCAAAACAGTTTTTGCTTCGTTCGTATAATAACCGTGCAGTGGACCTCGATCATTGAGTTTCTCCCACCAATGCTTCAATTCTTTTAAGTCGCCAATGCAGCAGATGTCATCTGTCATCAAATTTTGGTTATTGCCACAGCTTGCATTAGAGAGTTCTTGTATAAGGCTGTAATGCCGCGGGCATAGATCGCCATCGCACAAGGATCGCCTTGTGCACATTATTCTTCAAGCAATGGGTAGTTCATGTCATTTGATGGATCATCTAGGAAAAGCTTTGAGGGCGACTGACAAGTATTTTTAATAATTATTATTTTCAGCTTATCATATTATTTGTGCCAAACACTGCCGCTGTTCAAATTTTTCAAGTAGATGTGATTTGTGATTTGTGAGTTTTAGAGTTTCTTTCAAAATGCGAGCGTTTGAAGAGTTGTTACTTGAATAAAATGTCTCATTATCAAGTTCTTTAATATCTTCGTTTTTCGTCGAGGACTGAAGCTGTTTGAAGACCGAAATATTCATGCCGTGAAAATTGCTTATCTATTGACTTGAAGTTATTCCATTTCCAATTAAACTATAGTATTTCATTTGTTTTCCAAGTTTCCTTTATTGAGTTTTTGGAACAATTTCTAGCAACGGCAGTTGCAATTTTTAATTGTAATGAAAGAAAAATACTCATTGACACTCAAAGGTCGTTATTCCTCATGCTATGTCAAAAGTGAACAGCCGACCAGTAAATGTTTGCAACATTGAAATAAGAGTAGCGGCGTTTAATAGAGAAAATGTGGAATAATCTACATTAGATGTGAACATTAGATGGGTTGCGCATTTGCAAAGATTAGGAGCAGCTGTTGTGCAAAATTTCTTCATAAGTAATTTCAGATGATAAAAATTATTCTGCACTCAAGTTTATATCTGCAGCTCTCGATCAGAAGATTACTAATGGCCGTTTCGGCTTCTGTTAAATGCTCCGTCATCGTGTTATCTTTGATCAGCTCATTTTGCTACTAACAATCGAACCTGCTGTTATTTGAGAACTGAAACTTCAAATAATTATTTCAAAAATACAAAAGGTGCCGCGAGATTTCTTCATCATTCTTCCCATAAGGTATTTCCGGATAAGAATTATTGAAGTGAAATTGCTTCCGCTTTCTTTTTTGTATTATTGCCAATCATTTCGTAATTTAGATGTCATAAATGATAGTTCAGTCTGCTTAGCATGTCGGATGAAGAATTTCTAGTGACAACGTTAACTTCACGAATGTTTATCTGAGAAGACTCATTGTATAGTTCAATGTCACATTTGACGTCCGCGATCTCATTCTGCTTTTATTACGATGTAAAATAACATGAGAAATACGAAAAGCATCTGATTTACTGTCCTCATTCTGTCAGCAGTTTGACTTTTCTGCGGATGTTTCGGGTTTCGATCCTTTACTCTGAAGAAGTTTTGAGAAAATGTTAGGACCAGTAGCGTCTCGTTCGAAGGCAATTGATGCGGCGACTTATTTACCGGTACACAGGAAATTTAAAAGAAATACTCTGCGTGTGTTTTATAACTACTCACTTAAATTGTCTTGACATCGATCAAGTCGCATATCACTTGTCGCTTAGACAAAATCGTTAATGTAAGCACACGTAAGTTTGATGCAAACACTTATATTTTAGGACGAGAGCTACTGGCACTTTCTTCCTAAATTCGCACGCAAAAGGCTTAATAGCATGGATTTGTAGATCTTGAAACGCAGAATACAAAAATAAAATTCTTAAGTGTCACAGCCAGTCGATTTCGGTTATAGGTAAGGTTAAAAGATTCCCATTGGAATCCAATGGTAAAATTCAAGAAATATATATTGATTGTGAAGCACTTGGCTGTTTTCACACATTTTCTCTTGCAGGAAAGAAACTATTCATCAGAATGCCATGAAATTTGAAACATGATTGAGTTCAGAGCATCAACTTCGATATAAAAGTTGAAGTGAGTCACATGATTCATGTTTAAGCAAAATCGCCAAAATTAAGTCAAAACACGAAATTTACTCATTTTGTAAAATCTTTGAAATAACAATTGTGAAAGAAAAATGCTGTCGCCTAATTTCAAACCTGGTTGCCAACCTGGTTTTGAGGCACGAGTAGTTCTTTGTTTGGACCTGAAACGCTGGCAGAAATTTTCGATCTTAGCTGCTACTTTGGCAAAAGCGCTTTGTGACAGCATTTAGGTATCTTTATTTTTACTTTTATGATGGGGACTGTCCTATAACGCATCACTGGAGCCTTAATGACGCCTCATTTAACTGTCATTATACGGATGCCGTCCATAGACTAGTCATTTATGTTGTTCAAGTTAGGCTGTTCAATTAATGGAACCTAAATGAAAGCAGAATATTTAAAGGAGGGCAAGACCTCCATAATTGAATAACTGACATACATTGTATCTAGAACCAGAGTCATCGATGTCATCGAACAAGTCTTATTGAATTATGTCTTTCAAACGTATAACCAAGTCCATGAGATGATTTACTTTCAGAATCAGCTACAAGATCGAACCTTAGTCTACGTTATACCTACAAGCCTACAAGTTTGCAGTCACCCGAAATGCCAGTTAAGATAACTGACTGTAAAATACTACTGTAGCATGAAAGCACAGTACTTGTGTTGATGTTTTTTTGGACAAAAAATGTCCATGGGACGTTTGTTTTCTTCCAGTCCCATCTTACGAGATTTATCCGTCATTAAGCATGGGAAGCCCACCGCCCGCGGACCTCAAACAATCATTTCCAAATGAACAGCTTAGTCTGTCAATATGCTTTCATACATGTTGATATCGTAAGTTAAAATTGTGAAAATATTAACTCATCATACAAGTAATACGAAGGCTTTCTGTTGCCCACCGGCTCATGGGCCAGGCATATCCCACCCACCCCCATTCCTGAAAATTTGTCCATCGTCCGATGTGGAATAACACTGTAATTAATGGAGGAACTAGAAGAGCCCGATTTTCTGTCACGATTTGGTCACCTTTTGTCCTTTTCTTCTCCACCTCAATATTTACCCTATCCATTAATAAGTGAGAGATTTTCTCGAAACCTGTACAATTTCGCTTTCACTTGATCCGCAGTTCCATTATTACCCGAGCGAGTTCGCATTTAGCTAATCTAACAGTTAATTGCACAAGACGTTTCTTTATCAATTGATTCGATGTTAATGGATTGCTAACTAAAGAATAAATAACTTATTTGCTTCATTTTGTGAATAAAATCTCTGATGTCTGAATGGAGAGCGAGGTCATCTTCTCTTACGATAACAATGCATTTATTGATTTTCTATGTTGTGATATCAGAATACGTCAAAATGAAATCACAACATTCTGTGACACGAATTATTCTGAAAAATGAATGGAACATTTTTTGCTCTCTATGACAGCTATATGAAGGCATTCTTTAAGACAGTCAAAGGCATAGAAATTGGTAACATAAGTAATCTCTAGAATGGAAGTTAAACTGAATGCTATACACAGTAGTGGCACAAAAATCGCACGGGGTTTCACATAGATACACTTGGCAACGCCTGCATCATTGGGTTCGAATCAGTCACACGTGTAAGTCTAAGGCTGTTGTCACACAGGAAAATGCCTCTTCCATCTTCCATCTTCCATTTGGGATTTCCCTTTAAATGCATGTAGAAAAGAATACAGCCAATCACACAGAAAAGCCATCAGCCATAAGTCATTCTCCATCTTCCATCGTCCGTCACGCTGTCACACAGGAAAAGTCATAAGGCGTCGCATGAAATTATGCGGCTGATAAAATTCATTTCCATCAGGGGTCTTCCATCAGCCGCGAGCACAGAACTAGGAATGGTGTGATGTGGGAACTTCCCTAATCCTAGGTCTGTGGTCTGTGGCCGCGAGACTGTTCTAAAATTAGAACAGCGTGAAGTGACGCCTGAGGGAAGAATTAGGAAACTGTGATTTGCAAAGAGAAGCAATGTATCAGAAGACAGCTCTTTGTTCACCGTGTCGGAAAAGGATCAATACAGCAGTCATAGCAACGGTTAATAGTAAAAAGTAACGATGACTGTTTCGGAAATGGATTTCCCTAATGTCAATGCGGTAGGTGGAAGATTGAAGCTGGGACATTCCCATAACGACGTCTAAATGTTTCATAAATTTAATAAACTTATATTTAACCGTTTAGTGTCCAACGTTCCACTTGTGGAACATTTTTTAAATTGTGATTTAAATGCATAAGAGTTGTCATAATCGATGATCATGCAATGTGTTTTAGTCAAGCACGATCAATTCTATAGTTTTTTCAAGTCGAAGCGAGAAAAAAAAACTGGAAGTGGTATTTCTGGTCTATCAATTTTTTCAAAATTTTGATTTTTTGTGCATTTTGATGATCCAATTTTCAACTCGCATTTTGTACATGAAAACCTGCAGTTCAATGCACCAAAGTCGGTATACATAAAGACGACACTCCTAATTTACTAATTCATAGGTCGGCATATCCTTTTCATCATTTGTCTTGTCTCAGCAATGCAATTAGTATGTATGTTCCACTTGTGGAACGTTGGCTACTTCAGGTTAGATGAAACCTACATGTTTTTCGAGAGGAATCATCTCGGATGCTAACCAAATATACCATAGCGATAAAGTAACATGATAAATATCAGACGAGGCCGCAGGCCGAGGCTGATATTTAGGTCATGTCGCTGAAGACTCCTCCAACCCACCTTAATTAGCTGATGCTCATCCTGAATTAATTGGCAAGACACCATTGGAATATTTTCTACTTTTTTCACGGAGGAATTGTTACAGGAAGTGGCTCAACTTACCAATGGGTATTCACTTCAAAAAGGTAATCAGCATGTACCTATCTGTGTTATTTTACGTACATTAAATTGCATCATTATACATGTACATGGTTATCTTATTGATAGAAGGCCTACATGTAGCCTATGCAAATGCAAATAGCGGGGACCAGTCCACACCTACTACACCCATCCACTTTTCCTGTTTCGAATTTCGATTCTACATATTGTGAAAGGTTAGGGTCTGAATGCATTACATGTATGTTCTTTAGTAAATATTTTAAGTAGACATTCACGTGCTTCTCATGCAAAAGCCTACGATATGTACATAGGCCTATGCACGCATTGCACGTGCTACACATAGCTAGCAGCTGCATGATGTGTGCCTTTTCATTTTGTTCTGCACTAAAAAAAGAAAGAACATAAAGGATTGATAAAAAGGACTGGTTGCGACCGATTGCTGATTAGCTGGGGTAAAAGGTGAAATTATGAGCTAGCTGTGTATGTATGTTATGTATGTACACATACATGTAAATCAGGTAAATCTAATGCAAATGTACATGTATGTATATGTACAATCAAACAAAATATCCCAAAGACTAAATTTGAACATTTCAAACTTCAAGACTATCCGTCTGCTAGTTATTTGTGGTCAATAGAATCTAAAAATGTAAATAAACGAAATTGACGCGAATTCATAAAAAATATTCAACATTTCGCATCTTGTATTACATAATAGGCCTACTTATCAGTTGAAGTCCACTATTCTCATGTCTGAAATGCGACGTTTTTTAATCGAATATTCTATCCTGGGTCTAAATTTTGTAAGAGCATTTGATCTTTCAACAGGTTCTCCGCTCAATGTATCTGAGGATGAGCTCTTGCGCTTTTTGGGAAGTTTGATTTTGAGTGGAATGCGTATTGGAAAATGCGTATTGGACGACTGCATCAGACTTGCGCTTTGATCTAGTCAGTCAAGTCATGTCCAGAGACCGCTTCAAGAAAATCAAGAACAACATTTATTTTGTTGATAATAATCGTCTAACACCAGAATCAGACCCTCTATGATCATTTGAACCAGCAATTTTCTCAATTTAGAGTTTTTGCTGAACATTTGAGTATTGACGAATCCATGGTACCTTACTATGGACATCATTCTGGAAGAATGTTTATAAAGGGGAAGCCAATACGCTTTGGCTACAAGATCTGGTCACTCTGTACTCCCGACGGATATCCGCTTCGTCTTCTTTTGTATAGTGGAAAATCTGAGAAATCACCAGATCCTACGGGGTCACGCGTAGTTGCGGAATTACTGGATGTGGTGGAAGCAGCAGAGCATCATGCAGTGTATTTTGACAATTTTTTCACCAACCATAAATTACTCTCTGGCTTATCTTCGAAAGGCATTAGAGCCACTGGCACCATAAAAGAGAATCACATGAACAGATGTCCCCTTGGCAAACAAATGATTAAAAAAAGAAAAGGGCACCTTTGATTTTCGTTATGATGGAACAGTATTCGTGTGCCAATGGAAGGATAATACTGTTGTGAATATTGCAAGCAATTTCGAAGTAGCCACTCCAACTACTAAGGTGAAGCGATTGAGCACGAAAGAGAAACGTAGGAAAGACGTTGCGCAGCCAAGGTTGGTTCGCTCATACAACCAGTATATGGGAGGTGTCGATGTTATACACCGTCTCTTGGGCTCCTACCACCCAAGGCTTCGTACGAGAAAGTGGTACTGGAACCATTTCAGTAACGCTTTGAATGTGGCGGTCGTCGTAAGTTGGCGGATACATCAGTACTCAACGGATGACCACGCGATGACCCACGTGGAGTTCAGACGGCAGTTGGTCATGGCTCTGCTGAAATATGATGCGATTGGACAGCGTAGACGCCTAGGAGGTCCCACGGCACCAGCCTCAAGCTCCATTCGCTATGATGGTGTCAACCATTTCATCGAGTCAACGACACAAGGAAGGTGCAACTTGTGCCAGAAGAACACAAAAAAGAAATGCTCGAAATGCGATGAGACTACACAAAAATTGCTTCGATTATTTCCACACACTGTAGTTCGCATTTTGCAGTTTTACAAAGACATACGCCTGATTGTTTTTTTTGAAAAAAAACACTCTGCAAATATTGATCTATAATATATTGGAACCTGGAAAGTGTGCATTCTATGTGGGGAAATATTATATGGGTGATAATTTGTATTTACAAGAAAAGAAAATAAACCATTGAAAAAAATCATCAGCATGGTAAAAAATATGTAGATTCACACACCCTTTAGTGTCCAACGTTCCACTTGTGGAACATTGCTATATCTCGAAAAGTACACACTGAACTTTTGATCATTAACCATATTAGTCTTATTTAGACCCCATTGGCAGCGTTTTGTCACTTGCCACCAACATTTGACCATGCCTTCTTATGTCCGACTCTAAACGGTTAATAAGACTTAAGGTTTGCCCTTAAGAGGGCAGGTGGTGCGTTCCCACCGGCAGACATTAAACGTTCAAGGCGCGTCAAACTTTTGACTATCCTAGTATTACATTTTAGAGCCAAACTTGACGAGATCGGTGTGGAGGACCTTCCAACTAGTCCATTTTTCAATCAGCGCTTCTAAAGCGGGGGTGGACCTTACCCCTACACTGTAAATCGTTGACTGACAATTGACAGACATTTATCCTACAAAATCTATTTTGTCGGTCATTGTTAGTTCTTGTTGGATGATGCCACTGAACACCTACAATATCTGACAAAGAGCGACAAAATGAATAGCAATGAATAGTAGCTTAAGTTTTATCAAAAATGTAGGTAATTAATTAACTTATGTCAAAATAAATCATGGTTTTGCCACACAATAATACAGATTGCCCAAAAGTCAAGCAATCACTAATCGAAAAAATCAATCGACGTTCAACAGTTCTTGTTTAGTTAATTTACATACAGAGCATCTGTTTCGATGTCGGTGGAGACCCTACAAATTCGTCGGATATCGCAGGATATTGGAGGTGACAATCGCCGGTTGATTTTGTCAGTAATTTTGTAGGATAATTGTCGGTCTACAGTTTACAGTGTAATGGTCGTTTGACTTGTGATCCTCGACAAATGCATGAATGCATGGAGGTCTTTAAGCACAAATACTTGAAGGATCTGATTGCGTGCCGGGCGGACCTTCCCGGGGGTCCATAACATAGCGCTATACGGGCTGGACTTCACCCTTAAGTGTACGAGATCGTACAAGGCCAATTAACAAGTGATCTCCTTGGTCAAAGTTTCAGGCTCGATTGATTAGGAACTTATATATAAATAGACACTTAGTAATCACCATGTCAACCCCATGGAGACCAGTAACCGACACAGTCCATTCATCACAATAGGGCAGTTAGCGATAAAAAACAACGTTAAAACAAATAAAACAATAGCCAGTCGTCAGCAGGTACCCACCTGGTCGCGTTTCGGCCCCTCTACCTGAACGCTCAAGCCCAGGCGGGCGGGGCCCCGCATAAACGTATATGCGGCTGGCATTCTAAAATCAATACAGTAATGATATGTGTAATAATAAGTAATACTGATAGTAATAGAAAAAACAAAAACAAAACAACCGCAAAAGACGGATACAATCAAAACAAACTAAAATATATGTGTGAAATACTGAAATGGTATAACCAATAAAAAATGCTAAGAAAACGACGCTCCTGTAGGATGACAGCCAGTGAAAGAGGCAATTTGCTATTCTGTAGAGGTCTCTGCACTTAACCGGATAACACTATTGCTGCTTCGTCGCTGTCTATAGATGTGAAACTTCGGTGAAAAATTGGAAAAATTAGAGCTCCTTCAGATATTTACATAATTTTTTATGAAAAGCTAGATAAAACGAAACTTAGTTTCAAGTTGATTTTGAAAAGCCAAAACCCAAATTACAGAATCTTTTCGCAAATAATTTAATTGAGATGGCGAAGAAGCTGAAAATCCTTTTTAACATTATCTTTAAAACTGCTGCAATCGATAGCGAAATCACCTTAATTACTGTTCTATTGATAACTAATAATAGGCTAGAATAGCGATGCATAACCTGCAGCCACATAACTCTCCATCTGCGGTCAGCCGCTACGCAAAATATCAAAAAATAGGCACAGATTAAGAATTACTGACAAGAGGTCAGCAGGAAATCGTGAGTATGCTTCACAATGAAAATCCAGCTTTCTCTTCTCAATAAAGCTGAAGAACACCCTCATCAATATTTAAGCATACAATTCAGCATACTGAAACAAGTCAAAAATTTCGGAAGAAGCATGCTTGACGTTAAACCAGTTGTCATGAGACATTGCCGAGCTTTTAATAATTCGAACAAGCATTACGCGCATCATTTACCTTGTGACCAACGATTTTTGAATTCTTAGAAATGAGCTTAACAGAGCATATTACACTAGGTGACATGCCACGCGTGATTCACGCGTAATTACGGAGCACCCCAAACATCCGCGGTTAAGGACATTCTATTCTTCTACCCGCGTACATACGCGCTGCACTAAGAGTCAGAAATCACTTGATCTGATGCTGTTAAAACATGGGAAATGTTTATGAATACGCGCGGGCGAGCGTTTATAGTTTGCGTGTCGTCCACGGTTGTCTGCGCTGCCGCTTGAACCACGGATGAACCGCTAAGCATTTTCTGTCTTCCCTGGGCATGAACATGAAATTGAGGTCCTATCACATTGTTTAGCCTCTGATACATGCAGACACATGAGACGCAAAGTCTATATAACAGGACTGCCAACTATACTAACTTATATAACTTATATTGCAGCAATATCCCGCCTAGCCACGGATGTTTGGGGTCATGTGGTTCACGCGTGAATTACGCGTGATTGAGCGTGGCATGTCACTTAGTGTGCCATTACAATGCCGTTCACAAGATTTCCTAGATCATCAGCATAATTTCTTCTTAGTTACGATGCCTGTTGGCAAATATTCATTACGTTTTATATCCAACTTGTTTCATACTACTTATAAAAGGGGCGTCATGTCGGTAGTATATGAATTAGCAAAACTTCGGCATCTTCAAAACTGCTGAAATAATGTTTTGGATTATATGAACGTAATCGCCTGAAAAAGCTGAATATTTTCATACAAAAATTTTCACTGTATACAGATACTTTTTTGAGTGGACACTCTACCTATATATACACGTATATATATATATATATATATATATATATATTACTCAAGTAGCAAGTTATTAATTGTCGAAAGAAATTGTTGTCATGAAAATCATTAAGATTGCCTTTGAAGTCAGAGCGGCTTTACATGCACAAATGTACACAAAATATTACAATATCTATCAATTGATTGTACATCAAACATTGAAATCTAATTCAAAATGGAAATATATTAAAAGTCCTTCTTTCAATCGATGAGGTATAGCATGCAGTGGATATACTATATTCTCTTTTCTATAGGTCAGTTGTACGGTTCAGATTTGTTAATCTTACAATCTTTACAGTGAGATCTTACTTATAGCTTTGACTGAGATGAAGCATATCGTGACAGAAAGGAAGATTCGAGGTTTTAGTTGAATTTGGGAATATCATGCGTCAAGTGACTGAAAACGAAGTGAACAACTCCCCCAAAAGCACCAAAAGCCTGGTGCTAAGCCAGACATGTAAACTGCAGTTTTTCCGACAAGATTCCGAGTTTCCGGGCAAGTGAAAGCGTTGCACATGTGTCGAACAAGCTTTTTGACTGATATTTGCAGGGCATCGCAGCTGTTGCATTCATCTGCGCGGTCAAAATAGAAACTGTTTAGGTCTGTAGTACAGCAATTAGGCCTACTCATAGAGGAAGTATATTAGGTAGAGTGGCAACTCCGCATTTCCTAAATGTGCATACACTTTCGATTTTATTAAATGAACTCGAGGTGAATACAGTTGGATATTGCTGCCAAATGTGAGATATGCAAATTTTTGAAATTTTGAAGAAATTACCAAGGAATTAACTGATTATGATGGTAATGCAGAAGGAATGATTGTATTCTACAGATCCTGCGTGTCATGACAGCTTTGGAGAGATAATGTTTGTTAACTTAGCAATTCGATGGGTTGTTGCTTTCATGCTCAACCTCAAGAATGCATTTTTTTAAGCGTGATCATATCACAGGGAACCTGCCACTGGCAGTGCAAAATAACTTAATCAAAGACGATGTTTTCAATTAACTTTAAAAGGTGTAAATGGGTTCATATCGATATTAAGATTCAAGAAATGAAACATGAATTTAGTGACTCATAAAATCATGCCGATGAAAATTGAATCAAAAACCATTGAATTAGCCAAGAAAACACGAATAAGATCTCGACTTTTTCATGAAGACTTCCATTATCATTCCGTTCATTAGATTTCCCCGATCATCAAGTTAACTTCCGCTTAGTTAGGATGCTTATTACTGTTATTAGCAATTATTCATTCCTTTTGATATCCAACTTATCTCATACTACTTATAAAGCGGCTTCATCTCGGTAGTATATATATTTGCATAATGTTAGCTTTTTGAAAACTGCTCATTTAATTTCTTGGACCGCAGGAACGTGATCTCGGCAAGAGACTAAATCTATTGATATAAAAATTTTCACTGTATACAGATACTTTTTTGAGTCGAAACTCTACCTACTATACACTTACTCTATGGTCCTACTACTTTGAACGCACCGCGCCTGTTGATTTTACTTTCGCTTACAATATCGCGATGTTATAGTGAGCGGTGAGCTAGCAAAATAAGTGAATTGTCGATGCTACTTTCCTTTCCTGTTCTGATGGACAGAATCTTTCAGGGCGCGGTGTGACTATTTGCTCTTCAGCAAACAGATTGATGGCACATGAGGGACGGTTCGACAGTTCTCGCCGAAAGAAATCATTTGACTTACTTTTTTCACTCTTCAATTTTAAATCTAAATTTGTCACCTCGCTTGAGTGCGAAAGTGAAAGTTCTCATTATCAAAAGATTGTGTTTTCTCGAAAGTCTCACCCCTCTCAACAAATCTTAGCTTGTAAGCATTCTAAGTCGACCTCAGAGACGTCAAAAGATTCTCTTGAATTTATTATGACTGCCAGACAGTTCCGCCCTTTGCGGGCGCATTCCTCTTTCTAATATCAAAACTCTAGGGTGATATTATTGCTTTACATATGATTTTCGGTAAATGCAGACCAAAAACTATTCTGTTGATTATAAGTGAGTTGGCTACTCTGTTGTAAATAACGTTTTTAAAAGAGTTTGAAGGAGGAAATGGTAAAACGGAGCACTTTTTCATCGTGAAGATTCTTTTTAGAAACATATACGAATACATAGAATCGTCAAGAAAAGTAATAATCATTGCAGAAAATATTTATGTTATGTTTATATTATTTACGCTGCATCCAACGTGCGGAATAACAAAAATGACAATATGTTAGCAAGCAGCACAAAGTGGAAATGACGGGAAGGCATCTCACCAAGGGAAAGTTTGCAACCCTTATTAATGTGTTTATAAGAATTGAGTGAGCACCATGAATTATCAGAGGAAGACTACTCCGTACCACCGATGCGACGCAGCTGAATGAAAATCTGCTGAAATGATAATTTCATGTTAATTTTATGCATTTTCAAAGTCGTTGAGTTCTATTATGTGTTCTATCTTGCCTCTGATCAGCAATGTGTGCGAGAATGTGGTTCAATTTGGATAAAGTGGGCCATCATGTTAGTGTTTGTCGACAATAGGGAGGCTTCACAGCTGAATGCGTTGAGCTCCATAGATATATGGTCATGAACATGATAAGAAATGACCTGAAGACATGTCATGCCGATAATTATGGCTCTAAACATATTACTTTTCAGTTGGTAAGAGAAAAGATAAAAACTTTCACTTTTGCCAAAAAATGCGATCTGCCACCCATTGGATTAGCATGTGTTTTCTTTGATCGTGTCTTAGGCCTCAGCCACACTGAAAGCAAAGCAAACACGAGCGTCCCGGGCAAACGCGAGCAAACGTATTTCCGCAAGCTATCAATCGCTCTGCTTTGCTTTGCTCGCACTGTGGCAGTCTACAACTGCTGCAATGATGACTTTATATTTGCTGCAAAACGCTTTGCTCGGAAACGCTTGTGGCTGAGGCATAACAAGAAGAGGAACTAACTAGAACTCGGCAGACGTGCAGATTTGTATTAGATATTGTGTGTGCATCATTATGTGAAAGTCTCATTTTCGGCCTCGTTCTCTTCAGAAACTTCTGACTGCCAGACTAATATATGCAGGTGAATTGAAATACAAAGATGAATACAATATGAAATACAAAGCTGTCTTCAAACAGGTGTTTTGCGATCAGGCCGACGAGCCTGCAAAACAAGGCGACCTTAAGTGCTCTGAACCACAGGGGAAGACCACAGAAGAGATTACGTGTAGCTCTGATTTTTTTGCCCAAGATTGCAACTAAAAATTTATACATGTCATCATGTCTTCACAAGTAGCCTGGCACTTGATAAATTTATCAATTGCCAAGTTACCTGCGAAAACATGTAATGAGTAGCACTTGCGCGAAGCGCCTCAATATTGGATGTGGTAGTAATCTACCCTCCACGTGTCTGCGTTAAAGCAGTGCCTCCCCGGCTAATTCATGCTCTCAACAGATGGTCCGGTGGCCTTGTGGTTATAGGGAACATCTGCGTGGCACTTTGATCTTTCGCTTATTTCATCTCATTCTTTTATTAATTGCATTTACGATGTGGCGTCAGATGCTTCGGTGGACAATCGATCCCTCGTCTTCATGTCGTCAGTCACAATTGCAGTGAAATATTTATTCATTGATTATAATTACTGCGGCAACTGATGTGTGATAGTGAGGGTCTGATCCTGCCAATTGACACAGTCCCATGTAAGTGGTTCGTGGCACAGGTCTACTTCGCCTGCGGTCGTAGGTTCGAATCCTATCAGCCGTACTTCTTATGTGGCAATTTGATCGATGGTTTATTTCATCTCACTCTAAGGTTAATCATCCAAAAATACAACATGTGCCGCGACTTAATGGCAACTGTAGATCGCTGTGACTAGGTATTTGACCACAGTGCCAAAGTGTATTCGCCATTCAAACATCTAAAAACTTGTCTACACATTTCTGCAACACTATACATCGACCTGTGAGAAAATAATGGCGAATCTATGAACCGGTAATATGAAACATTATTTTGTTTTGATGAATTGTAGATATTCAAGTTCATTAACCCAATTACCATTAATAGAACTTCCAGGCAATTCCATATAGGAGACGCACTCGGAGTGGGAAGCGAATTGGCATCACTATGAAAGAAAAATTCATTCAATTTTCATAATTACGAAATATGATAAATGAAAGTGACTTTTACCGTTAAGCGGAAGTACATGTAAGTCACATGGAATTTGGTCATAATTCAGAATTAAGGATCAGTCCGGTAACCAGAACAGGTCAGGGAACGAGGCCGACACTGAGACTTCTGCGGAGGTCTACCCGGTTTCTCCTCTTGTTAGACAGCATAAAAAAACACATGATAATTAAAATGGGACACAGATTGACGCTTTTGGCAAAAATGAAATCTTCTATGCTTTCTCTGATTAAGTGAAAAGTACTAAGTCTAGAGCCATAACTATGTGTCTTCAGATCATTTCCTACTATAATCATGCACCTTTGTCTATGAAGCTAAATACATTCTGATTTGGCAAGCCTCCTAATCTCGGCGAACACAAGCATTTTTAGGAATTTAATCCAGATTCAACCACATTCTCGCAGGCATTGCCGATCAGAAGCGTGATAACAATACACACACATAATAGGAAATGACCTGAAGACATTCCATGTCAAAAATTGTGGCTCTAGACTTAGTATCAGAGAAAGCATAGAAATTTTCATTTTTGCCAAAAAACTGCGATCTGTGTCCCATTCATGTTCTTTTCTTTGATCCTGAAGAGAAACTAACCAGAACTTGGCAAACTCTCAGATTCTTAAGAGGCATGCGGTGTATATCATTATGTGAGTCTCATTTTCGACAGCGTTCCCTGTGCAGAAATTCGTTCTGGCAGCCGGACTAATACGGTGATTCTATTTGTTCGCTTGATGTCAATTCAATGGCAAGCAATGTCATTTCATTTGTAAAGTCCATCCGTAATCATTGATAATGAATGAGTAGGTGTATGAAAATGCATTTAGAACTAAAACATTCGAAATTAGAAGCAGTGTTTCAGATATATTGTAATCTTAGCTACTAAGTTTGATAATAATATTTGACTATTTATTTTTAATCCGAATGTTGCAGTAATTGATAAACTTTTGGCTGGCAAACATTCTCCAAATAAGGTCAAGTACTTGACTTTGCTTCTACATCCGTTTTTTTTATTTAGATGAAATAACGAATCGGACTTTCATTGAACCACAATGAGGCAACTGCGTCCGTTTAGAATTTCACCTGATAACGAAAACAGATCATACCATGACTAATTCAAAAGTAAGGGAATGCCAAGTAAACTTACATACATTAGCAAAATAACAAATTATTTCCAATTAATTACTGTCTTCTTCACGATGTCTTCTTCAGGGAACTTAAATATTTGTGCCACAGATCTTAGTTATCGTATAATTGACAAACGCATCTTACATAAAATTCAAATGCAAAATGATTGCTAGAGAAAAGAGAAAACTAACTATTGTTTCACGAAGACAGAGATTGGCCTCATCGATATCTGACCCAATGATATTGATATCAAACTTGTTCCCTATCATGATGTCATTGTCTGAGCTCTGAATTGCATGTTTATGATTCGATGATTGTTTATTTTTCGCGCAGTGGTCGTATTGTGCTATACCAATATAAGTTGAAGAACAGCTACGGCATGTATGCTTGTATACTATCATTTTGCGATGGCACAATTTGTTGTTCTTGATCGGACATTCTGTCATTTTATATTCTTGTAGCTACTTGCGCTGAAGATGGCTTCTCAATATATTGGTTTTATGTGATATTCGTACATTTAATCCTCTTATTCGAATATGCACGTTAGCTTGTAGTCAACTTCATCGCTGAGATACAACAGTTTCAGATAAAGATGATGAGCGTAAACGCTTGAAAGCGCTATGGCGAATAGAATTCGATCACCCAAAACCTTGAGGCTTTTGTCTGCAAAAAGATGATTGAGTTTGTTATTGTCTCTGATTTTGTTTGGCAGCGTTCTGCTGTTGCTGAATGACCATTCAAACCATTCAAACATAGCGGTCTGTTGAAGTTTTCATCATGCTTTCGTTTTGACTCATTGGAAGCACAACGGTCGTTGATGCGGTTACATTCATTTCTGATGATGGAATGGCTCATTGATGATGATATATGTAATCGGTGACGGACAAAAATGCTTTTCTGTAGATTTTCTATTGAAATTGAATGTAAGGGTTCCTTCTTTTAAGATAACTTGTTGCGGAAATTCAATTTCGAACTTGATGTTAGGGTCAATGCTGTTGAAATTATCTAATAATTCGAGCGCTTCTGCCTGATTATGAACTAGCGTGAAGCAATCATCAACGTATCGACGAAAGAGCGGAACTGTGGACATTGATTTTAGAGCACGTGGTCAGAGTTGTCATGGGGATGTGATTTCACGTGCAATGTGGTCTGGGGCTGGAGTGTATTTTTATTTGATGGGAATTCCCATTTGTGGAATTTCTGTGCTTCACTTGTGAAATCTTCGATAGAAACAACTTCATATTTCGAACAGGAGTGGCCGTAATCTGAATTGCATTTGATAAATCATAAGCACTTAGCCATAGAAATCAGACATCAATGCTATTTGTCTGAAGAGGACAAAAGATAACTAGGCTGGCACCAGTCTGGACTCTGACAGCCGATCTAGTTCAGGACTTCTGATCACTTATGATGTAAATGTCGTATAACTTGCATTTTTCACGCAGAAAAAGATCTACATGAAAGATGTCACTTGTTTGAATATGAATGCAATTGGAGCGTTAACAGAGCCTGTATACTAGGGAGTCAAGCGGTTAACCGGTTAACCGGTTAACCGGTTAATTAAATTTAACCGGTTAAAAAATAATTAATCGGTTAACCGACGCTTTCCCAACTTTTCTGCTACATTGCAACTACATTGCTTTAGTTTTCATTTTCCAATTTCGATAATATCTCATTGCTGATGTAAGCTATTGCCAAATAATAATTTCCTGGAAATGGAGTGAGGCATTTCGTTAACCTCCACCATCTTGCTTGATTCTACGACTTTGGACGAGTTCGTTATGACGTGTTAGTGTTTCAGTCAGAATAGAATTTCCCCTTCTACGCTTGGCTACGATAGACTGTCTGTGTCAGTTCCATAGAAATGGATTGTAAGTGTCGCACCCGTGGGACACGTGCCACACGCGAGCACTCTAGGCACGTGAGACACTAACAATCCATTTGTTACATCCAGTAAGCGAGCTTACTCAACTGGTATAACAGGCAAACATGCATATACTCATACACTATACTCGGTGCGACTATATAAGCCTTGTATAGTCACATGGAATTGAAAAACATCTATTACTAGTATTACATCGGTTAACCGGTTAACCGGTTAATTTCTCGTCGGTTAACCGGTTAATTTATAATTAACCGCTTGACTCCCTACTGTATACGACATCAATGAACATTATGAAAAATGATCTTCTGACTGCAGATTTATGACTCCTTTCTCCATTTTTTGAATGACTGATCTTCATAATCCATTGCAAACGATCCTGAGCAGAGCGATATTCCAGCATGCCTCTGAACGATTCTGCAAGCGATTTTGTGATTTCATCCGTAATGGTCATTGATTTTCATAAATTGATTTTCGTTGTAAAAGGCACTGAGGCTCATGTTCGCAATTCATGGTTTCGAAACACCAAAATTTTGTGTGGGGAAGTAGCTTGGAAATTATTTCAGTTGATTTTCCTACCAAAATGTGATTTTTCCAAACCTCGACTTTCGAACATAGAAACATTTTCAAGAAGGGGTTGGCCAAAAATTTGACTGTGTCAGAATAAATCCATCACGGATCCCACTAAGATCTTTCTTGGAACAACGAAAATTTGACTATCTTTTACTTCCATTGAAATTTTCAAATTTTGACAACAAGCTCAGAAACATTTCTTTCCTAGGGGAGATCAGTCGGTCGAAAATGCAATCGTTGACTACTTCATAGTGTGACGTAATCCACAAGTAAAATCAGCTGGAGCTATCTGTGTCACGTGGCACTGGTAGTGGAACACCTCTTTTCATCAGAACTCGACAAAATTAATCGCAGATCGACAACACATAGTGCTGAAATCAGCATCGGGAGGATTTATTGATAAAATTTACTGAACATTCTGAGAAGCAATTATGTTCGGTGAAAAAACACACTTGTAGGTACGAAGAATGCACCCGAAATAGGCATGTTAATTTACCAACGAGAGAGCTTTAATTAGCATTTCAGCTTGCTCAGCTGAATGTGTAACTCTTATACCCACAGAATTAGATTGTTTAGGCGTGTCACTTTGCTAGAAGAGCAAACTGATTCAAACAGATGGCACATGCAGGAACTTAATAAGTGGGCAAAAAGAAATTCCTGTTACCATACAGAGATAGGAAAAATAGTCGTGCGTCGCTTGCGGATTGCTCTGAATTCCTTCAAAATGCTCCGATCGCCACGATTCCTTCACATTCGAAGAATTCAGATCATTGCGCAAAAGTTTTCTCGATAATGTTGGGCCTTCCGATCATTATTAGGGAAGATGGCAGGCGCATGAAGAAACGTTCACAAACTTCTCTGTAGAACTTGACATCGTCTGTGTCTCTTTGCTGTGTGATCCGGTTGATAACAGTCAGTGAAACTTCGCACAATTTGGCGTGTTTAATGTTGAGCTGGCTGCTCATTGTTCGATTGCTATGGTATCATGTCAGCAGATTGTGCCATTTCATTGAAGGTTGCATCACGAGTGACGGTCGAGGGCGAAGCCCGAGATCGACAAACGAGTGTTGCAACCGAATTGTTACACTCTGTTTTTTTGGACAGAGTAATGTAAGCTATTTATCACCACACTTTGCCGATTTCTATGTAATTGCTTGAAGTATTAGGGAATTTGTACTTTATTGTTCCTCAATGAATGGCATAGAAATCGTTTTTCAACCATAGATATCTATAACTAGCAATTTTGGCTGGTCAACAGTTTGCAGATGTGTTTTGGAACGCTATCTTAGCGCTATGATAGCATTATCCGACAAACTAAGTATTTCAGAACGCGCTATTCTTTATCATGAAGCGCCAATCTATGCGCTATTTATTGAAGTTCTGAGAAACGCTACTTAACACAATAGGAGATTGGTTGTTGTCTGTAATTGTAAATGAAAGCTATCTTATTTTATGCACCTTTTTGGCGGAATGTTTTTGCATGTTTACTACTTGTCAAGTTGCAAGAGTTCCAACATCAGTATTAAAACTTATTCAGCTTTTTTTGTTTTCTAATTCATATCAATGTAGCCTACTGTCACAATTTCAGATTTGTAGAAAACAATTAATTCCAGATCTAATTTATTAATTTAGAAAGACACATTTATACTGAAATCAAAATCAATTTGATCAATGGATGTATGAAAGCAATTACATAATTTAGTCTTTGGTTTAGGCGGGTCTAGAAGGCTGCTAAGCATCACTTCTTGCTCCGGTCCTTTTCTTTTGTATGCTTCAACAGCATTACTTCGATGCCCAGTTCTTGATTTTATTAACTGCTCGTCTACATTTTCTCGGAATAGCCTTGTCGCACATGTTACTTTGCCAGAATGTGCCGTGATGTATCCTTTGATATCGGCTATGGATGCGGCCTCCGGCAACAATTTTCTGATGGAATTGACTCCAACGGGAGAAGTGGCGAATCTGGGCTGGTCTGGGATAATGTTTCGTAGTGGTCGACGGTAAAATGCTCCCGTAAAAACACCCATGCTTCGAAGCCGGCTCACGTAAAGTTTCAATATCTTATATACCGATCGATTGTTATCGCTATCGTATTGTCGAACACACTTGTTTTGTATCTTGCGATCGCGGATTCCACCGGAAAAGACTTTGTTGCCGCGACCCGTGTACTCAACAAATTTCCCATGGTCGTCTTCTGAAAACGTGAATTGCTCCAGTTGCATCTGGCGATGCTCGTCGCACGCTCTGAGCCCGAAAACTCTACAGTTGTAGAAGTAAACGGCCCGCAATAGTCCATTTCCATCATGTAAGGAAAATGCATTGGTATCCCATAGTTTCGCCTCACTATCCTCTGATATCGGATCAGCTCTCTTGTGATGGGATCCGATGCCCCGAGAAGTGAGATTTCTCATGCAGGCATCTAAAGCACGGACAAATTGCACAAAATTGAAATCCTCCTTATCCATTATATTGCAGTCGGGTCTTTCTTCTCGGATAAATCGGGCCAATCCGCAAACAATATTGTAAATAGTATTGGGAGGATACTTGGTTCCATCCTGCCGTCGGATCTCGAATATAAAATGTTTCAAGGCTCTAGGAAATGTCAGCCTTTGGAGCCGTCCACAAATCTGTTAGTTGGGGAACCAAGTAATCATTTTCTTGTGTTGTGGAAGATTGTTGGTTTCTCCAAGTGGCCCAATCTTCATATAATTTTGTGCACCAGGAACTATTTCTAACGGTGTTCTTTGACCGTGAACATGAAACAACTCGATCAATGTCCTGAGACGACGCAATGGAAAATCGACTAGCGTCAAAGCTGTGGTCTACCATTGTGATCAGATGTGCTCAGGGTAAAATTCAGAAATCGTATTTATACAGTCCGTTTCATAAAAAGTGGATCATCCTAAAATTTGACTAAATAAAACATAGGTATGATACAGAAAGCATTTTTCATGTTATTTCATGTCCCTAATATATTTAAATGTCCTTATATAATCTGATAAGCTATGATACAGTAACCGTTCTTAACAAGCTAATATTTTGTGGCCCTACCCTTATTGTCAATGACATTACCAATTCGTCTAGGCATTGATTCGATGATATCGTTGATTTTTGACTGATCTAACTTTCTCCACTCTCTTTTTAACAGTGACGTAAGTTGTGATACGCCATCTGTAGGTAGCAGTAAACGACGAACGTTACGTTTTAGAATACTCCATACATTTTCTATGGGATTCAGATCAGGAGAACGAGCTGGCCAAGATAATGTCCTAAGCCCTAATTGAGACTTGCATAAGTTGACTCTACTACTCCTGTGACACGTAGCATTATCATCCATAAATAACCAAGTCGATGGATCACCAAGTTGATCTGTCATTTGGCCAATGTTCATTCGTAAAACATTCACATAGCGTTCAGAATTCATGGTTCCTTGCTGTATGTGAAGTTCAGAGCGGCCATTGGTCCAAATGCCAGCCCAAATCAGTAGAGTCGCACCACCTTGTACCCGGGGACGATGTAAATGTCTCGGAATTTCCTGATCAGATTTTATCCATCATCTCAATCGAGCATCACTATCCTTCAGACGGACTGATGCCTCATCAGACCAGACAACCCGATCCCATTGATTTCGCCAGTGACAATGACTCATTGCCCATCTGAGACGTCTTTTTGTATGCTGATCTGATAATTCGATCTGAGAGGGCCTCTTACAGCTCTTGAAATTCGACTCAATAAGTCTTCTACGAATAGTGGACTTAGAAATAGACGAGTATAGTGCAGCCATCTTAGTTAACGAGAGACTTGGATCAACTTTAACAAATCTCAAAATTAGGCGGTCTCTACGTTTGGATGGCCAGAGCCCTCTTTACGACAGAGTCGAAAATCATCATTATGCCATCGATGCACATTTGTGTAAGGGACATTTAGTCGCTTGCTTGTAGCTCGCAAAGAAAACCCTATTTCTAGCAAGGCTAACACTTTGCCTTTTGTGAATGCGATCTCGTTATTGTTCATTTGTGCTTTGTATTGTTTTCAACCGGTAAGAGATAGATTTCTAGCTGAAAGCAATCAGGAGTGCTGCCAACACCACCGCAACGAAGTCAGGAAGCTATGGAACATGAAGTCCAGTTAATCACATGTAGCAGTTACATTATTGTTGATGAATAATGGTGCTATACTGGCTCTGATTGACCGATTTTCTTTATTTTTGTTTTGCTTGATAGCTTTTGGCTTGTAGAGCAACATATTACATAACAAAGGAAACAAATGTAATTTTATAAGAGTGAGGTATGATTTTGTGTAACATTGCTAAATGAAGATCAAATTATCTACTACTATTTTATCTATAACAGGAAAACAACTCAATATTCATGCTTGAAATTTCCAATAATGATATTAGTAAGCACAACTGACATATCTTCCAAATTTCAGAGAAATTCGTTCAAGTTTGGTGAAGTTAGACAAAGTTGAAGTTAAGGCGATGTTTAAGGGTGATCCATTTTTTATGAAACAATCTGTATATTAGTGATGAGAATTATTAGCAAGTCAATCATTAAAGAATAGATTTCATATCAAATACAATCAGCAACTGCTTTATCAAAAGAAGACACTTATGAAAGAGTAACAATACAACGCTATGAATTTGTATGGGCATTCATTCTATCTATTCCCTTATTCCAACGCAACTAGGTGTGAAAGTCTTGACTGGCAACAGAATCTATTGTGTTCGCTGTTGTACAAAGAGATTATCAGCTATGTTATAAAGAAACGCTATCTTAGCGTATCTGGATAACAGAACAAGTTGAAATTACGGTTACATTCACAATGTGCAATTACGAGCCATAGCAATCTTGGGTCAGATAATCAACAGATCAATCTATGCAGGCGGGCAGTGTTATTCTACTATAGCGCTAGAAAACGCTATCTTAGCGCTGTCATAGCGTTCGAAGTTAGAATAGCGTCACAAAATTGTGTTGAGACAGAGCCTTTCATACAAACTTCAGCGTGTGCAAAATGTGGAAATACCTTGTCAGACAGTCTGACGCTATATGTGTTTCATACAACTTACACAAGCTGTGAGGAGCTCGATCGCTATCTAAGAAAGTGATATCTATGGTATTTCTTTATTCAGCAGTTGAAACAGGTGAAATTTCATCAACTGCACTTACATGAGGACGCAATGCAAGTGATTTAGAGCTTCATGTTGATGTAACTGAAACTACCACAGTTAATGCATATGCATGGCCAGAGTGCAACAATTAGCGTTACATGTTCCAATGCTTCCTTTCTAGAAGAAGAGACGACCTGTCTAATTCTGTGCTTATCCCCTTCTTTCATAAATCATGTAGTAAACATACGTGTCTACAAGTCCAAGCCATCAGTCTTATGATGCTTGCAAAACTATAATGAGATAATTATGAATGACTAATAACTACACAGAACTATGCATAACATTCGTTTGGTCAGATAATTGGTTATTGTGGCAGCGGATTGTTGATTTCTGTAAAGATATGAAAACAGAGGTTTCAGAAAACAGTTTTCTTCCAATATTCTGAAAGCAGTATCTTTGAGACTTCTCGTACTTGACCAAACGACGGGAGATCATATTGATATTGAGCAAAGTAAAAATGTAGCTACTCACCCTTTGCATTACAGTCGAATTTCTATTTACGTCCACCTAGTTCTACTGACCTCTGAAGGCGCGGACGCCGAAGTACTTGTCGTAATTTTGGAAATTTAACTTATATAGAAATTCGACTTCATTAAAAAGGGGAGCTACCTTTTTACTTTGAGACTTCTCTAAGCGAAAATCAGGATTACATTAAATTAGGCAATCGTTGATCTCAACACAAGCGATCAGATGATGCTTAGCTCTGGTCACTTGTTTGACTGTCATTGAATATGTATGGACGCCGACAACAGAAGTGCAGTTTCTGCAACTCCGGATGCTACTGACTCCGAGTCAGCATTCCTTCTCATACATACTGTTTCATAGAATAAATAATCTCACAAAAAAGTTAACCCGAATTCATTATGATTTATGCTGTAAGCCTTGCTGCTGATTAATGAATAAGATGTTTCATCGAATTACTTTATTTTATTACTTTTCAAATAATTTTTCGGAGTTATGACTCCATTTTCAAGTTATACATGATAAAAAAGACTAAGCTAGCTAAATACAAAAAGGATGCAAAATTTGAAATACTAGGTACACAGGAATTAGAAAATCAGAGTATGAAAATCTGATGGCTCATCTTTGTTGCTGATAGAAAGAAGCAAAGATGACCTATCAGATTAAAGTGTATTGTTCTAAAAGTAATAAAATAAAGTAATTCTATCAAACATCTTATTCAACAATCAGCAGCAAGGCTTAAAAACAACATAAATCATAATTAACCTAAAATTCCATCAAAATGCTGCTTAAGCAAAATTGCGTTCTGTTAATAACCCGAATTCAATTTTTTGTGCTTAAGTAGGGCCTACTGAAATTTTGACAAAATACCATATGAAGCATTGTGTTCCATAAATTATTTTTGACATACTTGTTACTTTCTTAAGTGATCACTTGTGGTCAGTAGGACTCACGAAAGAAAATTGAGCGCTATCTTTGATGCAGAATTTTAACATGAAGACGACAGATTTTTTTAAAAAAATTGACAAACAGTGTGAACTTTTCCATCAACTTTTTCATGATGCAAAGATTTTAAGATTCGTTGAATGTACAACAAGATGCAGCACCAATAAGTTTTACCAAAAAGATTGCTGCTAAAAGAGCATTTAACTCAATTTTTCATTATAAAGATGCTTAATTTCAATAGCC
Source organism: Prostheceraeus crozeri (assembly GCA_907163375.1). NCBI lineage: Eukaryota > Metazoa > Platyhelminthes > Polycladida > Euryleptidae > Prostheceraeus > Prostheceraeus crozeri. The sequence continues at coordinate 400,307 of CAJQUW010008489.1, read as the reverse complement.
CTTATGTCATGTAAATTGTAATGTTTAGCTCTGTAAATTGACAGAGCGTTTAGGTTGTGTCTGGTCAGTTGTGGTCAGCAGACTTAAAATTCGGGTAATTCATTCACCGACACCTACAGACGATTATTATATTATCCACGAAATACAGAAAATTAAGACTATTGCCATAGAATCAGGCTGGTGTTCAGCTTTCAGATAATATAATTCTTTTCGAATTTTGACAACATCTTAAACGATTACACTCAATTAACACTTTCGCAAAAGACACTTTCGCAATCTGTTGTGAAAGATACCTATTCAAGAATACTTGCAGGCATTAAAACAGTCCTATTTGAAATGACTGTATAAACACGCATCTACTGAAAATGATTCTCATGACAGTAACAAATGTGTACATCATGTTTGAGAATGACTGATTTTGCCTGATTGTGGAGGGTAGTGCAAAGGTTGTGGAGGAGGAGGCGCTATGATTCTAGTCGCGTTCAAGCTGATATTCTCTAACTTCTATTGAGGTTAATATCCTTCACTCATAATATTTGATTTTTCTTGATTTTATGATTCTTTTGAATTATTCAGGCTGCAGTAAGTACGGAACTGAGTTCAGGCCTTTGTAAAATCAGCCTTATATATAAATGAAACATGAAAGTTGAAGAAAACAAAATGACAACAAAAATTTGAAAGAAACATCAATAAATGATAAGCAGCCAAGGCACATTCGCACATCAAGCAGCTCAGTGATGGCAGCCAGATGAATGCGATAAACTTATCAAGCCACTGACTTTTGGGGGAGGGATGCATTGAGTAGATTTCGTAGAATATTGAATTTTGTTCATTACCTCACAGTTTCCAGTGCACGCATGATTGCTTTACAAAATATATCCCCTTAAGAATAAGTAAAAAGGAAGGTGTTGTGCTGTACCAGTATATTTCAAAACAAAAGCAACTATTAGGAAACAAGAGATTCTGAGACGGAGAATTCAACATTTTTCTTTGTGGTTTATTTATTCATTGAGATCAATGATAAGTACATAAATGTTTTGCCTGATGTCGTTTCATTTTCAAGGAGACACGTGAGGAGAGCCTATACATTTTGCTCTAAACATCTCACGAAAAAAACGACCCATTATAAAAAGTACCAATATTCGGAAGACAACGTCACTTACTTTTCTCATAGACCTACTTGTCTCTGAGTGAAATGAGCTAATTACTTATCATGTCAATAGCAAAAAAGCTCTTGTTATTATGACCAATAAATGCGCATACCACGATAGTCATATTCGATGTGTACTATGTGAAGTGCATATATTGACTATCATTGTGTCCACCGTACTGTGCACGTCTTGCTCTTATCGAAGTTGAAGTGCACATGTTTCTTGCTGTGCCAGCCGCAGTGGGCAAGAATTGATTGGAATCGTGCCCACCATAGTGCGCTGGTGCTCATTCTTATCGCACCAGCCGATGTGTTTTTTATTGCGTCTCCCGCAGTGCGCGCGTGTTTATTCTTATTGTGTCCGCCGATGTGCTCACGCCTTGTTTTATATTTTGTCCGTCTTGTCTTTTATTGTGTCCGCAGGAGAGAACACGTCTTTTTTCATTGTATCCGCCGTAGAGCGCACGTCTTTTTTCATTGTGTCCGCAGTAGAGCGCACGTGTTGTTGATCCTCAAAAGGTAGGCGGCGTTGATATTGTGTTTCCTGCCACTAGGAGACGGTTCACCAGCTCCAATCGAGATGTTTGTCGACATGCTGACGATCGTCCGACACAATGACGCTCCACGAAGCAGCAGGGACTCTGTCGCGGTCGCACACGGAGCCACACGCGCTGACGACATGCCACGTGAGAGCCAGCAATTGGAGGACCGAGGGGAACAAACTGGTCAGTGTCTGACAGACTTGTACTGAGCTTGAGATCACGAGGTGTTGAATATCCGTTGAGACGAGCTGTCATAGCGGCCTCTCGAAGTACAGAGGACCATTCTTCTGGATGGAGGGTGCTGCTGTTGGCCAATGTGAAGAGAGATTGAAGCCAGCAGACGTAGAGGAGATACGAGGCCAACGAACAATTCATGATTTGTTTGATGTGAGACTGCTTGATGCTGCCAACTGCATTCGATCTCTCTTTTATATGAGTTTGATATCGCTGTAGTCAAGGCCATTCACTGATCCTCTGAGCTTCCATCCGCTATCGCTGACAATAAAAGAAAGAATGAATGGAATTAGGCTGTTGAGTGGGTGTATAAAAGTATATTTAAGGGACCAACTATTCAAAAATAGAAGCATTGTTCCAAAAATCGACAATCTGATAGTTGACGAATGCGCGACAAAGATAGCATCTGCAAAGGTCAAGCATGTTGACCTGTTTCTGCTTTTGGACGAATCAACTGTGTTGCTTCAGCATTACATACAAGAGAAAAATATGTTGTTCCTTATATTGGTTTTAAGCTCTAAAAATGAATAGCGTACAGAAATAGAGCAGCGAACCGGCATTTAGACTAGATAAAATATTTCACAGTGACTTTTCGAGATACCATCAAGAACAAGTGTTGTCTTAAATGGGCATATTTAGCAAAATGCCATGAACTTTAACTGAATGCATGGATTGCTGCATCTTAACTTTAATAGTTGTATTATTTTGATTTTTTACCTGAACTCCTTGACTCTTGAAGTAACGAACATGCATAAGAGCTCTGTGAATGAAAGTGTCATCATAAATCCTTCATTAATTACTATTGTTAACTCTGCTTCTAGCTCGCAAGAGTCTGCGCGATGCACCACAATCATCCAAGGAAAAAAACTGCTTCAGTCGGGTCACAGGCAGGGAGGTAGTTCACATGACCGAAAAAGATGTTTTTGAGCCAGCAACCGAACCACAGGAGTCTGTCCAGTATGGAGACGCTGTTCGCTAATGGTACTGAAATCGGTGCATCTTACACGCTTGATCATCCGTAACGCTGTTGATTCGAAACCCTGAATTCGTCGAGTCACAGATTGAAAAAGAGACCAGGTAGATATGTACATAACCCGACCTGACGGCATCTCGGCTCGTCCTGAAATGACCTGCCCATGGCTCGGTTCAGCTTCATTTCTTTGAGCCGACTGGAGCCGAGGTGTCTCGCTCGGCTTGGCTTAAAATCTTGAAATCGGTCGACCTCTCTGTAATCATGATTTTAAAGACAAAAAAAGCTTCGGCTAAAAGAAAGGGAGGGCTATTTTGAAGTTTTGTTTAGAAAAATATTTGGCAAGAGGAACCTCCCGTGCGCCACCATTAATTTAAATGCTCTATAATCAATCATTTGCGAAAATGCTAACAATGCTCTATAATTAATCATTTGCGATGTAACTAACTGCTGCATCATTTAAGTGATTACAGCTTATCTTCAAGACTTATGGCATAAATGTATGCGTAGGTCTTCGCTTAGAAAGGTCTACGATTTTTAAATTAATATCCTGAATAATTAAATCTAATTAAAATATTCAAATTTACAATAATTTTTGTGCTATGTAACGCACATCGCATAGCACTTGAACGTATTGTTGAAATGGTTACTTTACACGTACGACAACTGAACGAGGAATAGATAAGACTGTCTACATAAATCTTATAATACAGTAGTTCTAATTCCTACCTCGAAAAATCTAGATAATTGCATAATTCAATAAAACAGTGCGTGAATGAATTGCTGGAACAATGAGGACTTGATGATTTGACTGATGGACTATACAAATGATACTGAACAATGATACTGAACAACTGAAGTTTCATTTGAGCTTACTCCATTGGTGTGATGATTGAGACAAACCGGATAAGATGATTAATTCAGCAAGCGACGGATTTTCATAAAAATGAGAGACACTGAGACACGACCAAAGGATGTGATTAACAATGACTGTTCCACATGCCAAAGGCATTTGAAATTATACCTACTGAACATACAAATGTTGCAATATCATTGGACAAAGTCAGATTACGGAGTCAAAACTGTCGCTGCGCGTTTGCTTCTTTTGGATAGCTTCTATGGCACTCATATTTTCCCACTTCCAGTGCAATTGGATCCAATTGACTTCGATTGAATGGTGAGGTATGTTATGGCACTCCCATTGCGTGTCATAGAATACCATAGAGTGCCATTGAATTTGGTTAATCGGGTAGTTACAGATAATTATGTCGCTCATGCTTCCTTCAACCTGATGTTGTATCCCGCATCGCCTCCGTGGCGATCTCTTCGTCATGCTTTATACAGCTTCCACCCAATTGTGTCCTCTGCTTCGTATCTGCTCTGAGACTTTAAGCAACTGCTAACACCGTTGCAGGCCTACATTGAGTCGTTTTTTACTCCAAGAAAATCTCCTCTCATTCAAACAGGTGAAGTGTACTCCGCCACGCTGCATACCGATGCGAAGACTGCTGTCCATGGCGTTCAGGTGCGCTGTTCCCAAGTAGAACCCGCTAGGGATCGAAGGAGGCCATTCCTTGCGCCGACTCTCCTTTAAATATTCTGGAGGAGATTTTCTTAGGTCAGTTTACAGTCGAGAGATTTCCAAAATAGAGTTCTTTTTCGAGAGTTACCGCGAGATAGGTGGGACAATCAACATTCGCGAGTGTGACACCATTTACGGTTATGGACAATTATCTATTATTATCCAGATGGAAGGATCCCGCTGTTATTTTAGCTGTCTTCAGCTTCAAGTTCCAGGTCTTCAGGTAATCGTGGAGTAACTGCATGTCCTTGTTGAACATCTGATCTATCTCAGAACAACTTTTTATGCTGAGAGGATTGTTAGGTCTTCAGCGTGGCCATACTGCTTGGATGAGGTACGCGGTATATCGCTGATGAAGATTTTAAAGTACATCGGAGAGAGCTTGGACCCTCATTCATAACTGAAGCTGAAAACTAATCTTTGCAAGTGAATTTCATTTTTTGAAATCTTCTTGTTATTGCGATGAGTTGCTGTCAAGCATCAAGAAGTCTGATTGATAATGTTGCGTCCAATAAGTAATGATATGAATTTCGAAATTGATGACATTCTCCATTAATAAAATGAAGACAGTTATGGACTTGCGCGATCACAATTACATTTTTTCTATTTTAGTGCTTTCATGTGCCCAGTGGGAAAAGACAAGCTAATTTGAATGTTTGAATAATTTGAACTCGAAAACAGAAACGAGGCTGTTTTACATAACGAACTCATGAATAAAGCAAGTTTAAAATGAAACATCAAGCACAAACACAACGTGTATATTGAAATGCCCGAGAGGCAAAGTCCTCCAAGCACTCTGTTCCATTACTAACATCGGAGAAACAAGAGGAAGGTGCCTTTGGGTACAACGCAGTTTTATCCACTACGAAGTTTCGATGAAGAATGTAAATATACACAAATGGCTGAGAAAGAAAAACACTGCAACAAATCGCTTTTAGCAAATCGTTAAATACATGTAGCCACTGTAAAATCCATAAGAAAATCATGTTATAAAATGTAGAGTAAAAAATGATGTTCCTGACACGGATCATAAAAGTAGGTAGAAGAAAATCAAGGAACGTTCATGAAATATCACATTATAGAAGGTGATTATTGAATGCTCATGTTACACTGACGACATCTAAGTTTTATCCTTCCAAACTCATTTCATTCGATATACATGCGTTGTAGCGTTGTTAGTCTAGAATTAGAAAAGTTTAGAATTTTTTTTCAAGAGTAAAGAATTTTCAGCATTTTCTTATTTGATGACAGTGGCATCGACGCAATATTTTTCATAATAGTCAAGTCACAAAATTTGTTGCTATATTTGTAGTTGTCAGAAACATATTCTTGTGAAACTAGTGCACAGTTACAAATTACAAGTGTATGAATTACAATTCCAAGAGGTGCAGTTATCAATGAGGAGCTGCCATACGATTGTCACTTCTGATCTCCAGCACTACTTCGGACTCTGACTTACAGACTATTACTCATTAATTCCTCAACCAATTAAAAATCGTCCGTTTAAAATGGGTTTGATAATCGCTAAACACCTCGTCTGTGTGGGATGCTATAATTTGAAATGGTTCTTTAATTGTTTTGTATTCTTACATACGCTGTACAGCAGTCTACTTTATACTATTCTGATGTGCTATGAAAATATTTTCGATTTTGATTTAACAAAAGGCCAAATGATTTTTTATATTCATCTGAATTACTATTTCATGTTCATTCATCAATATGTCATGTACATTTTTATTTTTTTACATTATTAAGTGGCTCCGGCAATGTTAATTTGATTTGAAGTGAAATACATCGATCACATGACTTCATATCAACGCCATAGAAATGTAGAGCATTCATAATTGTCTATGAAATCTGCAAGCATCAGTCGCATTACTCAAATATATTAGTAGCAATTCAAGTATGTGTAAGATAATAATTCTACAATTTTTGTGATAATTCACTTCACAGTGGTTCAGTTTTTGATACTGCTTTACCAATACCAATAAAATCATTATGAAATATAGCTCAAGTCATTTCCATTTGTTTACATTTGCTAGCTGAGAAAAGGGATTTCGCATTTTGACAATTTAGACAGAATTGAATTTATCTCCATTTGATTTGCTAGAGTTGTATTTCGACAGTAGATGCAAATTCAATATCCAGAGCTCTCAAGATAACATAGATTATCACAATATCATGATTTATTTCAAGACTAGTACTTTGAAGTCCTTCTTTGATGCTTAAATTTATTTTGTTGTTAATGGATCGCAATATTTCCCAAAAAAACAAATTCAATTTTTAGAATATTACATATAGCCAGAAGATCTGTGACTCTGAAAAACCGGATTCCACCATTGATTATTTTCATCCCGAAATGCATTGTGCGCTTATTCCGAAATAGCTCTACAACTTGCCTCATTGGATTTGGATAGGTGACAATTCCCTCCCCGCAAGCGGGCGAGATAGGAAGGCTAGGCGAAGGTTAATGTTAATAATTCTTATTAACTTAGGACACAGTCATCGCATGCTGTGATTTGAAAAATGATATTAGGTTCATAATGATAATTTTATCAATTAAGATTTGCTTATCATTGCAAGACATTAGTCAAGTTCCAAGCATTAGTCAGTTCAAGCAAACTTTGTGAATGTTGCATTTGAAAATTTGAAATATATCAAAATGCAGATATCTCATGAACAATAATTATTTACAGATAAAATTGAAGTTGATTTTGGTAATAGAATGTCAAATCCATGCAATTATAACATGCATATGAAAATTGTCACTAGTCTGTAAGTAAGATCACACTTGAATGCTGAAAGCGCCAGTGTTAAGACTCTTATTTTTCCTGCTGTCTAATTCAGAGCGGAAAGTATAATGTACATGTAGTTTAGAAAAAATCTTTATATTGCATGTTGAGATTTGTGGGTTCTAGGAAATTTCAGTAGCTTTCCACTTACATGAACATTTCTGCTAAGCTTTAAACTGATCCAAAGATTCAAACTGTGACTTTCAGAAGAATCTAGTTGTCCTTCTTTCTCCAAGGGGGTGATTAAGCAATATAGGTTTTCTGACATACCTTTCCGTCGGCAATTTAGAATGTTATAAAACCGGTTAACTGACTGCAATAAAATCAACATTTATGCATCGAGATGACAACAACTCAAAAGGACGGAACAAAGATAAATATCTGCCAAGGTAAAACAAGTGAGAAATGAATTGCTTTGAGAAACTCTCATCTAAACTCTTTTCTTTTCCATGGGTTTGTAGGTTAAGCACCATAAATTTCTGCTGTGATTAGGCTTGCCTTGGTCATTCATTTCATCTTCGTATTCATCATTCAATTCATCATAAAGCATGCTATAAATAAAATAGATGTAAATTTCTTTATTCAGTAGCGAATTGCATCACTTCTGATTCACTTCTGCATTCTTCTGATTCTTCTATCTGTCGGCTTGATTCATTAAAGAAGTCAAAAAGATAATAAGTATGCGACCGAGACATGCTTTGTAAAATGATACTTCAATTTAAATTGTGAGATATTTCACTGAGGACTTAATCACATAAATAGAACTAGTAAATGATTAAGTCTGTGGATAAATGTCGCAAACATGTCTCGGTCGCAGACTTATTATCTTTTTGATTTCTTCAATAATTTTTCTTTGTTTTCCCACAAATCCGATGTATTTTGGTGATCTACTCCATCTGCATTATCATGAAATGATCTAACAATAATAATAATAATATATCTTTATTGAAGTCTTACATATCAGGAATCGGTAAGAGATTTTACAAAGAAAAATTAAAGCGCGTCGCTGGCTGAAGGTCACAATAAGTCATAGGATTGAATGATGCAGGGAAACATGTCACACAGCACTGCAGAAAGATGTTTGAGAAGGTAAAGCAGGAGATAGCGCGCAGGTAATAAGATGCAGACGAGGTGTAATGTACCAGGGAAAATCTATGATTTTATGGGGAAACACCGCAGATTGAAAAACCAAGAATCGCCTTGGAATACCATAGCAATACTTGCAATCTTAAATTAAAGATAAGTATAAAATCTAGGCTACAAAGAGGGTTTGCTTTTTAGTAAACTGAGCATTTAAAGCTGCAGATTCAGGCATTCTTCTAGCTTTCTTTACAGTTAGAGATTAATTAAAGATTTATTAGGCAATATATTAGACATTATTCGAGATATAATGATGTCAAAGGGCAGAAAATGGGTCGTGGTTAAGTCTAGCAATAACAGCAGCTTAGAATTTGTACTACTCATTCCAGTTATCATTGAAAAGTCTTATTGAAAAAATAAAACGTAGCGTGTAAACGCTATAGAGAAATAACAAAGGGATTTTGAAATTGTTTTCAGGATTACGTTAGATACAGGTGCGAGCCGCCGATCCTACAACAATACAACAAATAAAGATTCGTAAATTGATTTGTTCTCAGCACGAAAGTCTTGACTCGAAGCTCGATGACGCATACCGCTAGATCATACATAAAAGGTCACAACTTTCATTTAGCATTAATTCATGGACAATTAACCTTCATTTGTTGAGAGGAACATTTTGATCCAAGTCACGCTATACAGGGGATGATATTGACGTAATATATTGGTGCTTATGTAATTTGTTGATCAGACTTCTTTTTCTGATTTTATTAATCCAATTCTTCATATTTAGATTCGTTCTCATGACACTTTGGGTGCTGTCATTACATGAACAACAATGCCTGCTTTTGAGAGCATGAGTTGAAGGCGAAGTCTATTAAGCGAATTCTGTGTAGTTTGGACCGTTTACTTCGAAAAATCAAGAATTTCTGATGAAGCTCCACATTCGGCAAGAATATTGATTTACTGCACACACATGGGAAGGGGAAAACCATAAAAATATACATGTGCATGTTTTGCACAAGACTATCTGCATTTCCGCACATTTTAGCAGTGTAATCACAGTAACTTAGCAAAGTAGTCTATTTTCTGAAAACACTATAGAATGCAAAATAGTAAATCCAGAATAACTAATTTATCAAAAGCATTTTCATTGGTATAAAACAAAGATATGTAGTCTATTAATTTACAAGTTTAATTAGGATGGGATTTCTAGGAGTTCTTCACTGCAAAATCGTGCTTGATGACGTCAAAAATTCTCGGATAATGAATGACAACAGCACATAACGAGCATGAATGCTAAAAAATTCAGAGATTTCTTAGCGATCTTTTTTATATTACTTTTGCTTTCACCGCTACCGCTCCAATAGCAAGTTGTTAGTATGCAACAGCCGCAAGATGTAAATAAATGCCATAAGCTTCAGACAACAAGCTACAAGCCTAATAAGGTTTCAACCAAAAAATGGCATCTTCCGCTTAATGCTCACAGTCGGCCGTGAAAATAAAGTGCAATGTCTCCATGAATGAACAAGAAAGCAAAGCAATCGGTAGTTTCAGCGATTGCAGAAACAGTAATATGTCATGCTCATACCTTCAGGTTGTATTGACAATCATCAGGCTTCAATAGCACACAGTGCTGTCTGCCCAAAACATGCAATTTCCAAAATCCTCTCAATGCAAAAGCATGGATAGAAAACAAAAGCTGCAGTTATTTACCCCTGTTAGATTTTCGTGACATCTGTAGCACGATGTCACTGAGAGAAACATTTCACATGATAATGATTCTGAGTAAATTTTATCATATATTGAACGTAGTGAAACTTCAATCAACCCTTCTGCCTTTATTCACTCTCCCACGGTCTCCACGGATCGTCAACCAACACAACAGGGACTTGAACCCCCCTTTCTGGGACCACCCTCTCGTATGGCTTCCTCGGCCAGATTTCTGAATACGTACATACGTGTCACAAATATCACTGCTCAATGTCAACGCTTCACTAAGAACACAAAGGCTCTGACGGGGCTTCAATAGATGCAGACACCGTTCAGACTCCAGCCATCGCTCAAAATCTCTTGTGGACCTCTTTAATGTTGGCCCCTTTCCAACAGAATTATTTGTGTGAGTGCGCATGAAAACAATAAGATGCATTCAACATAATTGAAAAATTTAATAGAAGAGGCGGTGTAACAGTTAGATATCATTACCTCACTCTCATAGTTGTCTACTAATCGGGTCGCCAGAACAGGCTTCTGCAGGATGCGAGACTGAAAATAAGAAGTTTAGACTCTATGTCTCCTGCGAATCTGCGCGTCTGTCGAGTTCTAACTTGTTTCTTCTTGTTAAACGGGATCAACGAAAAACACACGCCAATCTAATAAGAAGAAGGCTGCATTTATCGGTAAAAATGAGATTTTCTATGTCTTCTCTGATTAGAGTGAAAAGTCCTAAGTCTAGAGCATGGAATGTCTTCAAGTCATTTTCTATCATGTGTAAGTGTTGTTATTTCGGTCCTGATAGGTAATGAATGCGAGAATGTGGTTAAATGTGTCTTAAAATTGGCCAAAGTGTTGCGCATACAACACTAGAAGTCTTATAGCCCGATTCTTGGAGACTGTGTGAGACAGTAGATATTGCAATCAGCAGGAACTACTTTTTTCGTAAACCGAATGAGATTGTTAAGTCAAAAATGTCTGTGAAATTCTTTTGTTGGAGCTATGTTTCCTCAGACTTGGAGAGACCTTCCTTATCCTTCATTCGATGTGGTCGGTCTGGCCCCGCCATGTAGCACAGGAAACCTTGCTTCAAGCAGCCACATGGTTCCTACCTGATGACTCCGTACGTAGCTATCTTATTTGGTTTCTTATGTTTCTTGATTTTCATCACATATATTTTTGGTTAGCTTCTCGTCATGTTTCACGCCGAGCTCTCATTTTAGTTTATAGTTGCAAGCAAAATTAATTATAAGTTTTAATCTATTTCTCTTTAAAAGGTGGATCGGCTAGCCGTTAGATGTATTACGCTTCCTACTCTGTGGGAAAAAATCTGGGGGTGACTCAGTGTTATAAGTATTAATTTACATTCATACGCCCTTGACTTTAAGTAGCCAAATTATTTACAAGATTTTCCAATAGGGTAGTTGTTTTAACTTTAGTTTCTTCCGTTCCCTGGATTCTTTGAATTTTTGACTGTGTCATGTTTAATTTTATTTTTGTCGGAATTTCATCATGAAGCAGCATTTATCTTGAATAGACTTTGTCTTGAACAGGCTTGAAAATGTGAGACTATTTGCGGACACCCGCTTCAAACTATAATGCTACAGTCATTTAAGAGTTATCTCACATCCGATGTGCTAACTGCATGTTAGTTGTAGCAACATTTGACTTGATATCTCCTTCATACAAATCAGATCTCATTGTCTGCTTATCCAATTTGAAAATGAAAGTTTTTTCGACAAGCATTAATCGAAATACAGCTTTTATGTGTCTACCAATTTTGAATTACAATGATATTCAACATCTTTCTTTTATAGTTAATTTACTAATTCTAGAACATCGCAATAAGGCAGCATGAATTAATCATCTAGATATAATAAGTTAAGAAGAGAAATCACGTACGTCGGATCAAAGTTGCCAAAAAAGTCGGCAAGCTTTGTTCTACCAAAATCAGCTTCAAAAAGATAACTTGAATTGTTGGAATAGATAATTGCAACTCAAACTTTCGCTATATTTCTGAATTGTTAGACGATAAGCCAATTACGCGGAGGAATCAGGCCTTCACATCAAAGAACACCACAGATAACTCGTGAGGAGAATGATGCTAGTTAATAAACATCACACACCGGGGACAATTTGCCGATCTGATAGAAAATATTTCAAGTGAGGGAGTCACATTATCCCTCATTCATTTATAACATCCGATTCTCAAAGACTGCATGTAAGAAAGTCTTCCCCGTAATCGCGCAAACTTTGTTGTGGGATATGCGTTTATAGAATGTAAATAGAGTAATTAAATATTGAGTTACATACTCAGTTGAAAAATTGGAGCAGACCTGAATAGCTGCCATTTCATCCAATATCAACAATCATCAACAAGCCTCTTTCACATCTTTCTACATCGACACAACTCCCTATTTAAAGTTTTAGCCATGCCCGGGTAAATTTGAGATTTGCAGATGGCAAGTCAGTGAGTTCCCGTAGAAATTTCACTAACTTGCTACTTGCAAACCTATACTTCTACAAGTTAGCTCGTGGCAGACGTTTCGGAGCAAAGACAATATGCAACAATGCTGAAAGAATGCTAGCCCCACGTGGAACGTACAATGAGTTTCCCATAATTGCACATCGTTCAATGCAGGCGAGATATAGTATACATGTAAACTATTGAGTAAACGTCGGCAAATCTTTCATTATTGAAGGCTTGAAGAAAGTTAAGGACTTTGTTCGTGATATGTTTACAGGGTGCCATGGAAATATTTGATTTCCATTCAATACAATGACTTGGCGAGGTTGGAAATTTGCAGCCAAATTTGTCTCGTTTTAAAACTATTATTATTAAAACTAAAGTAAATTATTCATCGGTCGCGCTATAACACCTAGACTTAACAATTACAAATTTAGCTATATACCTAAATGTGCATTGTACATTTGGTTTCCGTCACCAATGCAGATAATCAAGTAAAAATAAGACTTGAGCATAAGACGGATGATATCAATGTGTGAATCTGAATGCAAATGTCCTCATTCTGTGCGACGTGCCCGCAAATACACGTACACAAGCGTGAATATCTATTAGAAATGCATTTTTAATGTAGAATTAATTTCATTTGTAGTACATTAGTGGAATATAGTGCTGCTTCTTCCACGACAATGTTGTCGATTCCCGGCATCTTCTCGTCAATGAAGTCCTGCACATCCGGAATGATGACGTAGTAACTCTGTAGTGATCTCAGGGATGCGCAGTCCTATCATTTTGATAGGACTCCGACTCTGGGTGGCAAGTATGTATAATTGTATAGCATAGTTTTTTGAAGAAACTGGTGGCCTACATCGTAGATCATTTTAGGCTTACCTGAACCTATCTTTAGTGATCATTGCTATATCAATTATCAATCATTTTCGATGAAAGCTTATCAAATGTCGCTTGAAGTTGGATGCATGCGACTCGGCTCCCATCTTCTTGATGTTTGCTTCACACGGTTTTTCTCCTTACCAGGCAGGAAAATCTCACATCTTTCTCCAAACAATATGAGTACACTTTCGATTTTAATATGCGCTTTGTAGGAGCCATCACACACGATTAATGTGAACAAACTAACTCAAACAAACTAGTATTTCATTTTTGTCTCTAACGTGACCTTTAGTGCGTGGTGTGATCGAGGCTAGGAGGGCTTGTCTTCTCTACTAAATCACCGAGTGAAAAGACAATCCTTTTTTTCCACTATAACGGTTCATTCCCTTAATTATTACAAGCTTTGCATGCAGCATGTCTCTGTACTTTTGTTTAACGGAGAAAGTTGACATCAAGAATGTGACAGCCGTGCACGAGGATAAATAATTTGCTTGTATTATATTTCGGGTCTAGTTACAGGCCGGAATAGTCCGACTCCGACTCCAGCAAAAATGATAGGACTCCGACTCTGACTCCGCATCCCTGAGTGATCTAAGATCGACGAAAATTCGCTCTTAGCACAATAAGAATTCTTCCAATAGATACACTCCACAACTGCACTCCTCGACCCACGACACGAACATGGAGTTCAAATCGCCTTTATCTGACATGATTATGACAAAGTTTTCTACAAATCATTCCTACTTTCCCTACTTTCTTCAATATAAGAGGCACAAATGACGTCATCAAATCATCTCAAACTGAAATTTGACAGTGGTTCATCGTCAGCATGAAAATAAACCACTGGTAAAATGAAAACACCACACGAGATGGCAAGACTCAACCTGACACGAAACACGAACGTCTTCGGGTTGTGTCAATGTCACGAAGAGAGGCCTTTGGTTGCACCCATCGGTATCAGCTGGATAGAATGGGAACGATGTTGATATTAATGACAGGCCAGTTAACAATGACACTGTGAATTTTCTAAGTATGACTTCAATTTCAAAGAAAATTTGAACTGTTAACGATGCATTTCATTGCAAACTAAACAATCATAATGGTACTGGCAAGTGTACGATTTAATGCACAGATAGTTGATGATATCACTTGATCGACATGACAAAAGCTTTCAATAAGCTCAAGCCTACGATCCTCTTGCAAAAAGCTACTTACTCTACACGTCGACTGACTTACATGTAGAGTTTCATGAACGGCAGATGTCAACCTGTCCGTCTTGACCCTGCCGTGTCTGATAGCCTTCAGGATACTGGCTGAGTCCCCCAAGGCTCTGTCCTTGGGCCATGTATGTGACTTACCTATTGAATTTAAGCATACTTGACTGTGATGATGACTGTGATATCTACGCCGAAGATATTACTTTATCTACTTCTTCAACCTGCGAAGATATAGACAAGATGAACAATATGCAGATCAGCCAAACAAAAACAATTGAATTAATTGTCAGCTCCATGAAAGTCACCAATAAATCATCCCCAATCGTAGTCGACGGATCAAGCAAGTCAACTCCGTCGATGTTGTAGGAATAACCACCGACTCTCAACTCACTTTTCGTGAGCATGCCATGAAATGCAAGCGTAGAGCCAATCAACGTGTCTTATGGCTCCGCACCTTGCGCCGCTTTGGAGGGAACCAGGCAGGACTGCTCCGCCGCTATCGATGCTACATTTGCAGTATCTTCGAATATGCTGCACCAGCTTGGCTTCCTTTCATTTCTAAAGGCCTAAGAATTGTCATCGAACGTGTGGAGCGGACCACTTTTCGAATAATTTTTCCAGAGCAGACTAGGCCGATGCCGTCAAGCTTAATGCGTCCCTTCCTATCATTGAGCACTTGCGTGGCCTCCTCATTAACAACATGCGATGTCCCGCTCATCCTCTTCATCACTTCTTCCCACCAAGCAGAAAAGACAGTGGTCTCCGAAGTGTGATTCACGGGCTGCCTTAACAAATAACGGTCATTAGATCAAAATCCTTTGTAATTACTGGCAGCAACATGTACTCTTAAGTGTTGAATGTTGTAATCACGAACACTCATTTTCTTTTCGGAAATAAAGTTTCTCTCTAGCAAAGCATTCTACAGCATTCTGTTAGGTTTAAATGTCAAGACAGTTCATTTTCCTTCGAAATATCAATTGATTCACTGATTAAATATTCCTGTCAATTTTTGCATTACAGAAATATGAATTTGAAAAACGCCGGTTTCTGCACGTTGAAGATTGATCCTTAATGGTTTAATTACTATCTAAACTGTGCCACCTGTCAACGCGTCGATTTGTGTGTTTTCATAAGACATCTCATATTCCATTTCCTAAAATCTAAGTCTGTTTTGTCAATACATCTGTTAATGAATTTATCCTGTCTGTCGTGAACATTGATATGAGGTTCATTGGAGTCCAAGGTTTTGATAAATTCTGAAATTCGATACAAAATATCATTTACATCTTTCCAATTTATCATGGTAGGCATTCTTTAGAGATTCAAACATGTAAATGAATGTACAACTCGCTGACCGACAAGCGTCTTTGCCCGGTATATGCAGTGGTGTAGTCACGAAGTCGTAGGAGGAAGTATAACAAACCCTATGACCGACTAATTCAGTCAAACTTTAAGACTTTTGACGCTATCACAGCTGCCTGTCGGACTGTGCGCATGTCCGCTTCAACAATGTATGAAGGATTTGCCAATTCATGTCATTCTTAATGATACTGAAATTACATTTGTTATTTGATTTTCCATGTTAATCATTCCTCCGATACTGTTAAATACTATGAAGTTGGTTACAGCATAGTATGATCTATGTATCTACAATATATGTAAATCAGGGTTTCGGAACCGTGGTCTTGCTACTACGGACACGTGCGGCTCCGCCTCCGACCCAAGACCTTTCAACATGTAGTCGTGCCGTCAATGCGAGATAGTGTGGGAGCGAGTGACGTTTTCTTCCTAAATTCGCACACGAGCTTCTTTTGATTGTCAATTTGTAGATTGCCACCCAATTTCATGAAAACGCTATTCTTAACCCTATTCATGCCGGGGGGGGCGACTCGGCCCCGCTGTCGCATTTTTGTTGAGGAACTTTTAAAACTGAACCGATTGACCCACGATTTTGTGACTTTTAGTTTCTAGGTATTTACCAACTTTTCGCCGAAAATCGTTGCATTTGGTTCATGGGAAAGTTAAATTGCATAATAGTTACATGGCCCGTTTTGAAAAGTGCATTTTTTGAAAGTCTGAATTTTGCCTGATTTTGCAAACATCTGGTGTGCTAAGCATCACATCACAACTAGGTGTCCATAAATTGCACCATCAAGATAATATAGACATCAAAGATACTATAGACATCGATAAGAGTTATCCAAACTTGAATGTCATGTAAATACTACTTATTTGCTTTTCAGTAGAAATGAGTCAATTAAGTTGCAACTAAGTAGTGTTCGTTCATATTGTTTTGAAAACTTCTGCTTATTCAGTGTCATTATTAGTCTTAATTACATTATTGGAAGGTAGCAAGACCTCTTAAATTGTTTCTACAGATGAATAAAAGTAGTCAATTTTGAGTGAAAACTTTCCCTTTTCTGCTTATGATTTATTTTTATTATTAGCAATATTACATATTCAAATTTTGAATTTAAATTCATGATGTGTAGACAAACAAGTTTAGAGCATCAAATAGCATCATTCTCCTGATCATTAATTGTATGTGTCAATAACGTCATTGAACTAAAAGCACCGAATCTATGTTTGCAGTCGATGAGAAGAAAACATAAAAAATCCGCTTAATTTTGAAGTTCAAATTTTAGATCGCCATTTAAAGCATCAAGATGGACGAATTAGAAAAAACAGATACCACCGCTAGAAAGATCACACGCAGAATATTCTACCCAAAAAAATTCATGTACAACGGAGCAGTATTTAGGAAGTTAAGGAGGGGGGCCGAATCGGCCCCCCGGGATGGCGATGCGCTTCAGACCCCGCTATGGATAGGGTTAAGCTGTAGTTCCAGTCGTCTTGCAAGCTACGGGGCATCAAGCATCACAAAATTCCAATTGTTTATATAGACATATGTACTTCCCAGTTTGGTGCACTTAGTGACGTAATAAATTAATATTCATTCAATAACTCAAAATGAAATTTGCCATTTTTATGACTATGATTGTACCTTTATGGCAGATTTCTCCCACAGCAACTAGAAAGGCGATACGGTCGTATTTCTGGCAGTAGCTGACCTGCCTGATTTCCTTTTAACGTAAATGAAAGCGTCATGACAGCGAGATATACTGTTGCAGCTAAAGTAACATGCTTTTTAGCTTGCCAAACGTTTTTTTGATGTTGGGTGACAATCTACAAATAAAAGATAAGAAGAAGCTCGTGTGTGAATTTTTTTTTCGTTTGTGATACCTATGCATGTGAGACTTGGAAATACACAGTCAATGTATGCAGAAAATTTGATATATTTCACCACCGAGCCGTCATGGATATATCATGGAGGGATCGTATTTCCAACCAAAATGTGATGAGATGGTCGCATCTGGAAGATCTGACAATGGTTACGCGGAGGAGACCTCGATTTGCTGGCCTCCCGCTCGCCTTCGCCTCCCCGCTGACCGTCCTGCCCGTGTTGCAATGAATTGGGTACCACCAGGCGGTACACGAAGGAGAGGAAGACCGTGTAAGACGTGGAGAAGAACATTTCGTGAAGATCTGACGAACATGCAGCTTACTTGGAACCGACAGACGAACCGCCACCGATCGAGCAAAAATGGAGACAACTCGTCGCCCGATGTTCCAGCAGGAACGGGAGGAACTAAGTATAAGTGCGAATTTAGGAAGAAAACGTCGGTCTCAGAGTGAGACGCAAAATGAGACTTTCACAAAATGATGTACACCCTATATGGCTATTACGAAGGTCTTCCCGCTCGATCCGACGAGGTCAAAGAAAGAATATATACAGATTGTTTCATAAAAAATGGATCACCCTTAAACATCGCCTTAACTTCAACTTTGTCTAACTCCGCAAAAACTTGAACGAATTTCTCTGAAATTTGGAAGATATGTCAGTTGTGCTTACTAATATCATTGTTGGAAATTTCAAGCATGAATATTGAGTTGTTTTCCTGTTACAGATAAAAAAGTAGTAGATAATTTGATCTTCATTTAGCAATGTTACACAAAATCATACCTCACTCTTATAAAATTACATTTGTTTCCTTTGTTATGTAATATGTTGTTCTACAAGCCAAAATCTATCAAGCAAAACAAAAATAAAGAAAATCGGTCAATCAGAGCCAGTATAGCACCATTATTCATCAACAATAATGTAACTGCTACATGTGATTAACTGGACTTCATGTTCCATAGCTTCCTGACTTCGTTGCGGTGGTGTTGGCAGTACTCCTGATTGCCTTCAGCTAGAAATCTATCTCTTACCGGTTGAAAACAATACAAAGAACAAATGAACAATAACGAGATCGCATTCACAAAAAGGCAAAGTGTCAGCCTTGCTAGAGCTACTTCACATACAGCAAGGAACCATGAATTCTGAGCGCTATGTGAATGTTTTACGAATGAACATTGGCCGAATGACAGATCAACTTGGTGATCCATCGACTTGGTTATTTATGGATGATAATGCTACGTGTCACAGGAGCAGTAGAGTCAACTTATGCAAGTCTCAATTAGGGCTTAGGACATTATCTTGGCCAGCTCGTTCTCCTGATCTGAATCCCATAGAAAATGTATGGAGTATTCTAAAACGTATCGTTCGTCGTTCACTGCTACCTACAGATGGCGCATCACAACTTACGTCACTGTTAAAAAGAAAGTGCAGAAAGTTAGATCAGTCAAAAATCAACGATATCATCGAATCAATGCCTAGACGAATTGGTAATGTCATTGACAATGAGGGTAGGGCCACAAAATATTAGCTTCTTAAGAACCGTTGCTGTATCATAGCTTATCAGATTATATAAGGACATTTAAATATATTAGGGACATGAAATAACATGAAAAATGCTTTCTGTATCATACCTATGTTTTATTTAGTCAAATTTTAGGATGATCCACTTTTTATGAAACGGACTGTACATCCAATGAGAAGCAGACTGAGGTTTTCGGCAAAATTACATTTTGTATGTGCTTTCTGTGTTTGAGTTTGTGAGAAGAACTACAGTAAGTTCATAACCGTCCGTACGTCTTAAAACTAACGTACTTTTGTTTAAGAAGCTAGACACGTTTAGATTTATCATCGTTATTTTGTCATCAAACGCAACATCCAGATTAAATTTTGGCTAAAACTTACTGTCTTTAAATGTATTTTCGTATACAGTACCGATCGGAGGCTAAACACATGCAAGATTGAAAGTGACATGAAGATATTCCACGCTAAAAATGTGGCTGGCACTTCCCACTTAAAACTTTTTATGACGCATGAGTCGCAGATGGAGCCATGACATTCTTCTCTATTTTTGGGTGACTGACTCAAGTCTCTAATTTAGTCTCTACCACGAACGCTCTTAGCGCTAAATCAGATGCGAAAGCAAATATTTCATTCTTCCAGAGTGCGGCATTTTTAATTAGAATAATGCATTTTAGTCAGATACATTGACCATAGTGAGAGGGTTTTTAAAAACTTCAATCCGCATACAATTGAATTAGCATATGTATTTTTTGTATGGTCTGATAAGAACAGGAACCGGGTAGAACTCGGCAGACACGCAGAGAGTCGCAGAAAGCAGCAGAGAGCAGCAGCCATGGATAGGATGTACTGCATTCTCCGAAAATGCAATTATCAGCTTCTTTCCCTGCAGAAACTCGTGTTGCCGGTCAGACGAATAGATTCAATCACTTAGCTGCCAAGCCTCTAATATTCATCAATCAAGTGAAAGACTGGATTTTTCCAAATTTAACCAAAATTCCTTTTATGTCAAAAGCACTTCTTCAGAAGTATTTCACTGAAAATTAGGAACTAATAAAGTAGCCATGTATTTTAAAAGGAGGAATTATGAACAACCAATAGTAAATGTACATGTTGTTCGAAAAGAGCTTTTATTCGCCCGACAGTTGCGTTTTCGACTGAAACAGAATCCTTAAAATCCAGATAAATAATTCGCAGCAGGTTATGTACTGAGACGAGATGAATGCCAGCAGATGTTGGGAGGTCTACAGCGATTACTTACACCGATGACTGCATTGGTTTCAGTTACACTGTCAAATATCACCTTTCCTTGCAAAATGATTGAATTCAAATACATTTAAAACTTCAACTCCATGACTCAAACCGGAGCCGTGTACTTTCTGTCAGCTCCGACCTGCTACGACACCTACGGGAGGGTCCGGCTCCGAAACTCTGATATAAATGCATTCTTTGTACCTGAAAATGTGTGAATGACATAGTATAACTATAGCAGTTGTGTCGATTGATGATTTTGAATAAGAAAAGCGTGGAGCACATCCGGCGAATGTAATTGGAGAATGCTGATGCAAGAAAGATGATTTATTAATTCTTCGGCAAGTCTCGACTGGTCTATGCGACAGGATCCAGCAAGGGATTTGAACACTAAATGTACATTAACATGAAAAGCATTCATAAATGGAGCCAGAAAAAATTCATCACACCAGAGACTACTAAGATATCTGTGTACATGTAGATATCTTAGTAATCTCTGATCACACTCACGATCAGACCTACTGTGTCAGTGCCATTAAATTAAACGACGACACGGTAAAAAATTCGAAGGATCCAGGAAACGGAAGAAACCGAAGTTAAACCATTACCCTGGTGGATAATCGTGTAAATAATTAGATGAATAGCGAATGAATACAAATTGATACTAATAAAGTAGAGTAACTTACCCCAGTACAGAGTAGGAAATGAAATACAGATAAAGGCTACCCGACCCACCTTTTAAAGGGGAGGGAAATAAATTATAACTTATAATCAATTTTATTTTACAATCAAATAACTAAAATGAGAGGTCTTCATGGATATAACGAGAAACTAACTGAAAATTACAAATGGTGAAAATAGAAAAACCTAATAAACTGAAGTAAGATCGCTATCTATGTACGGAGTCATCAGGGAGGAACCATGTGACTGCATGAAGCAAGGTTTCGGCTCCTAACCTCCAACCTATACCACATGGCGGGCCAGGCTAACCATATCGAATGAACGATAAGGAAGGTCTCTCCAAGCCTGAGGAAACATAGCAGAACGTAATCGAAAATAAAATTTAAGATTTTTAGAGAAACAACAGAATCTGGAAAATAGTTGCTAGTCCAACATACCTATGATGGAAGGTATTTGGTAAGGCGAAAAACAACCAAACTTATAAATGAGGAACCTATTCCTCGAGAAGGACTTAATGCAAGAATTAACTAGCGGATTAACCTTGTAACCCCTTTCCTTGCAAGTATTGAAAATGTCCTTAGCTCTTGATACGAAGGCGGAAGCATCAGATGAAATAATAGTGAACCACATAAGCCACATGCGCTTTCTTTTTACACAGAAATGGACAGTCACACCTGATGAAAACAACCTCTAAAATGCTCATTGTCGTGCACATTACGACAACAACACTCTATCATAGAGCATCTATCTCAGAGCTTCTAAAGATTTATTATCCAGAGTTGTCATTGGCTTCATGACCAATAGAACCGGTTGTCTGAGTTCTTGACGTTGGACAGCGAACATGCAATTGTTCTCTAACCACAAGCTCATATCTATCGATGCCCAAATAGCTGCGGTGGGTGAGTTCGATTCACAACTGCTTCAAACGCCTCATCCATTTTTGCTGAAAAAAGTATATATTGAAAAGATATGATGATTAAAACGCATGAAATACTCATTTGCTGACGTTGATTGTCTCTCAATTCCGAACACTCAATTGATTCGATTTGAAGACACAATACATCGGTTTCCATGATCGAGTTTCATCGACGAGCAATATTCCACTCATTGTCAATGATCTATAGTTTCAGTTGTGTTTAGTCAGCCATTTTTAACCGTTTATCACTTCAGACTCGACTTCCTTATCCTAGAAATACAAATTTGAAAAAATGCCGACCATAAAATGATAACATATATGCTTTCATCAGACAGGAGATTGGAATGATAGCGAAATTCCACTTTATTGCACCACATATGAGCAATTTGGAAATAACTTTGAAAATATCCGACCATCCTCATAATACGGATGGAGTCTATCAGATCAATTTATCAATGACAAGGTGTCCTGTTGAAACGGTTTGGGTATTTTTTGTTGAATGCCCTGAGTTGCATTTCTGATGATGCACAATGTTATTATCAAGAGAATAGAGCTCTTACTGCATTGACGTCAAAAGTTAGTCAACAGATTCTTCACAGCATAAGTGCTAGACATCAACGATTTTATTGCTCAATCTGATCGAGTTTTCTTGCTTTTGAAATTTGAAATTTCTATTTTTCAAACCTCTTTTCACGAATTTTTAACCCCTATCATAATTGCGAAAAGATTTGCGAACTATTGATTCTTTAAGTCTCGTATATTCTATTTTAAATCTAGTCTCCGGATTTTGCCGGAAGTCTATTTTTCACAATTTGATGTAAATATGTGGCTTACGGTTTTTTGAATCAAAGTATTGGCGCGACTTGATCAAAATAATTAGAGCACAAAGTCATAAACATTTCTGTGCATGCACAGTATCAGGCCTACTATTTCAAAACTGAAAAATACAATTTGGCAACAGAATTTGTGAGGTCATTCTCATACATCTCAAATAAAGTGCTATAATAGCTTCTAGTAATTTGTTTTAAGCCAATCAACTGGCAGTTGTTGAAATGAATTTTGCAAAAGAGCGTCGAAATACTTTAATTTGGGAACTACAGTACAAAGTCATTCAAATTAGATGGGCGAGGTATCTCTGTGTAGCATACTTTTGTACATAACCAATCTTATTTCCAAGCGTTCTATTCACACGGCCAACGGTGTAAACATCTATGAATGGTGTTCAGCAACGTTTTTTATTACATGAATGCATCGAAAATGCCATTTTGAATCAAATTATTTCGAGCTATGATGTCAAATCCAGATTACTGCGTCGTAGATCACTTTAATTGATTGAATTGCTACTCTTACATCTTTTCTTCAGTTTCTGCCTCTTTAATCTATTCCATGTGTGCAAAAGATGTCAAATTTGCATCTGAATTGTATGTTTATGTCCTTTCTAATTATATCACCGTGATTTGTATTTGGCATGTAATTTCCTTAAACTCCTGACAGATTCTACAGAATGATAGATGTTAACTCTTCATAGACATTTTCAAATTCGAATGCACCCACTATCGACGCCAGCACTAGATTGACTAGAAAGAAAATTTGGGCGCTTTCTGATGTTTTTTTTTCGGTTGATCATTGTGTTCAGTGTAAAGTATTCATCAGTGTCTGGCGAACAGAATTAGATTGTTTAAGCGCTTCGATTTTCTAGAAGTACAATCAAATACAAAACGATGGCACAACCAGGGCAGTGGAAGGAAAGCTTTCATAAACTGTTTCAAGGCAAGAAACCCATTAGTGCTTAGACGAATGATATGTATTAATACATAATACATACTTTAGTAATTCATAATAGTACTTCCGCATATATGAAACCACTGTTTTGAAGAATCTGTCTCAATAATGAATACAAATGTGCATTGAACATTTTTTCTTCATAGTAATACAAATTGTACACTGTAATGCCGAGAAGTACGATTTCCTACGGGGGAATTACGTAGACCATAAAGTACTTTAAAGATGTGATATTTATTTTTTTGTGCGTGAATCCTATACCTGCAATGCAAATCCTTGCAATCCAAAAGCACAAAATATATCAAAAAATGACCATGGAAATTGTTTTACTTTGTAGAACCTGCAATTTGCTTTTGACAAAACTGAATCATCATCGAGTGAAGATGTCTTGGTTTGACATTTCTCTGATAAATTCAAAGCGGCTACAGCGAAATGCTCGTGATCTTAGTTTTTGTGGCTGTAGCTTTTTGCATGAAGGAGAATTTTAAAGAACTTTGAGGGATAGAATGACTAAACATCGATTTGACCTCCGTCATTGAAATAAAAGATGGTGATAGCTCATTATTAGCACCTGTTAGAAGCTTGTATGTATATTATACTGAAGAACATAAAAGGGAAAATGTCAACAACAAAAGATGGAAGAAATGAAATTGGGAGTTAGTGCTGCCTGATTATCATTAGCAAGCAACCTTTATGTGCAGTCTTCATTTCAAAGACCAGCGATCTATCAGCCAATGCATGCACGGAGTACGTATGCATATTTCAACCGGCTGTAGTTTTAACCTCCATGGACTTGCAGTCCGATGATGTTTAATTTTCATTTTTAAGAAATTGATCAATTTTACGAGCTTGGTCTATTAGTCAAATTCAGTCATCAAATTGTCGATTAGTTCAGATAAATAAAATATCATTTAAAATTGTATGATGTCCTCAAAAGCATCGATCGCCTTGAGTTATTTAAAAACCTATTTTTCGCATTGTATTTTTCACATTTCCATCTGTCATCGATTGCAAACTCCTTCAAACTGCTTCAATTCATGAAGAATTCAGATTCTTGCACGAGTGCAAGGAAAGCTTTCCTACAGTACTGACGCCACTAGGTGCGTTTTCGCTGCGTGAATATGGTCACTGATCACCACTGACGGTGTTAATTGATTAAACGATACCTATCATGCATTACCAACAAAGTGCGTCACATCATTGGCATTGCCGTTACGAAGCTTCCAATCTAGGGAGCCAAATAAAGTAATATCTAATCCTGCAGTCGCCAATGTCTGTAACTAAGTTAACAAAATTCTCAAGACTTCTGAAGAATCAGCTAATCGATATAATCTCATATATACGTGTATGATAAACGAAAATATTCTGATAGGATCTGAAAGCAATGAAGTTACGACAATTTTTGTCAGGAAGAAAATTCTTTTACATAATGTTTCTGCTCTAAGTGCAATATACACACTATAGATGTCATAATTGTGGTAGACTCTCCAGCGGGCCACCGCTATCTGTCCAACCCTCAGAGAACTGAGGGGGGACTCATATTTTTCTATTTTACTTTTGGTGCTGAGGATATATCAACCGCTCATGTCCATGTAAAATCATCATTTTTGACAATGAATCAGCATGTCCTATTTTATTTCAATTGAATAAGTAGAAGTGTGGTAGATAGGCCAAGGGGGTCCACTGTCCCCCCTCAGGTCTCAGAGGGTGTAGAAATTCATACAGCAGAATTTTTACTAACAGATGAAAAATGATTTTGTGCATGTCCACGATGGTGCATATTGAATGAAATTCATTTATTCAATGCCTGCATCATGCTCGTGCATGTGAGTCATGTTAGAAGATCGCAAAATGGGAATATATTGTATTCGCACATGATCCAGATAATGAATTTCCCATTGAAAGACCAGTTGTTTGACGATAAGATTTGCCTTGAAACTCGAAGAAAGTATTGTCGAGAATAACCACCAACCGTTGTTGTATTTGGTTCATTGCGAGTCCTTTAACATGTGTGATGTTGTTGTTTTGTAGTTTTTGAATGGTTGCTGAGATGGTATCCATGACTGGAATCGAAGTATAATTGGCTGATACATCATAACTGTATGGCTTCAACGGTTGGTCATAGTTACTATTCTTGATTGCTTCAATCAGCTCCATACTCGAAGAAAGATTTGTAGGAACGAATTTTAGAAGAGTGGTCAAAAGTTTTGATAAGAGCCACGATAGTTTATAGGTTGAACCGTTCATGTTTGAGACAATAGGTCTTATTTTGTGTTGTGGACCTTGTTTATGTGTTTCTATGAGATGATAGAATTGTGATATAGTGGAATTATTCGTCACGTAGCTTCTCGTCACAAATTCTGGAAATCGGTTCATTTTGGCAATGTTTTTCCACACACCATTGGTTTTTTTCTCGATCGTAGCTGCTGTTATATGTGGGATACATCTGTAAGTTGAAATATCAGCCAAGTGTTCATTTCCCAACTGATTGTAGACGTCCTTGGAAATGACACAAAATTCAGCGCCCTTGTCTGAGGGAAGAAATATCAAATCCTTGTTTTTCAGGTTTTGTAGTGTCTCTCTTTCTTTCTGTGTCATGTTTGCAAATTTTGGTTTATTGACAGTTGTCATAATTTTCTTTAGTCCGAAGTACAGTCTTCTTAATTGGTTTTCTATTTCATCATTGGATGGTGGCATTGAGAGATATGAGTACCATGGATACTTTTGTGGACGGGATGCATCTTCTTCTGTGTTTCTTTCACTTTTGTGGAAACACCTGTGTTGTTGTGCGAAGCGGCTAAAATTTATGTTGAAGTCTATCAATGTATTTCCATTGATAGGTTCTGTGAGAGCGAATTTGGGTCCCTTTTGCAAAAGTTCAGTCTCATCTGATGTTAGACAGTTAGAGAGGTCTGTTATCAGGATGCTTCTTGGATCAATTGGAGTTGGAATATATTCTTCTGAATATGTTTGATACTTTTCTTCTGTAATGCCATATAATTCTTGCAATCGTGTCAGGCGATCTTCGTGTCTTTTGATACACTTGATCGCATGTCATCTGTGTCCTTCACTGATAAATGCTTGAGTTTCATCATTCCTTATGATATGAATTAGGCACTTGTATCTTGTATTTACTTGTTTTGACGTTGCTTGTATTTCTCTTTGTATTGCTGCAATCTCTTTTCTTAGTAATTGTTTTGTCATCATGTCTGAGAGCTTTCTGTCATATCGAAATTTTCTTGGCAAAGAGAACCAGTGCGATCTCGGCAAAATTCGTTGTTGTAAACAGTCGTGCAGAAATTTCCTCTTGTGTTGTAATGAGTCAATTTTTATATATTCCTTTAAAATATAAATTTTTTAAATATAAATTTATATTTTTTTTGATAATTTTTTTTATCAGAAAACATTTGAACAACTGTCAAACGAACAACATCACAACATCAATTCTAGCACATGACCACGATGCGAGTAATCTTCGTCTAAGAGAAGATTTCTGCATCAACAAATTAAAACCAACAATTAACAACAAACATGAATTGAACATCTACAGGGATTTTCTCTTTTTCTGATACTTTCGCATGTGTTTACTGAGAGGGCTGAAAGACAATCAAAAGATTAGTTATATCGACTTGCTACACGTAATCATCATTGTTTTACTTAAAATCAACATTCTTAATGATCTGATATCGATTTAAGCAGGTAAACTAAGAATTTGTAAAAGGGGTCCACTGGTCCCTCAGGTCTCCTCAGAGGGTGTGAAAAAGCTCAGGTATCTGAGTGTTAAAGTGGCCTGCTTAGAGAGCTGGTTTGCTTATCCGAAGACATGCAACAATATATAGGAACACAATCGGGACTGAGGAGAAATAGAAATGGTCCTCTTATCCGACGGTTCTCTTATGCGTCCCACAAGCCACAAAAGCAGCAAAAATCCTTCTTTTAGCAGATCCAGGTCGAAAACTTTTCCATGTTTGATCATAAATAAATAGATGAACTCTCCGTAATATTTCGAATTTTTAGCTGATAAGGAGATTCCTAGAATCCTAGAAGCTGAAGCTTGTTATCGAAGCTTCCAGCTTCACTCAAGAGACCTTGAAAATATCGCACTATACATGAGCAAAATATCAAATAAAACTGCTGACAATGTGATTTCATTAATTGTATTATTCAAAATAGTTTTTAATCTTGCAATCGGACGACTGACCATAGAGTACGTATATTAGGTAGAGCAGCAACTCAGCATTTTTTAAATCCCCTACGTGTATACAGTGTCGATTTTATTAAGTGAACTCGAATGAGACCTAGCACAACATGTATGCAAATTTTTATACTTTTGGAGAAATTTTGGCTTTGACTGATCGTGATAGCAAAAACAGAAGAAATAATAATATAATTTTACAAATCCTCCGTGCTATGTCAGCCTGTGTGAAGAGGTAATATAGCTTGTTAAATTAGCAATCCGATGGTTTTCTATCCATAGAGTAAGCATATTAGGTAAAGTGGTAACTCTTCACTTATTAAATCCTCAATGTGTACACAGTTTCGATTTCATTAAAATGAACATGAATCGAGACCAGGTAGAGATCCAGTACCACCTGTGAGATATGCACTTTTTACACGTTTGGAGAAATGTAACGAATTTGACT
The DNA here is from genome assembly GCA_907163375.1 of Prostheceraeus crozeri. Taxonomy (NCBI): domain Eukaryota; kingdom Metazoa; phylum Platyhelminthes; order Polycladida; family Euryleptidae; genus Prostheceraeus; species Prostheceraeus crozeri. The sequence goes on along the minus strand of CAJQUW010008489.1, from coordinate 371,643 downwards.
GATAATGATAGCAATACAGAATAATTAGCATGAGGAATAGTATTCTACAAATCCTCCATGTCATGACAACTGGTAGAGAGAGATAATATAGTTTGATAAATTAGCAATTCGATGGGCTACCATTAAATCTCAGCTAATAAGATTATTTTCTTAAGCGTGATCACATTACAAGCTGCCACTGAAAGAACAAAACGGAGCAAAACATCGTAATCAGAGAAACTGATCACAATGAACTTTAAAGGATGCAAATGGATCCATATTCATTATTCAGATTCAAGAAATGACGCCTTGTGAATCATTAAATCATGTCGCTGAAATTTGAATTAGCCAAGAATCTCTCAATAAGATCTCAACTTTTCCTTGAAGACTTGCAGGGACTATGACTTATGGATTTATGGAATTTCATTGATGATCAGCTTAATTTCCGCTTAATAAAAATGCTATTAGCAAATATTCATTCCTTTTGATAACCAAGATGTTTCATGCTACTTATAAAGGGGCTTCATGTCGGTAGTAGGGGAGACACCCCTATAACGGGCCACTTAACTTCATGGATGAATTATACATGGAATAATTGCTTGTTTTGACTTCAAATTCGACCAGAAGATGAAGGCGGGTATCGAGTTACATATTGCAAAGTTATGAGAGCCTATTCTAAATGCTATGGTCACCACATTGACTTTTGTGAGATGTTCCGATTGGCTCATTATAGGCAGCTGGTCGCCTATAATGAGCCACATGGGTGCATATAATGAGCCACTTCTCGTTTAAAGAAGAACCTCTCTATTATGGTCTATGTTAGCAAATTTCAAGTAGATTATCAGTATTTAATGTCCATTTATTATTGAAAAAAATCAATCTACTTGTAGGCCCCTAGCACATGCAAAATAGATATATTTTTAAGTGTTTTTTTAATTGGATGGTTGCAGGGCCTATGATCCCATGATCATTGTTTCGACGCACCAAACTCCCAACCTAGCTGTCATGACCCAAGACACTTTTGCGATGTTACAATTCTGATTTGATTAAAGGATATTTCGGCAACTTACTTGAACAGCTGGCCTACTCTTCATATCATGGCAATAGGGCTATGATTCCTTACGCCCCAAAACGCGCAAAACAATCAGCGACAGCTCACAATCAACTTTTCCATAGGGCATCAAAAATTGAGATGAATCGATTATAAAACACTATAAAACAAAGATGAATCGATTACAAATAGATGATTAGATTGCAAAGCACTATAGAACAGTGATGAATCGATTATAAAACAGATGAGTCGATTATAATAGATGTAGGGATGAGTCGATTACAAATAGATGATTAGATTGCAAAGCACTATAGAACAGTGATGAATCGATTATAAAACAGATGAGTCGATTATAATAGATGCAGGGATGAGTCGATTACAAAACAGTGATGAATCGATTATAAATAACTGTAGAACAGGGAAGAATCGATTATAAAAGATGCAAGGATGAGTCGATTAAAAAGCAGAGATGATTAGATTATAAATCACTATAGAACAGAAAAGAATCGATTATAAAACAGATGAGTCGATTATAAAACACTATTGAAACATAATATTGTTCATTCATGCGCAAAACTCACAAACAAAGTTCTCAGCACTGTCTAGGGCGGTACAGTCAACGTGTGCCCAGTCACCACACATTCCGCAGCAGATCCACTTCTCTCGAGGTACACTATTATCGAATGATTCGCCGCAGTATAAGCACTCATTGTCAAAAGCACACTTCTTTTCAGGGACATTCTTCTTGTCCCTCGCGTTTGCTTTTACGTTTGTAAGGAATTTTGACTGCAGGTTTTGATAGACCTTCCTTGCATTGCTCCAATTCATTCAAGTGCTGACTCTGGACTTATTCTTTCTTCTTTTCTTTTGAAGTGGCAGGTCTCGCTCGCTGAAAGACTCTTCGAGGATTCATTTTGGAGAACAATGAGGATATTCCTGGTCCAGGTCAATTTGATCTAATGCTGCGTTGGATGGCGCTGGTACTGGCAACATATGACGCTGGCAACTCCACTGATCTGCTGCTTGATTCAGTTGGAAATTCTTCTTCTGGATCTTACCTCTATGCGATCTGTGCTGAGAGAGGCACAGGTGTAGGTGAAGGTTCCACGTTTTCTTTTCTTTCATAATCAGCTTGATCTATCTGATCATGTTTCTATAGAACAACGTCACTTCGAGGACAAATGCCGGTTGCTGAAAATCCAGCTATTGCATTTGATGGTGTGGCCACCTTCAGATAGGCTTCATCAAATAGCTTCGCAACTTGTGCAATGTCACTGCTGGACCATGGTTGTTGCGCAGGAATAGTTCGATGCTTCTTGTATAAGCCGTGCTCAAGGGTTTCATGAAGCTGACATCTAGCGGCTGCAATCGATGACTGCAATGTGGTGGTATGCAGACTACTGTGACATGATTTTCTTTGGCTTTCTTCAAGAAGTCAAGATTCCTTGTATGGGAGTTGTGGCCGTCAAGGATTAGAAGGACAGGATCATGTTCACTGGGCTTAGTGTGAAGCAAGAAATGGTCAAACCATTCTGTGAAGATCTCCGCCTGCATCCAACCGCTACGATGAAACACGAATTTGGTTCCTGGGGGTGCTCCATCGGTTAGCTCAAGGTTTTGACGAGCTCTCGGCAGAATCATGAAAGGTGGAATGTAATTTCCTCCGGCAGACATGCAGGCAACTACTGTTGACAATTCACCGCGCTCAGCCGCTTGCTTTTTGCCCTTTCTAGCCAAGATTTTGGAAGGTACTTTTCCAGTCGTTGTTACGCCAGTCTCGTCAACGTTGAAGATACGGCAGGGTAGGAATTGGGGCAGTGAATCAAGAATATCGTAGAACTTTAGCACGCTTGATTTGTTGAAGCCCTTGGCCCTTGCTAGCGATGTTGGTTCTGGTGAGCGAATTGAGATTTCGGGATGTCGTTCAATGAAGCATGACAACCAGCGCTTCCCGGCCACTCCAGCCTCAGCATTAAAGCGATGTCTGATGCCATTCCGCTCAGCGAGTTGATAGGCCAGTATTCTCACGTCGTATTTCGCTTCCATATCAAGAATCAGCTTCACCAGTTCCTCCTCTTGTTTATTGTTGAAAATTGGTAGGAATCCTCCGACGAAAGCCTGAAAATTTAATTCTCATTAAGAACATGTCAACAACAACTTAAAGGAAAACATCAATGGATTCCCAACATTGCAAGGAAAGTTAAAATATCAATGCGGCTACACAAATCTACAATCCAGTGTTGTACGCGTCAACGAAAAAATTTGACGCCTTCAGCTTCAAAGCGTCAGCAGAAAATATTGACGGAGTCAGCGTCAACGGTTTTTCAAATTGACACCGTCAGTGTCAATTTTCTAAATTAGCAGCGTCCACTGAATACTATATGCATGTGTAATTGTTGTCTGAAGAACGGTCACCTGGACCGGGAAACTTGGAAATTGTATGAAATTATATATACAGACTTTCAATTATCCTACATTTTTGTTTTATGTCATGCCGTAATTTACCTGATTAATGAAATAATACGGAGGCACCAAACAAATTTGGTTGTGACAGCTTTGACTCATTCCTGATGGACAACAGCCTACTGAGGAATTTGATCAATATATAGAGATTGACCTACAGCCTAAACTGCCACATTAGGTTAGGCTAATTAAACCAGCACCTAAGTTCTAACACAACGCGACAAAAAAGTTCTAGGCCTATTTTTCAGACCTCACTTTCTTGTCTTCAGTTGCTATTGAGTTTCCACCATTTATACGCCGTTGTAGAGTTTCTCTAGGTACATTTCGGTCCTTTGCTGCCCGTCGTACAGATATACCTTCATGCCGAACATCCTCAATTGTCAAACGCATGTTGTCGCTTGACCAATTCAAGCGATTTGACCGCCTCTTCCATCGACTACTCATCTAAAATACGAATTTTGTATCGATGAACCGGTAGGTTGGGTAACTAATATTGTTATTTAATGCCAAAAATGTCCATGAAAAAACTTAGTTATCAAAGCATGTATAGTCCACAGTCATTCTCATAAAAACTAAGAAATTAACGTTTGGCATCCTAAATTGGGCCAGCGGCCCATTATAGGAGCAATCAGGTGGCTCATTATAGCATTTTTGGCCATGTTACAAAAAACATCTCACTAGTCTATCATATTCAACTTCAGATAAACTAATCGCTTGTAAATGTTAGCAGAGGGTCCGATGTTTCTCTATCTTTAATCAATTTGAAAATTTATCTACATCTGTATACACAGGCGGTAAAATTCACAACACTCACCATGACAAGGATTTCATGAAAAAGTGATTGCTGGCTGTAGCTTCCCGCTAACTCCATCGATCGAGCTGTAACTTTGCAACGCAAGTCACTGACACTGTCTCCTCGAGGTGAACGCATTGGCTGCTGAACAACTTATCGCTGAGCGGAGAAATCCTGCTGGCTCGTTATAGCAGCCCGGCCCATTATAGGGGTGTCTCCTCTATAGAAATTTGCCAAAATTAAGCATTTTGAAAACTGCTCAAATAAGTTTTTGGACCGCGGGAACGCAATCTCCACAAAAAACTTAATCATTTGATATAAAAATTTTCACTGTATACAGATACTTTTTTGAATCGACACTCTACCTGTTATACTTACTCTATGCGACTGACATCACCATTTTTCCGTCTGTGATTTTCATAATGTTTTTGTAAGCTGGAATGGATAGTAGCTTCAGTATTGCGGCCATAGCTGCGGTCAGTCAAAAACTGCATTTACTGACAGTCCGGGACGGTAGTGGAACCTTCATGGAAGAAATGCCATCAAACACACATCCAAGCGCTACAGGCATATGGAACTCATCATGGCAGGCAGTGCATCAAGGAGAAGGAAAACTCTGAAGTAATACCATGAAATTTTCTGCCTGCGTGAGTCTAGCTGCATCCTGTCGGTCCCACGTCCGGATAAAGGAAGAATGTTAGTTCAGGCCTTTCAAGCCTACCGTAGAAAACAAACTGCTGAATTATCATGAAAAGAAAACCTCGGAGCAAAACGAAGGGGCCTAGGGTATTCCCTACAATAGAGCTGGAAACGGGCCGCTTTTATCGGCCCGGTGTGCCCACAGCCCGGATCCTCATCGACTCCAAAATATTAGGCCCGGTCTGGATGAATTTTGCAACTGGCCCCGGGTGAGAAATTTCAACGTTTTGCGCACTTTGCCATCCTTAATGAAAATATCAATTACGCTTGCTCAGTGTAATCGCCCTAAGAATCATTCTAAAAATCTAATTGTTGATTACATGATCGAATGCTTCAGGGCATATGTACCATCCGCACGTAAATTGATAACTGCTGAACAGAAAGGTGAATTTCCTAACATTTAATACGTAGTGAATTTTCATTTGTTCTAAATATTGTACATGTAAAACACGTTGGTCTATCAGAGATAAATTGGATTTTATTTGATGCGCCGATAGTAGCCACTGTTGTAAGTTATATATGCATGTAAGCATATTAAAGCGGGGAAAATGAAAGCACGGAAGTCATATCTGCCGTATTTGACAAAGGCATGAAATTCGCGTCGGAAACCCTAGGGATTGACTGTGGAATGAAGACCCAACACGGAAGTAAAAAATCAATGTAAAGTAGTAGAAGTAGAAGTAGGTAGTCACACGCCACATAAATTGTTCAAGTCAAAGGACACAACCGCACGGCAAGCTAATATGTATAAATGCAGAGCAGCCTGTTGTGGACTTCATCAGCCTCTTCAGCCATTTCAAATGACATCAGCTAGTTTAGACCATTCCGAGCCGTAGTGACAAGCAGGGCTGTGGAGCCGAAGCCTTAAGGAGCCGATGGTTTTGGTCGGAGCCGGAGCCGATTTATCACAAAGGCTCCGGCTCCGGCTCCGATAGTTTGAGCTTTGATATAAATCTAGAATTTTGAAAGGTATTAATTCGCATCATAAAAAAATTAAATTATTTGAAATCTAAAGATATGTCTTTTATGTATACCAATGATCTGTCCTCCACGACATCTTTCTTTGCAGTTGCCGCCTTCTTTTGTATTATATGTATTATATTTACACACATGTGTAATATTTTTTATTGCATATGTTTCGTAAGGCTAATTTCCATAGCTTTTAATGACAACGTATTCTCCAAAATCCATTAATCCATTAATTTGAAGACTTGTTATATGCATGCTAACTAGATGATTGTAGATTCCTAGAAACAAGTCCCCAGTCATTTATGTACACATTTCCAGTTCAGTCAGCAAAGATAATATAGCTACATTTCTTGCGCAATGTCTTAAATCTAATACGGTTACTATGTAGGTTACCATCTATCGGTATGGCTACTGGCAGAAGCTATTGGCATCTGTGACAATGCCAATTTCCTTAGATTGTAGTGTAGGCTATTGTGCAGTCCCCCCACCTACATTTTTCAAAACAATCGATTATTCAATTTGATCAATTTTGATTGGAGGCATAACTCTTCACACTCACACGAATGACCTGACTACAAGTCTTCGCATGGCTATAACATTAAGCGACCCAGCCACTTCTAGTAGCACCTTATTATTCTAAAGGTATCTTCACAATGAATTTCCTTTGACTTCAAAATTCAAAAGGTATATTTCAATGCGAAAAAACCCGAAGGCAAATTACAATGTTGACTTGCTGATGAAGTTTGCGACTATGACCCACGTAGATTTTTACAACAGCACGGAATGCTTCACTCAAACCGGTGATGCTGAAACGGACATCCAGTGGTGCTGCATCTTTTGACCAGAGACAAAATGGGGGGGAGGACTGCACAAGAGCCGTATGGTGTAATAATATTTCCTCAAATGTCATAGACCTGTGGATTTCAAGAATTTTCATTATTATTTTTTCCGTTTGTCAACACTTTATGCTGATATCATGTTGACTTATAAGTAAACAATAAAAAAGACTGAGACGCTCTCAATAAAGGCGCCTCTTGATCTCCCTTTTCTATTGTCTGTGACATTAAACCGCACGCGCATTCGAAAGCTAGCAAAGTAGATGGGATTTCTGCTCGGTGCTCGCAGTCAAATTTTTATTATGCATAGCACATGCACATGCAACATGCTGTGTGATACTCCGAGTTCAGTTTCATCAGCCTAACCATCATCAGAGGAATAGTGGTAATATGTTGTACATAAATTGAATATAATAATATACATGAATCATTGATGAATTATTTAGTACAACCTTGCGCCATAATGAAAAATACGAAATTAACATAATGTAAGTTAAGCCTAAACTTATTAAGTATACTGCATAGAATTACAAAATTCGTCCTAAATTAGATATTTTTAATTCTTTCAAGTATAATTTTCAATTGTACATTTCTAGGCTACCCACCGATCATATTATTCATGGACCAACAGACTATTGAATAAAGGCAATAACAAATAGCAATAACAACCTAAGCTAGCCTATATACACTTTAATATTCAATAAAGCAATTGATATCTTTATTGATACGGTATATTTGGCTATATAGCCGATACCCTTTCCATGTTCGAGTAGATACAGGCCCTATAAGCTATTTAGAGGCATACGCTATCCAGTTTCATATTCAAGCTTTGTTAAAAAGCTCATACTACTATTCGGCCCCTGTGACGGCTAATTAGGTATATCATTATCACTCATGTGGTCTTATCTAATGTAGCCTCGTAGTAGACTGGTTGCAGGCTAGGCCAATTTATATTAAGCCAGTGCGGGAGATCTTTATCTAATTTAACCAATCCAGGCTATAACTTTATTTTATCTTTTAGAGATAGTCAATTCATGCAAAAATATATGACAAGTATGTTATTTATCATTATATTAGGCTATTATCATTTTCATTATTAACTTAAGTCGTTGCTTGTTAATGAAAACTAATTTGATGATTATAGCAAGCCTCTAAAGGCCACACCGTTATCCAAAAAACCCGTTCAACGGATCCAGGATAACCAGCATAGGGCCTAGATAGAACCTGAATTTGAAGCCGGAGCCGAGCCGAAACCTTTCACATCAGTGTCGTGGAGCCGGAGCCGATGAGATAACGCATCGGCTCCACAGCCCTGGTGACAAGTCCTTGTAAGTCGAAACTCAGCGGCTGCGGCTGCTACAGACTACAGTGCCTAGATTGTTCAAGTCTGCGGACATCTTTCTATCCAATGCCCGGGGGGAACTGGCAGTCTGCAAACTTTAATCGTTTTTAGATTTCTATTCATCTATTATGTCCAAAGTTGGGCCAAAACTTCGGTCTAAACCTAAAGCACAAGCGCAAATTTCAATTGATGAGTAGAATCAAGTAAACAAAGTGCATTCTTTGTATTTTGTGCTGATATAGGGATTCTTCTATACGCAAAAATTCCTTTTCGGCCCATAAGAAGCATAGTATTAGTGGAAACGATTTTTCATTGAAAAAACTGTAATTAGTTGCCTAATTACATGTATTACGTTATAAAGCCTTTATTTGATTTAACCTACACTGACATACTGACTAATTTAACATCTTTCATTTAACATGATTGAATTGTGCATTGCTCATAACAAAGCTATTTTTTTCATTTTATCATTCTGAAATATGACGATTTAATAAATGTTATAGCAGCGTAGTCAGTGCACAGTTAATTATGTTTAGAATACGAATTTGGAATGAATTCATTTTTGGATAAATGTCGGCTATCGCAGACAGTTTAAGAGTGTGAAGATAACTGCGAAGATACGAAATGCATGGAACATATAGAAATGCAATATGCAATAGGTGCGAACTTTCAATACGCGGTATTTTGGTAAAATATCAGAACTTTATGCTCTTATCTTGGACTCGTTCTTTGTCATATGGCGCAATGTTGGCCAGTGATGTGCGACATCAGTATCAAAGACTTCAAGAAGTTAGACCATATTTACAAAACGGCTTATCGTTGGGCCAATGTGAGAAATCCGATCCCTCTTAAAGAACTTTTGGACAAGTTTTGTATGAATCTTGTTAAGAGGATTTGTGACAACAAGGATTGTCATCCATTGTCACAATTTTTTATTGTTCGCAACACGGTACGCGATATCAGGCGAACGCGAATATTGTTGCCTTTACCAAGAAAATCTGCCCTCTTCAACAAATTCTTTGTAAAATATTCTGATTTTTCCTAACATGTTTTTCTCAACAATATTGTGATCAAGTGCAGTATCCTACTATTCATACCGCTTTTGTATGAGAAATAAAGATAATTCTATTCTATTCTATATCATGTACGTTCTCCGAATATTCAAATCAAACTATTAATTTTTATAACTTGATTTGTATATATTCAGCATTAATAGAGAACCCATGTTTTGTATCACTTACCCAAGGTCGACCCGAAACCCAAGTTTCACGCAAAACCCAAGGTCCAACCCCAATATGTCAAAGCTAAAAAATGACTTTCTCATAAAGTTTCAAAATATGCAAACAGTAATTTTCCATGTCACTTATCAGAATCATCGGGTGACTTCTATTGACAATACTGACCATACTGTCTGGTTGTCCAGCCTCATGGGACGGTCTCGCAAGTGTGGATTCAGAAATGCGTAGATAAGCTGTGAAGCAAAAGTCATTTGACAATAAATTTCATGCTAAAGTATGAAGAACTGTTCTTACTCTAAAAGTTACATATTTCACATCAACACTGGTTGAAATTAATAGAAACTTGATTTCCCTCAGGGATGCATTATAATAGCAGAGGATCTGTTCATATTCCACTATTTGACCATTTCAACAGAAAAGTTTCATCCAGAATTGATTATTATTAATGAATGCTTCATTGATTTCTCACGCAAATATAGATCGAAAGAGAAAACTAGCATTGACATATCCTTATTGTGAAGGCGTTGTAGGACGAAATTCTTTTGTAGTCATCCTACAGACTTTCATGGATACTTTTGCGCGAACATTGCTGTAGAAAATTCAAGTAATGAATGCTGTCATAAATACCGATATGTGTAGAAGACAGGTGATAGACGTCATTATGTAACGTCGGGGCTGACGGAGTGAGACGCTGCCGACCGAGACACCTCCAGTGGAGGGCATGTTCAAGGCCGACCCTGTGATGTTACGGGAAGAGGCATTCGAGCTGAGCAACCGTCATTTCAAATTTTTGGATTAAGTTTTATTTATTTTAGAGTCAAAAGTTAACCCTATCAGGACCGGGGGGCACCTATCAACTTCTTTTTATATCTCCTAAAGTAAGTGAGATAAAAGTTTAATTTTTTGTGACTTTTAGTTTGCATACATGTTGAAGTTTCAGTAAAAATTTGGGCAAAATTGACTGTGATGTCACTTTTAAAAGTACTTTTTAGAAAAATGATGGTTTTCTTTTAGAGTAGCATTGATTATTTATGCAATGTTTCTGTATCATATTTACATGATATTTATGTGTGTGCAATTCAAGGTTGTTAACATACACATTCATCCTATCTCCCAAAATCATAACAGGTACATTGTATGTGCATAATTGTGCACGTAATGTATACATGTACATGTAAATATAAAATGTGAAAATGTGAAGTTTTGACGTGAATTTTTAGATATAAAATGGTGATATGCATTTTGCATTATTCTGTGGGTTTCATATCTAAAAATTATACAAAAAATTAATAATTAATTTATAAAAATGTATAGCGGAAAAATCATTAGAACAAAACATTTGTAAAGATAGAAATATGTAATAACACATGAAAAGAAATTATTTACGTTCAAATTTCAAATTGCTATTTACAGTGCTACAATTAACGTAGAAAACTATACTTTGAACAGCATATAGATATACTTCAGCAAAAGTTTGCAAAAATATTTTAGTTGTAATGAACAATTTTTGAAGAGTCAAAAAATGCATAGATTCATGAAAAATGAAATAAATTGAAAATAAAAATCGTGAATTTGAATTTTTGGTATGACGGTCTTCGAATCATGCAAAATAGGCACTACCAGTCGAGAAAGGAGACTCGAAATATTTAGTATCCTTGTTTTTATAAAGTTTTATCCATCGGAACATGGAACATTTGAGGCCCCGGTCCTACGACGCTAAGAATCGCCCGGACTTGATAGGTTTAAGTGATGAACTTTTCTGTTGAACTATTTCCGAGAAACAATGAGCAATTCAACATTGGGAAGAAAACGATTGTGTATTAGTAAAAGAATATAAGAACACATTTCGTGAGTCGGATCACCGGGCGACATGTATACGAAGTAACCCCCTTCTCAAAATCGTTCCTACAACTCATATTCATGATTGCTGCAAATACTATTGAGTCTAATGACAAATTATAACTTCCATCAACTATTTTCCACAGTCCTGAAAATCTGCTCATCAGAAAGGCCATCTGTGTATGCTGATTCAAGGGAAGTCTTATTTTGACGCAGGCAATGTGTGACATTCACTCCCAGAGTGTCCAATTTCCCTGACTGCTGTATAGCCTACCAGTCGTTCTTTCATCATGGTCACTTACATGACGGTCAATCATTCCGATAACTTCATCGATCCTTCTGCAAACGCTGCAACAAATCATGTGGAGGCTCTGTGGAACACATTCAAGCAACCATTGAAACTTTCTGGCTCACAATGACTTTAAAGATGGTCTTGGTTGGACGAAGTCATCTATCGTGACTTCCACTCCAGAGACGTATGGAGCAACTACAATATAATAAGAACAATATATGTAGAGGATATTTACAGCAGATCAGTGAATGCCAGCAGTTAAGATGAAATATGAGCAGATATTTATGGAAAAAGAGCGTTTTTATGGATCTGAAGGGGGTGCCTCTTGTACATGTCCCCCGGATCATTGTTTTGCTAAAGGGAGACTATTTTGTCTCACAACTGATTTGCGTAGTAATGCACAGGATTTGTTGGAGTGAAGAAGCCTTCGGAGTGCAGGAATTTTTTTCTTGTGATTTTCAATATCTTAAAATATACGCAATTATTATTATAGAATGGAGAGATCATGACAAAGTGAATCAAACAGAGACAAAAGATAAAGCGTCAATGAACGTACATCAAGTTAACACTTATTTATGGTGATAATCATGCTGATTATGATTATAACGACTCTAAATAACCAGATCATACCCTATTCAAGAACCTATTTAGGCGAATTAATAACTTGAGTCACCTGAATTGAACCCAAGAAAGTTAACTATCGGAACTCGATAAATCCAGTGAACTGCTCAACAGTGATTGAGAAATGGCAGAATAACTCAATCGGTCGTTGTTTAAGGAAAGCTTTTGGACGTGAAATTCCTCTGGATTTCCTTCACGATTTCAAAGGTTTTCAGTCAATGCCCCCACAGACTTCATTGTCTGTATTGCAATAGGTAGGAGTGGGACAAACTTTCATATTTCCTATGCTTCTTTGTTTCAGCTGATGTAGCCAGCTCTGCACCTCCTTGACTGGATAATTCTATGTTTCTATTGAGGAGTGTTGTAACGCATGTGAAATCTCAAACCGTGCACTGCGATTTCAAGAGATGAAAGCAAAAGAGAAGGAAAGTTGGATAACATTATGAAATCATAAACAGAGGATTTCCATTAATTGCTGATTAAATATATACTTAATAATAATTAAAACATAACATTCTTTCAAAGCACAAAAATATGCTGCCAAGCTCGATTTCGCCGGTCCAGCCTGATCATTTAGCACATTGAAACAAATCCTATTATCTATATAAATCAAATGCTAAATCAGCAGTGATTTCTAAGTCTTTCTTTACAAATTGCATTGAAATATCAAAAAATTGATTTTCTGCTTATATTATGATTAATCATCAATGATATTCCTCTAAAACAGATAAATGAGTAATTTGATTATATTTGATAGTAGCTATGACTTGCATAATGTTCACCTAATCTCTTCAAAACTTGGCTTAAAAATTGCTTTCACAGTATCAGGGAGCAACCTTTTGAAATTTCATGCGATTAACAAACAGTAAGCTTTATTTCTTCGTAAAATGAGACAGTGTCACTTGCTAGGTCTAGAGGCAATAACTTATCCAGGTATGTACATTGACTGCATCTCTGTGACTATTGACGACCTCAAGTTGAAGCACATTTTCTTGATTAAAATTTCTCATCTCAAAACAGTCTCAACAAACAAACAGAAGAGGAATGACGTGGTGCATGCCACCTTTATTACTTTGGTATTGTCGCTCCGCTAATGTACAAGCTTTCAGTGAATGATAAGAGATCCTTACTAGCCGGCACAATGCATAATAATAATAAAAAGAAATTGCTAATTTTATCATTCCGATGTGCTCACTAGTAGTAATCCCGTGGCAGACCCAAGCACGTGGCGGTGCAGCGATGAGTCATCGCTGCTGAGTCATCGATGAGTCATCATGCTGACTCATCCCCCCCTCTGGAAGGAAGGAAGAAGGGAGAGCGCCAAGGATGTGTAGGGAGGAATGGGTCCGAGAGGAGGAAACAGGTCCCTACCCCCCTCTGGAAGGAAGGAATTTTCCAGCAAGGGGTGGAATCTAGGAAGGAAGGCGGTAGGAATGTGGGAAGGATAGAGTGAGAAAAGGTGGGTTTTGGTGGTTTTTGGGATGAGAAAGGCTGGAATTCGTCATGAAGGAGGGTTCGGATAGGAAATTGGAGGTCAGATTCGGAATCTACGTACAATTTTGAGTGAGGAAGGATGAAAGGAGTGATGAGGCAAGGGGTGGAATCTCTGAAAACGGCAGAATTGGAAAAAGGCGGGTTTTGGTGGTTTTGGGATGAGAAAAGTCGTTTTTCGGCATGAAGGAGTCCTCGGATGGGAAAACGGAGGGCAGATTCGGAGTCTACGTGAAATTTTGGGTTAGGAAGGATGTTTCCAGCGAAATCGGAGAGAAAAAGTTTTTGGGACGCCCCCCCCCTCGGCAGTGATTTTCCAACTTTGGTTGTAGGGATTGTAGAAAGTCGTGCAATAGCTCATTTGAAAGGTAAGAGTGAGAAAAATGCAGTGGAAAGCTCAGTTTGGTCCAATTTTCCTGGGTTTAGAGAGGAAAATGGCAGGAAAACGTCAGAGTTGGAAAAGTCAGGTCTTGGATGTTTTGGGATGAGAAATTCCATTTTTCGACATGAAGGATTGCCTCGGATGGGAAAACGGAGTGCAAATTCGGACGTTTTGGCCAATTTTGGGTCTAGGAACTTCTTTCCAGCTCAATCGGAGAGAAAAAGTTCTGACCCTCCCCCCTCTGGAACGAGACTTACAACTTATGTTCTAGAGATCGTAGAAAGTCGTGCAATAAGTCATTTGAAAGCTAAGAGTGAGACAAATTCAGTGGAAGAAACCGCTTGTTCCTATCTGCCTTCGTTTAGATGTGATAGTGACTTTAAGACTTTTGTCCATCACCGAAAGAACGGCAGAGTTAGAATTTTTATGAAAATCGCTCTAGCGGGTGAACGACGCCTCGGACGGGAAAACAGAGACCAGATTTGGAATCAGCGTGCCATTCTGCATCTAGAGGGTGAGTGTCAAGTCAATCGGCGAGAAAAAGTTGAAAAGTTGGGTCTCCACACAGGATTTTTTCCTGAAAATGTTAAATTTTAGCCACCTTTGGTGATGAATAGCGGAGGACTGAAAGTGAATGAAGAGCTCGGGTTTCTTTTACGGACAAGACGGCACTTTGTTCTCTAGAATCCTATCTTTTCAGATGCGTGGAAGGTTTCTTTTCAAATGAGAGCCTGTTGAAAATCGAATTTTTGCACATTTTCCAAGATTTTGGAACTCTTTCATCTCGGCTCCTGGTCATCGTAGAGGGTCGATGGATGTCTTAAATGAAAGGTCAGAGCGAGAAAACATGGCTGTCAACATTTGGAGTCAATCGGAGCAGTAGAACCGGAGATAGACGGGTTTAAAGTTTTTGGATGATGGATATTACGTCATCAGCTGATCGCCACAAACTATATAAGTGGAAACTCTGCTTGTGGAAATAAGTTCTCCTCTCGACTGGGTTGGGGTAGGTGAACTCCGGAACTCCGATGATAGCATCGGAAATCTGAAAAACCGGGTTCCATTGCTGATATCAGCTAAGGTGTCAGACTTGGGGGTTCGCCAGCAGATGGCCTTCGTCTCCAGGCCACAAAAGACTCCAAAACTTTAAAGGCTTGTAACTTTGCTTCTACGAGTCCGTTTGACTTGATTCAAAAAAGGTTCGATCGCTATTTATCAGACCTATACTGACAGACTACTTATAAAATTTCATAAGTAGTACTAAATGCTGAAAAATTTTAATTCATTATTTTTGGAGGTTTTTTTTTGGGTTTTCGACCCTGCTGAACTCAACTAAAGGATTTGCAATGATGTCTGAGCCAGTCTTCTCACGTCTTGCCATGATACAAGCAAGAAAGTCACGGAGAGTTTTACTGTAATATTCCACTGACAGGGTGTTCCTTCGGGACGGCGGATGATGCCGTAGTGATAAGTGTGGCAAGGGAGTGTGTCATATTTTAGACCGAAACCGCTGGGGCAACTCATGTCTCATGTTGGGCATTTGACACAGTTCTCAACGTAGCACTTTGAACGCCAATCGGTTGAGTCTTAGCTATCTTGTCGTGGGTGGCCTCTAAACATCTCCATTGCAAAACGCTGGTGAAGTTGCTATCCCTCTCTACGGCTTGCTATCAAGCTGATCAAAGCAACGACTTGGGATGTTTCCTCTTGTAAATAACTCCAGCGGTTTTCATGTCTGGCTATCAAGTCATTGACGGTGCAAGTCACGGAGATTTTCGGTGTCATACTTCCTGTTGGTGGGCGTTCTTTCGAGACAGCGGTGAAGTCCGTCCACTTGTCTCCCGATAGTTGGTCAACCATGTGAGAATGAACCATAAGCTCTTTTAAGAACTGTCTTAATCACGGAGACGAAATGATGAAGGGATGAAATGGGAGGCCACCCTTGCACCACATGCAACACATCACACACTTCTCTCTTCGGTAGTGAAGAAGCTCTTGTGAACGTAGTCAGAAAGTGTATCATGTTGTACAAAAGTTTTACTGCAACACAGGTTGATGTATAGTTTGATTATGGCGTTTTATGAAACACAAATGTCATAAAAGGTGAGCTTTAGTGTAGTCAAATAGTTTTACCGTGACACACGTTTGTAAAAGTAAAGTTTGATCATTGAAGTTTTGTGACTGACTGAACTCACCACAGCATTAGAAAGTTTAGCACAACACAAGTGTCATGAAAATATACATTATTTGGTCTTTGATTTAACATCATTGAAACCCACTTTACTAATAGCAATGACAATATGACTTATTTTATTCAGAAGCAAATGATCGCCGTAACCATGAAAGTTGTTCATCCGAGAAATAATCTTCCGCAGATGACGTGTATAAAACTCAGAAGAATCAGTAACATATTCTTGTCCATAGGAACGAAATTGAAAGTCAACACTTTCCGCTACTTCACCTTGTGGAAAATTAATGTAATTGACATGTGCAATTAAGTGAGCCTTGATGAGACTGTCTTTGAAATAAGACATCAACTCCGTAAATATTTTTCGTGTGTAGTCTAAACATGCCTCCAATTCTGTCTCCTCTCTTTGAAACAAAAGGACGAAGCACTCTTGATGGAAACGAATAGTGCAATCATCATATTTCAATGTATTGACTTCAGGTACCATGGTTGAGTCTATTGCTAAACAACATTTTTGTCTAGGACGATTTTAATAACACGTTACAAATGTGTATGTGTGCACATCAGGAACTCTAGCTCGTCTGTGATTGCACGAGAGGTCTCATCCATTCACCGCTTAGGAAAATCTTATAAAAGGCAGTGCATCAGCTCTGCTCTTCACATTTATCTTTCACAAGGTGAGTGTCGTTGAGCTCCTGCTATCAGGTTGTTTTGACTTGCTATCAAGTTGAATAGTCTCTTGCTATCAAGAGATTCACTTCTGCTCATAAAACATATCATCGCTGTAATACCTCCTTTGCTCGAGCGTTCCTTCGGGACGGCGGGTACTGCCGTAGAGGGATTGCGTTGCACGGGTTGATCGTCGTTTGTTAGACCGAAACCTCTGAGCCGTTGCTCATGTTGGGCGTTCGACTTCATACTCAACGTGATGCTTTCTCTCGCCAGGTCAGAGTACTTCAGCCATTCGACAAAGGTTAGTCTTTATGATATGGAGTAGAGTGAAATGTAATTCATTAGATGTCACTTCAATGATTGTTCCAATGATAAACGTTGACTAGGCAAATGAAATGATCTTCATCTTTCCTTTTCAGTGATTGAAGTCTTACTTATTGATCATCTGCAATCGTTCAAAAATGGAATCCAAGAAAATTGAGAACTACCGCATTGCTGTCGAGATGGAAAAGGCCACCATCGAGCAATGTAAGTATTTGTATCAAGGTTGACTCCATTACTAACATCATTAGGGTAGACATCCTCATTAAAATCAAGACCCCTTCCCTTATTTTGTTCATGTTTAAACCGAATCCAAATTTACCTCTGCTTATCTTTGCTGTCATTCTTTTTCAGTGCATGAATGTATTCGTAATGGGGAACCCGTCCCCCAAGGAGTAATCGGGGAAGCCTATGAGCGGCTCGGAAAGTGTAAGTATCCTCACCTATGAGAGTTGGAATGTCATGTTTTAGCACTTCTGTATTCGTACAGCTTACTCTCTATCATTATTATCTCCGCAACCTCTAATCTAATCTCTCTTTCCTCACTACAGATATGACCAAGATGAAAAAGTGGGAAGAAGCCGCGAGGTGGAGATTGGAAGCCAAATTTCCGGCACAACCTTCCCGACCATCTACCTCCGCCCAAGCTGCGACCCCTCTCTCGGGCATCGTCATCGCCCCACCTCCACCGCCTGCTCCGCTCCCTGCGCCAGTCCTTGCACCAGTCCCTGCTCCTCGTCACCACGTCCCCTGACACCGAAGCCCAGGACTCTTCCACCCTCGGCTCGCGTCCCACTCCTACCTCCTCCGCGTCTATCGGTGTTGCCGGAGTTGCAGTCCTTAGATGGTAAGTATCCGTGATTGGGAAAAGGGGGATAAGACTCCAAACTTGAAATTGTGATCATGTTACTAATCTCTTTTCTCTTTTTCTCAACAGATCTGGCAACGGTTCTCCTGGACGGTGACGTTCCCTCCCGTCCCATCATCATCCCAGCATCGCCACCACCACCTGCGGCAAACGGCCTCCCTCTCCTCTCCGTCAAGTCGGTGGAGAGATTGCTGGAGGAGGAGGAGTTGGAGATAGTGGGAGAGGAGATCGAAATCGAGGAGGAAGGCGTCAGGGAGAGAGAAGGACCTATGGCTCGACAGCTCAGCTGTACAGACTGTGGGCAAGTCTTCGCGAGGCCATTCTGCCTTCGACGACACCGACATTCTCGCTGTCCGAAAGCGAAAGGAGATCTGGAGAAGGCGCGCTGACCGATCCCTCAACGACCCAAGTTTGAAGGTTGTGGATGCACGTTCTACAACAGCACCAACTTGCGAGTCCACATCGAAGGCGGTTCCTGTGGCAGTGTGAGGCAACCACCAACGTCATCAGGTAGGAAGCATCCTTCATCGCACGTCGGCTTCTCCTGTTCTTCGTGTCAGAAGACCTTTCCTACAGAGTTTACTCTTTCTTCGCACACACTCTGTCACACTCATCCTACTGAGCTTTACACTGACAACAACGTCACTCTAAGGCTGAGCAAGTCTTCCCTTGAGAGGCTCGTTCGCGACTATAAGTTAGAAAGCTCTGAAGCTGTACAAGATATTCATTTATTTATTCATTCATTTTTTTATTCATTTTCATCAGAAAATCTGATGATTTAACCCTAAATAGCTATGAACAAGAAATATTAAGGTTCTGTAATGAAACCAAATTAATAATAGCAAATGGAAGATTTGAAAATAAAGATTCCACTGGAAAATCTACGTATCACTGTATTCAAAATGATGAAGTTAAAAAATCAATGATAGATTATTTGATCGTATCCGAGTCCCTTTTGAATAGGCTAAATGAGTTCAAAATTGGTAATCCAGTGTTGTACACTGACCATTCGCTTCTCAAGATAAAATTGAATATTGCATCAGATAAAAAAATCACTACAAAAAATAAGAAACATCAAAGTAAAACAATAATTCCGTTTAAATGGACAAAAGAAAAAGCCTCAAAATTTGATATAGATAAATTTGACTTAAAATGTACTGCATTATCAAACAAATTGATTACTCAGAATATGAACGCAAATGAAATATATACTGAATTACTAGACATAAGGAATAACTCAACTGATTGCAATTATAAACCTCAGACATAAAAATATTCTGAAAATATTACAAACTTACGGAAAGTTTATAGAAAGGAGGTTGCCATGTTCAAAGAAGATAAATCAAATAATAATTTGAATAGATTGATGTTATTGAGAAACCAACTGCAAAAGCAAATAAGGAAAGAAGCAAGAAAAATTAAATCTAATCATCTGAATAAATTGATAATTGCAAAAGAAAATAATAATCACAAAGAATATTGGAGCTTAATCAATAGACAGAAAAGGACCACTATTACTTCTACTCTGAATATTAATGATTTCAAAATCGAAATGATAAATTCTCATTTATCTAGACATGTTAAGACTTGTATTACCGCAGTAAATAATGAAACTTTCAATATGGTAGAACAATCAGATGAAATCCTTGACGTTCAAATTACTATGAATGAGCTCCAAAGAAATCTTAAAGATGCAAAGAACTTAATATCAAGTGGTCCCGATGAATTTGTAACAGAAGTATTTAAAATAAGTGACAAAACATTGCCTATACTACTGAATTTATTTAACGAACTCTTGCACAATCATAATGAGGTAATCCCATTTTCTGAAAGTTGGGTAATACCTTTTCATAAGAGAGGCGACAAAAATATGGTAAATAGTTATAGGCATATAAATTTAAGTTCGAATATAGAAAAATTGCTAACTAAAATAATGAATAATAGACTGGCTAAGTGGTTGAAAAAGAATTGTATTATCCATCAATGCCAAACAGGATTTATGAAGAGAAGCTCTACAATGGATAATATTTAGTTAAGGAAATAATGCAACTTTACAAAAACAAAAAATCTCCATTGTGTATGTGTTTCATTGACTTATCAAAGGCTTTTGATACGGTTCCGAAAAACATTCTTATTCACAAGATTGGCAGTATACTTCCTCATGGCAATTTTCTGCACCTTTTGAAACGACTGATCAACGAGAAAAGTTATAAAGTTTTATATGATGGCAATGAATCCTGCAAATTTACTTTGAAAAATGGAATACCCCAAGGCGACAGTTTGTCACCAACGTTATTTTCAATTTCTATAAATGACTTGTCGAAGGAGATTGATGCTAATCTTGGAAATTTGAATGCAGTGAATATCGGTGAAACTCAAATACCTTGTTTAATTTATGCTGATGATATACTTCTGATGAGTAACGATATAAACAATCTAATAAACCAAATACAGATAGTCAATGAATATTGTAAACGCAACAGCCTGAATATGAATTTCGATAAAACTAAATTAATTTTTCAAAATATTAGATATGAAAGTGATCACATAGAACTTCATTTGAACAATGAATTGAAACGAATTGATATAGTGCGCGAATATAAATATCTTGGATTTTGGATAGAAAATAACACTAAAAAACATTTGTCTTCACTAACTAAGAATGGTAATAAATCGGCATATCTAACTGCTAAAAAACTAAAAGAAATAGGATGTGCGAATGGAAAAATAGTGAAAAATGCCTTTGAAATGTTGACATTATCAAAAATGCAATATTGTGGTGAATTTTGCTTCTACAATAAATTATCCGAATTGAATAGGATCCAATTTCAGTTCCATAAACGTTTCTATCATCTGATAACTACCACTGCAAATTATTGTTTGATAGGGGAGTTTGGACTATTTCCTCTCGAATATCATTTTGAAAAAGCTGCAATCAACTTGTGGATTAAAATTATCTTTAATGAAAGTAGTAGCATCATGAAAAGATGCTATAATCATGTTTCAAATAATTTAGACAATAGCAATTATTCATATACATGGTGCTGGAGAATAAAGCATCTTTTAAAGCAAATTAATTTATCACATCTTTGGTTAGATCAAAACAGCTTAGAGATAAATAAGCGCAAATGTAAAATTATAGTAAAAACCAGACTAATGGAGCATTTTAGAGCCATTTGGATAAATGATACCAAGAAAAGTAGAACCGGAATAGACTACTTGGAGTTAAGTCAATTCGATTGCAGCATGAAAAGTTATTTGACTCTGAATCTAAAACTAAATATTATAGCACCTTTGTTGAAATTGCGATGTAGGAATCATGACCTAGCAGTTGAAACTGGATGTTATAGAAATCGATTGAGCTATGACGAAAGATTGTGCAGTTTATGCGATGATAGAACAGTTGAAACTGTATACCATTTCATTTGTAAATGTGCATTGTACTATGATATCAGGCTGCACTTCACACCATTCTTTGTAGATATCTCGAAGCAAGATTTCTATGTAATGCTAGAAACTTTGGAAATAGATAAAATTGTGACATTAACCAAATACATAAACAGTGCAAATAGCATCAGAGCAGATAAATTGCGTCAGCGACCAATGACATCGTGATAAGTATTCAGATGCATTAAAGGTTCTGATAGCGCAACATATCGTTCAATGCGAATTAGTGAGACGAACAGCAAACCGAGGTCCGAAACGTATCTAACAACTTCACGTTTCTCATTAATCGATTCTATTACGGGTAAGATGATGCGAATTACTGAATTTTCTAATGATCACAATATGATGTTCTTGTTTCATGCATATATATCACCTATCGTTCCGGACCTCCTAATAAGTAAGACTTAATAATTAGGCAAGACGAATGCTGGCGTGCGTTACTAATTTTGAATACATATTCCGATCTGCTCTGATATGCCGTTTTTATGAAACTTTAACATTCTTCATTACAAAAGTATGATGATGCATAACTTTAAAAGATGAAATCATGACTTGCTTAAACATATTAAATATGAATGAAAATGTCCTCTCCTTCCAGACAGTGTCATCTCGTATTTCAGTGTCATTATTTAATCTCACCTCCATTTTATTATCTTTTTGTAAATTTCTCAATCGCCTTGTCATCAATCATCTCATTCATTCTTTTGTATGCATATACGTGTTTTTCAATTGAAAAAATAAACGTTCTGATATTCTGATATTCATCCTTTCTTGATGAATAATATAGGTTTGATTCATCTAATGTTGGCGAGCTTAGATAGATTTTTGCTCAAAGGCATGTTCTATCTCACTGCTCGTTTCAATAAGGTAGACAGTAGCACGGGAGAAGTAGAGTCCACTGTGACCATTAGGATAGCCTTCTGTGCTGCTGATCTCATAGGTGATGTAAACGAGTGGATAGAGAGACATGCTACCTATCTCGTCAGCAACGTAAATAATGTAAATTTATTGAAAGAGGCAGCGGTCTGGTCTTTGATGGGATAGAGAAAGTAGACATTAAAATCAATCCTTTAGAAAATTTGCGAGGGAGTGGTTGTTTCACCCCCCCCCCAAAGCACTGGCAAGCAAAGAGGCTGTCGTCAATGTAGAGTGTCAGTCCCAGTGTTTCAAGTATGCCGTCCTCTCCATTCTTCACTTTAATGACATAGGTATAAATCGTGAACGAATCAACAAGTATTGCGAATGGGAGGATGAGCTTAAGTTTGACGGGTTAGATGTCAACACATTAGATTTTAAAGGCATTGCCCAATTTGAAAAACTCAATAACATTAAGATAGTCGTCCATCTCTAGGAAAAAGGTCTGAAGGCCGTTAGGTATAACAACCGCCAAAGTAACTTCGACCGGGTTGTCAATCTTCTCCTAGTCTATAGCGACAACCACCCAGAATGGCATTATTGTGGCATTCCTAAAATTTCAAAGTTGTATCGCCACCAGCAAAGTTATGATGACAAACATTATTACTGTGATCGCTGCACACGACGCTTCATATCTAAACCATATTTTGAACAGCATTACGAGTGGTGCTCTCGGGGTAAACTTCAAATGGAAGTCATGCCCAAAGATAAATTTTGTAGGTATGAGGAAAACGGCAATGAGCTCAGTCTCATATGTACCATCTATGCGGACATTGAATGTTACATTGAACAAGAAGACCTAAGTCATGAGCCAGCAGCCATTGCCTGCTATAAAGTTTGGCATCCATATTATAGGAACCAAAATAAAATGCATGTGTGGCAAGGCGAGGAGTGCGTTGAAAACTTCCTCAACTTTTTAGATAGGAGAGCCCGTTTTCATCAACGGTATGAAACGGAGCTGACTAGGAAACCCATGTGCTTCACAGAAGTCGATAAAATCAAGTTTGATAGGACTACGGAATGTCCCCGCTGTTGTTCATCCTTTGATGATCAGCAACATAAGAAAGTGAGGGACCATTGCCATCTCAGTGGTAAACTTAGGTCTGCCTTATGCAGTAAATGTAATATGAAACTTAGACTCAAACGGCGAACGCTCCCCGTCATCTTCCATAACTTTAAATGTTATGATGCTCACATCATCATTCGCCAAGGATTCGGTAAAATGAAATCCTGGTCATCCAAAGTGATTGCACAAAGTAAGGATATATTTATGTGCATCACTGCCAAAGTACAAGTCGATAAGACGAAGGAGGGGAAGCCTGGCTTCTATGACATAAAGTTTCTAGATAGTTTTCAATTTATGTCTTCTTCCTTAGCCGCGTTGGCTAATAATTTAGAAACCCTTCCCCTCACTCAACATTTAAAGAAAGACTATCCCAACATAAGTGACAGTCTGATACGACGGAAAGGGGTGTTTCCTTATAGTTATTTTAGTTCAATGGATACATTGAAAGAAACATCCCTTCCGTCCATCGATAAATTTTAAAATGATTTGACGGGTGAGGACTGTTCGCTGAATGACTATAGGCATGCAGAGCAAGCATGGTTAGAATTTAGGTGCCGCACTTTTGGTGACTACATGCTTGCCTACTTAAAATTAGACGTCTATCTGTTCGCTGACGTGTTTGAGACTTTAGAACATTAGAACAGGACGCCTCAGACCCCGTCCATTTTGTTAGTCTGCCGGGTCTGTCCTATCAGTCAGCCTTCAAGATGACGAAATAGAGCATTCATTTACTGCAAGATGCAGAAATGTACACGTTGTTTGAACGTGGTATTAGGGGTGGCTTAACATTTGTCAACAAACATGTTGTCAATAGCACCCAAGGCATAGGATCGACCACGTATTTAATGTACATAGACCAAAATAATTTGTATGGGAGTGCATTATCCAAGCCTTTGCCACAGTCTGACTTCCAATGGGTAGAGCCCCATGACATTGACTACTTCTCCAATCCAGCACACATCATGGCACTGGGAGATGAGGCCGACATATGTTATTTATTTGAAGTCGACCTCATCTATCCAGACTGTATTAAGAATAAGACAGTTGATTTTCCTCTCGCACCCGAATATGGCATAGTCAGTCCAGATATGTTCTCTCCCTTATTGGAAGAACACAATAGGCAATATGAGGTGGAAAATGACTTAAAATATAAACCTACTAGGAAGTTGTTGCTCACCCAGTTGAACAAGCAGCATTATATCGTGCACTATTTCATCCTCAAATTCTATCTAGGTATGGGGATGCAACTTGACAAAGTCCATCGCGCTAACCAGTTTAGGCAGAAGCCCTTTCTAAAACCGTATATAGAATTTAATAGCAAGAAGCTGGCTGAATCCAAGAATCCTTTCGAAAAGGACTTCTTTAGATTTAAGAATAATGCCCTCTTTGGTAAAACCATGGAGGATGTAAGAAAGCGCATGGACTATCGCATCGTGACTGATCCGGAGATGAGCATCAAGTTATGCCGCTCACCGCCGTTTTGTCACCATGATGTCATTTCCGAAGACATTACTGGTTTTAAAATGTTAAAATCCAAAGTAGAACTTTGCAAGCCCATTTATGTTGGTCAAGCTGTCTTGGATCACTCCAAGTTAGAAATGTACAAGTTGTTTTACCACACTTTTAAAACTTGTCCATTGATCCAACATGTGGAATTAGTAGGAGGCGATACAGACAGCTTCTTCCTAGCTTTGACAACCACTAGCCAAGTCAAGCAGGAAGACATTTTAAAATATTTAGCACCCAAGTTTGATAGTTCCAACTATCCCACTGACCATCCGCTTTACACTACCTCAAATAAAGCGAAGCTTGGCTGCTTCAAGGATGAGTGTGCCGGCAAAGAGATAGAGGAGATGATCTTGCTTCGCCCCAAGATGCACTGCATGAAGCTAAAAACCTCAGAGCTTTCTATTAAACGGGCGAAAGGCATCTCGAAGTCAATCGTTAGAAAAATGACACATAGGGACTATCAAGATGCCTTAGAGTCACTTAAAATTAAAAAAGTAGAAATGACCACTTTAAAATCACAGTCGCATCAAGTCAGAACAACGACGTTTAGGAAACGAGGTCTCTCAGCTTGGGAAGACAAGCGATGCTGGATGAGTCCTAACCACTCATTACCGTACGACCATCCAGACACTCAACTACCTCCACCCAAGAGACAGAAACTTTCTCTTCCTCCGTCCGGCGATGTATGATGATGAATGTTTCCTCTCTGTTGTGGTTGATGTTTTGCTTTTTCACTCCATGACGTTTTCTATGGGGTGTTGTGAGTGAGTGCCTTGTAACATGCGTCCAACTCCTGATCACTTCATATCATGACTTGCATATCAACTGGTTTACCTGACTTTGTTTTGTCCCTGTACATGAGTGACTTTGTTTTCTCCGGTGATGTCAGGCATAAAAACTTTGTTTTCTGCTACCATCAGTATTAGCTATGTGTGACTGTGATGAAATGTCTTTGATTCAATAACATATCATGTACAGACTGTCTCGTTTTTCTTTTGACATAAAGATGGGATTCTCACTCAATAGACAGAAGTAAAAGTTTTGATCATTTTGTAAGATGGGTAGGATTACAGATAAAGTTGATGATTGTAAAGTTAGAAATAAAGTTGATGATTGTATAGTTAGAAATAAAGTAATAACCATGCTGCTGTTTGTAAGATAGGTGAAATATAAATGAAGTCAAAATCACTTCACTGCTTGTAAAGTTAGAAATAAAGTTGACGTTTGTAAATTAGAAATAAAGTCGATGACTGTAAACTTTGAATTAATGTTAGAATAATTTCACTGTTTTTGTAAAGTTTGTAAGATGGGTGAAATATAAAATGAAATCAGAATCATTTCACTGTTTGTAAAGTTTGTAAGAAAGGTGAAGTATAAAATAAAGTGACAAGCATTTCACGGTTTGCAAGATAGGTAAAGTATAAAGTAAAGTCAAAACCATGTTAGAGTTTGTAAGTTATCATCCTCACCAACGAATGTAGCATCATGACAGTTTCTTCGGCTTAGGAGACATCAACCACTTTGCTGACTCATGTCTATAAATAGCGCTGACCCATGAATTGGTAAGGCGCCAGTCAGTTAGATAAGAATCTATTCAGTCTTGTTCAACCTTTTCACCGATACGTGTGTGGGCATCATTTCATGTCTATAAATAGCGCTGACTCATCATAAAGCGATGAACCTTGTTGATGACTTTTTTTTCTCCGACACGTGTGTGTGTGGGCGATAGCTCATTGCAATGACTCATTCAAAACATATCACGTGATTAACACGATTCTATTAACTGTGACTTATACAGATAACGCATTAGAGATTTAACAATGTCAGCTACTTTACTGATATCACGTAAACCAGTCATGATACAATGTCCGTTGTGAAACACTGCAATATGTACGGGATGCCACTTCCGAATCAGAGCAGCAGGAAAGAGTTCAGTTTCATAAAATATACAATGATTACTGGTTTTAATGTTGGCTAGATTCACTAACATCTTCAATTGAACAGACACTACTTTATTCTTCAATGTCAGGGGACTGAGGCGTAGATGAGGCATGAGTGTTCGCATTTTCTTGACGACTTCGTAACACATGGACTGCATCACGAAATGAGAAAGGTTTCCTAGGACTTGGATTTTGACGCAGCGAAAGATTTGAAGATTTCGACCGTTACTCATGCGAATGATCAACATTTGTGGACGACCGCGATGATAGACTGAATCGGGAAGATGGGTATGCAACTGTTCTAAATCGATGTCTCTTCTGAGATTCATTTCGCGCATGGCGTTGATGATGCCGATGGGGAGCATGATTCACAAATGACATGAGGGTTGAGTGAACTTCCCTTTTATACTTTTCCCATGAGGGTTTTGGAATCACGATGTAGCAGTGATCATCATGTAGAATCATCTCTTGAATGCGAATAAATACAATGCCGTCTCCTACGTTAATGGCACGGCAAGAGTTGGATAGGATAGCGCGATGCAACCTTCGTAGTTGAAAGCGCTCTAGAGTCATCTGAAGTTGACGTTTTGTATCATGAAATGTAACACACTGACTTTTCCATGATACATAGAGGCATGTTCATAATTTCCACATGATTCAAACCTGAGTGAAGAATGCTATGCCTAAGAAAGATGGAGAGAGTCATGTTCATGTGTGGCATGGTGAATGTACATTTTCTTTCTTGATACGGCGGCTGTTAAGGCTGTGGTCTCATAAAAACCGATGGTGCGTTCTCAGTGTGTATGTGGAGTGTTACTGTAGTTGATCATGATCAACATGGACATCATTTTTAAAGGTTATGGAGACAAGATAGGGATTCAACGTAAACAACCTTCCGTCCCTGCGCGGACCCATGTAGATGGTTTGAATTTTAATTTCGAAGGAGTAGAATCCTTTTCCCAAAATGGGGAGTGGTTTTCAATTGAGTAAGTCGAATTCGCTGCCGTCCTTTTCATGGATGATGAGACAGTGTCTATCCATATGAACATGCATGTATCGTCTTTCCATGATGGGAACGTGTGGCCGCTTCCCATTGTGTCGAACAATTTCTTTGGGAATGGTGAGATTTTCTTTCAGGAATGTTTCAAGAGTATTGAATTGTAACCGTGTCCAATAGTCTAACGGCAATGATTGCCATGAGCTCAGTCGTCCGCTTTACAACCAGACCTAACTCCAATCACATGCGTTTCCCTTTTCACGTTTTCCCTGTCTTTGTTGCGTGACAAAGAGTTATCACACGTTAACTTTTGACTGCGTGGGTGGAAACCTTCCCTATTTATACACAAACTCGTTCTAGTCCTTACAAAGACTTTAGTGACACACCCCTTCTAGCGAACAAAGACGCATTCATTTATCTAACAAAGAGCCTGATAGTAATGCACAAAGCGCAATGACTCATGTTGTGTCACGCCCCTTTTCTCGAACAAAGACACATTCATTTATCTAACAAAGCGCAATGACTCATGTTGCTCTATACACCATTACAAAATACTCAGTGAAAAGAAAACTTTATTGCATCTACACAATGTGTCGCCGATCAAACAAAGTCGTGGATGTAAACACACTCATGAATTATGATATGTTTAACAACGTACGCATTTCCTTCCATCGTCTCTCCATAATTCTCTTTATAATTTTCCCATATGACGACCATAAAATTGATCACTAAGAGTATTCCATTCTGTGCAATAAGATCCAAAACGAAGTGGTTTTTGCAAATCTTTCAACTCTATATAAGCAACGAGTCCACCCTTTACATCTTAAGGTTGTAAATTCTCCATCAATCTTTTGAAGAGAGGAAGGATTTCAGTTAGCACTACTTTCATATCATTCATCTTCATTTTAAATGTAAGTTTCCAATCTTGTAAAAATCCATCGAATCCTTGTTGATCAAGTGTCAAATGACACATGTGGTTACTTAAGGTACTATGCGCCATCATAAACGTTGTTACTATCGATTTCACATTGCTTCAATGATTTCCACTATGAATAAAACAGAAATAACAATCATGTTCCACTGTAAGTTTATTCAACACCAGACAAAATTCACACGTACTGAATACACTTCATAAAATGATCATCATTCATTCACAAGGAGAAAAAAATGTTTTACATAGACCCATGCTGTTGACAACAATATAGATACAGTTCATAAACGTCATAGAGACTACAATGCCAGCGTGAAGAGAGTTTTGCAATGTAGGTAGCTTTATTTCTAGTATTACAATGGGATGGTGGTCTGTAAAGGTGATGACTCTCACCGAAACATACAGCCATGTCAAAAATCATTTCATCTCTAAACTTCTTTTGATCACAATGTATATGATAGTCTTGTCTTACACGATCTACCCAACATGGTAAATATAAATTGTCAATGTGCAACTGAAGTGTTGATGCTTCTCGTTCAGAATCATTTCCTAATATTTTAACAATATGAAAACCTGACAGCCACCGTTTGAAATCACTTATCAAATACGTTTCATTTACAAATCCAATATGAATCAAAATAAAAGACGCCGTGACCATTCGTCTTTGTGTGGAGGACAGTAAGCAAATCTATGATATACACTAACAACAGTTTGATCGCTTTCCCTCATTGCAATAGCACTCAATTCCTGCATGGGTGTTCCCTCACTGTCTATGAAGATGACAACCTACAATATCAAAAAGACTTCATTACAAGATAATACATTGAGCAGGAACTTTACAAGGATGTCTGTCCTTTACATAACAAAGGATACATACAACATGATTACAATGTTTTACTTGAACATAACGCGCAAGACCGCGTTTTCCACATTCACTACATACTAACTGATTACAATACTTAAGATTTCTCTTTGGTGGTAACACCATCTTTCTGTGATGTGCGATGACGTTTAGGTTTAGTGACAGGTTCTTGACACTCTTTGACACAAGAATCAATGACCTTCTCAATGTGATCAAGTCCTGTTAACTCGGGTTGATGATGAATTTGTGCAATGCGCAAATTGAGAGAAATCAAATTCCCGTAAGATTGATGAGGTCCCACATAAACAACAGGCACCTCAATGTGAAATGAATAAAAGCCTGCACCTAGCGATGACAATTCTGTTTCAACTGACTGTTCAACTGTCACTCCTGAAGTGACTTTACAATACTTGCTTTGCAAAATATAGCAGCGAGCGCCGCGATACAATGGTTTGTAATAAAAAGTTTTCTTTTCTGGCCACAACTCTAATAGTTCAGTAGGAATAAGAGCCTTTTGCCTCACAACGTCTTCCAAAATGTCAAGCTGCTGACGCAACCAATTATCAATAGGGATACTCAGGTTTTGACCGCAACGATTTACTTGCGTATCCACTTTTGGTAAGCATACCGCCGGCGTTTGAAGATAGAGTCGAACACCGTTGTAGCGCACTTGTTGTTTGTAGGTAGGATAGCCGTGAATTACCTTTTCAATTTTCGGATTCCACAGCTCGAGATGTTGAGGATTCAGTGATGCTGCAGTTGGAGTAGGATTCATGGCCATGGCAGTCTGCAACGAAAGAATACCACTAAGTACATTCATGATCATCAGAGAAAAGAAAATTGTTAGCTTAGCAGTGACATATGAGGTGCCCCTTAAGAGGACCTTTTGGGGCGTTCACATGATTTAAAGCTTATCACCAAAGTCTAAGTCTTCGTCATCGTCCAGTAAATTAAATGTCTTGGGCTTAGGACCCGAATTAAGTCTTCAATTCCTTAAAAGACTTAAAGGTAAAGCGTCTACGTGGTGGAGGTGGCGGTGGTAGTGATGGTTCAACAAAATAAGCTTGTACAATAATCGGCCACACACTCTCCTGCGTCTGTCTTCTAAAATGTTGGTAAGGTTTAGGCCACACCGTCATGACACTCACTTGTAAATTTGCAAACAGGATTGATCAGACAAAGTTGAGAGAGGAAAATGGCTTGAGCAAGTCACACACGCTTTCCAAGTCAAGAGAATGAAATGAAGAGAAAATGGGGAGATGTCTGTTTTTATAGTCTCCTGCGAATCCACATTTAACACTATGACAGCCAATCAGAGACCTCCGTTTCTCCCCTGACTTCGTTGCGGCAGGGAAAAGGAGGCACGCGGACGACCGACTCATGAATGCTTTTCCCAAATCTTGTAGTCAAATCTAGTTTAGGACATTGAGTTGAATATGAATGTGTCTTATGCAACATAAGAGCAAGTTGGATCCATGCTCATGAAATGAATCTAGTTGAGATGCAATT
This sequence comes from Prostheceraeus crozeri, assembly GCA_907163375.1. NCBI lineage: Eukaryota > Metazoa > Platyhelminthes > Polycladida > Euryleptidae > Prostheceraeus > Prostheceraeus crozeri. The sequence continues at coordinate 340,423 of CAJQUW010008489.1, read as the reverse complement.
TTCGACATGTGTCGCTGATGGAAATCTTTTGGATCATGTATCGTCTCTGCAGAATAGGATGCAAAATGAAACACTACACGTTCACCTGCATGTTCATCAGTCACTTTCTTAAATTCAATCTCTGCAACTAATCGACCTTTCACATCTTTATTCATCAAACTGTCCATGAGCAGTTGGAAAACAAAGTAACCTTTAGCGATAGCAAATTCTAAGTCTGCCTTTTCATGATGAAATGAGATGATGTAGTCCCTAATCACACCACGAAGACTTTGTCTATGAAAACGCAGTGAACAAAATTCATTCGTAAACTCTACTGCATCTGTCTTTCTTCCTATCACTTCGGAGACATAGCATGAATGACATTCAGGAGTAAAATGGCACGCTGATTTCAAATCTGGTCTCTGTCTAATAACATCTAAACGAAGGCAGATAGAAACAAGCCGTTTCTTTCACTGAATTTGTCTCACTCTTAGCTTTCAAATGACTTATTTCACGACTTTCTACGATCTCTAGAACCAAAGTTGTAAGTCTCGTTCCAGAGGGGGGAGGGTCAGAACTTTTTCTCTCCGATTGAGCTGGAAAGAAGTTCCTAGACCCAAAAGTGGCCAAAACGTCCGAATTTGCACTCCGTTTTCCCATCCGAGGCACTCCTTCATGTCGAAAAATGGAATTTCTCATCCCAAAACATCCAAAACCTGACTTTTCCAACTCTGACGTTTTCCTGCCATTTTCCTCTCTAAACCCAGGAAAATTGGACCAAACTGAGCTTTCCACTGCATTTTTCTCACTCTTACCTGTCGAATGAGCTATTGCACGACTTTCTACAATCCCTACAACCAAAGTTGGAAGATCGCTGCCGAGGGGGGGGCGTCCCAAAACTTTTTCTCTCCGATTTCGCTGGAAACATCCTTCCTAACCCAAAATTTCACGTAGACTCCGAATCTGCCCTCCGTTTTCCCATCCGAGGACTCCTTCATGCCGAAAACCGACTTTTCTCATCCCAAAACCACCAAAACCCGCCTTTTTCCAATTCTGCCGTTTTCAGAGATTCCACCCCTTGCCTCATCACTCCTTCCATCCTTCCTCACCCAAAATTGTACGTAGATTCCGAATTTGACCTCCAATTTCCCATCCGAACCCTCCTTCATGACGAATTCCAGCCTTTCTCATCCCAAAAACCACCAAAACCCACCTTTTCTCACTCTATCCTTCCCACATTCCTACCGCCTTCCTTCCTAGATTCCACCCCTTGCTGGAAAATTCCTTCCTTCCAGAGGGGGTAGGGACCTGTTTCCTCCTCTCGGACCCATTCCTCCCTACACATCCTTGGCGCTCTCCCTTCCTTCCAGAGGGGGGGATGAGTCAGCATGATGACTCATCGATGACTCAGCAGCGATGACTCATCGCTGCACCGCCACGTGCTTGGGTCTGCCACGGGATTACTACTCTCACTAGTCAATTATATGCTATCGCATGCCTAAATACATTTTTGAACTGAAAGCCAACCAGAAAGCTAGCTAATTGTAGTTTGTTATGTCTATTAATTGAAAGTTTAGTGCAAAGCCTTCACAAGAGAAAGGATGCTCAATCATTTTGTCGAGAAGAGAAGTGAAAAAGTCAATGACTATACTTGACCTTGTCCTTCGAGTGGTTATCTTTCATGCGCATTCGTCATCTATCAGCTCGTTGATTTTTAGAACAATGCCTCTATTTTTGAATAGTTGGTCATTTAAATATACTTTCATACACCCACTCAACAGCTTCATTCCATTAATTTCTCTTCTATTGTCAGCGATAGCGGATGGAAGCTCAGAGGATCAGTGAATGGCTTTAAATGCAGAGGTGTCAAACTTTTATAAAAGAGAGATCAAATGTAGTTGGCAACATCAAACAGTCTCATGTCAACCTGATTATGAATTGTTCGTTGGCCTCATATTTCCTTCTCTCCGTCTGCTGGCTTCAATCTCTCTTCACATTGACAACCAGCAGCAGCAGTCTTCATCCAGAAGAATGGTCTTCTGTACTTCGAGAGGCCGCTATGACAGCACGTCTCAACGGATATTCAACACCTCGTGATCTCAAGCTCAATACAAGTCTGTCAAACACTGACCAGTTTGTTCCCCTCGGTCCTCCAGTTGCTGCCTCTCACGTTGCATGTCGTCAGCGTGTGTGGCTCCGTGTGCGACCACGACAGAGTCCTTGCTGTTTCGTGGAGCGTCATTGTGTCGGACAATCGTCAAAATGTCGACAAACATCTCGATTAGAGCTGGTGAGCCGTCTCCTAGTGACAGGAAACACAATGTCAACGCGGACTACCTATCTGAGGATCGGCAACACGTGCGCTCTACTGCGGACACATTGCAAAAACAAAAAGGGCGCGCTGCGGCTGCCACGTTGAGAAACAAGACATGCCTACTTCGGCAGATACGAAAAGAATGAGAACGAGCCCACTATGGTGGACACGATTTCAATCAACACTAGAGCAGTCCGGTGGAGACAGCAACAGTCACATTGTGTGCACTATGGAGACAAATTAAATAGCGACTTTTTGTAATTAAATCGTCTTGAATAGTACAAAACTTTATTGACCTCGATCAGGTACAGCGGGGACACAGTCAGTAACTTGTATCAACAAATGATATCTTCAACAGTTTGTCTTTCACGCTTGGGTGCATGATGCCTTTGCATCGTTTTCTTGTGAAGTATTTTTGTAGCATCTTCACGTATCTTTTGTATCTCATCTGAACTGAGCTATGCTGCTACAGCTTGTATGTACTGTATGCTTAAACATTCTGTTACTGAAATGTTAATTTTTTGCATTGAGCTGTAACGATGCGGCTTGCGATTATTTTTGCAAAATAGATCTTTGAACCTGACATGTGCAATTCGTTCTTCAGGCGATGACAAAGGCAAAAGAAAAGAATACAGTCTACAAAATGTTTTTCTCCGATCAAAGAATATTTGTCCGCTATTGATACAAAATGCTACGGAAATGAAAACATGGTGTAAAGAGACTAGTCACTTCCTTGAAAGTAAAAGTACTGAATTTGTAAACAGGAAGTCTCCACTCTTCCAGCGATACAAGTGTGATCTTGCTGTGTGAATGATCACGACTCAATGCCTCTTCCTGAAACTATGGAAATCCGACTCTATTATAATAAAGAGCTATGTTCCCATGTTTATTTCTGAGATCATCATTTATATTCTGGAAAATGTAACATAAATATTTCAGATTTTGGGTCTATATTTCAGACACCGACATTTATTAATGAGAATTAGTCATTTTCTCTGAATACATAACATAAATGTCATTTTAATTTCAGAATCTGCTAGTTACATTACATCATTGTCACAAGTTTGTTTCAAGAATGCATCACTTTATTCTAGAATTTATTATTTTATTTCCGAAAATTAAGGACTTGATATTTACTGTACATTTTGGAACTGATCATCCATTCTATTTCATCAGAATTCATCAATTAAGGCTTATATATTGTATTGATGCATCAGCCTTCAACTTTTTTTCTGAGATTGAATCACTTAAGTTATCGAATTGAGCAGAAATATTCAAAAATATTTCATCACTTCAGAAACCATCATTTCTATTTCAGCTCTATATATAATTTTGCCAGTTTGATGTTCATAAGGCGTCACTTATGTTTGAGAACGGCTTAGATGCTCTCGGTTTAGAATTCTCTCTCTTACAGACTTTCCGTCATCATTAATATGTCTGACAATTGCGCGATATGCTTGCAATCAATGCTTCACGGAACTCTATTACGATGTTACCTTGTTTCCATTTTCTACATGAAGCGTGTGTGAATCCGTTAATAGGGAACAATAATCCAACGCATCCGTCGTGTTGGTAGCGCATTGGCCCTTAGAGACTTAAGATTTTAGGAGGTGAGGTTGCATTCTTAGTAATAATAGACTTTTGGAAAATAATTCTTATGTTCTCAACATTAAACTAGTAAATTAAAATGTAGCTCGTAATTTCCAAAATCTCGCTCGAAAGCGCCAATGCTACCGTGGCTAACGTTTCTTCAACTTTTCTTTCATGTCGCTTATTTGCATTGTTTCTGTAATTTCTTATTTCCGGAATCAGTGAGAGAGTTTCTGAATTTATGAAATTTAGTTAAATATTTGTGCTCAATTCGACGATATCAGAATATCATATGCTTATTAGCAAAAATGATTTGCATAAACAATACGTGAACAATAAATATCTACATAATCTTTACGCACAATTTGCGAGGAATATTTAACACAATTATGGATGCAATGAGAATGACAGGAGGATGTGCCGTATAGACAGTCGAATAATATCAATGAATTAGTCAAGACAGCAGATTCACTTTATCTGACTGGAAATTACATATTATTACGTTTTGTATATTCTTAATTTATTGCAAGTCAATCGTGATGTTCAAATAATTAATGTTAATTTGACGATTAGTCACAGAGAAAAAACATCAATTTTTAAGAAACAGGAAAAATTCTAATGTTTGATATCTCACCTGTAAAGAAGCAGAAAGTTGCAGAAAAAGTGAAATCTAAAATTGTGGCTGATCCTGGAAAGTAATTTATTACTTTTCCTTTCGGTAGACTGTTTAACATGTTTGTCTAGTTTGTCTAGTTTAGACATGAAACATATCTAAATTATATCTGAAACATGATTGATGAATTTTAAATCAGCTGAAATTCAAATAATCAGTTCAAATATGCAAATACCAATTTTTTGAATTTCAGGAAATATAGATGATAAAATCCAAAGCTAAGGTGACGCATTCTCACAAATTGTGACAATGGTGCAATATAAGAAGAGGATTCTGAAATTAAAATGACAGATTCTGAAAAAATGATAAATTCTCATTAGTCAAAGTTGGGTTTTGAAATGAAAAAATTCTACGTCTCAAACCGGATCAATCCATCCGTACAGCTGCGGAGGTGCAAGCCGTGGAGAGAAGAAGGCTAGTGTAAAGCCGCATTTCTGCACATTCTACAGGGAGTTGGGGTTGTCTGAGAGCTTGCACATACTGGCACACTCCCAATACTACCTGCCCAAAAGAAATGAAGCAATGCAATAGTGATGGTGATACCTGTACCTGTGCGCTTCGTCGAATAAATGTCACAAGAAGTTTTTGATATTTGAAATCACATGTGAATTATGTAATAAAGTGTACGCTGGTGAAACGGGTCAGGCAGCACAGAATAAACTCCATGAACACATTTTTAAAGATACTTTTTCTGCCGTGAAGTTACATTTTCGTGATGAACACAACATTGACATTTGTGCAACTTTAATGAAGGCCTACCTGGAAAATTCTACGTGATAATGTAAAGCTTTCTAGTTAGATATGCTATCTAGAGTCTATGTATATTTCCAAAGTCGATCTTTCTCTTTTGATGAACCAGTGTCCGGGACGTATCCGAATGTACAGTCCCTGATTTTATCTGATAATATTTGCTTCTTCTCTTGTATTTTATCTTATTGCTATCTTACTTTTCAAACTTTGGAATTATTATGTACCTTATTGTATTTGATGAATTATTTTCTCTAGTTGTGATCTTTTGTTACTTGACATGTCTCATCGCTGGAACTTGTTGCAAATCTCTGTGTCCAATGTTCACATGTGAACAAGCTTGTCCAAGCGAAATGTCGTGTAACATCAATAAAATTAGTATCCGAAGAAGTTATTCTCACTCTTGATCCCAATAGGTACATTTGGTTGATGTCAGTGGCACAGGTAATTTTCAAAATTGGTTCGGATAATGGATACACTCTAAAAAAAATTGGTTTTCAATTGGTTTTCCAGAAAACCAGGTGGATTTCTGGAAAACCAAAAGGTTTTCTGGAAAACCAAATTGGTTTTTGGGAAAGTCAATTGGTTTTCTACAAAACCAAATTGGTTTTTAAGGAAGTCAATTGGTTTTCTGGAAAACCAAATTAGTTTTTAAGGAAGCCAATTGGTTTTCTGGAAAACCGATTTGGTTTTCTAAACGTCCAAAACTGACAATTCTTCCCATAAAAGCTAGAATGCAGCAAGAGTGATTTTACTAATTTCAAACCGTACTGATCTGAAAAATGATCAGTGTCTTATTATATTGTTGTCACTAAATTATGTGTTGATTATCATGTTCTGAAACATCTCAATGATCTAGTGTATCGAATGACTTGTTCATTTATTGTTCTATAATTAAGATTTTACATTAAATTTCAATAGATTTCATGACTGGTTCACGTTTTGTTGTAGGATATTAGCTTAATTTTCCTCAAATAGAATTTTAACCAACGATACACAAGTTTGTATACTATGTAGATAATTGGGGTTAGCCTAATTGGGCAAATTGTATTTCAATTGCATACATTAATTGATGAAATAAAATTGTATTAAATTAATAACTTAAATTGTGATTTAGGTAGTGCCAAGTAAAAGTCCGTGGGCTTCTGTGTGGAAAATACGGCAATAATAGACAATAATAATAATAACAGACAGCATCAGAAGCTGTTGGACACTGTCTAGTGTTAGTACTTGCTACTTCATATTATTTCATTCTATAAATTAAACAAGTTGGAAACCCACAGGAGTAAGAAACGGATGAGAATGAGATAAGAACTCGAGGAAAAAAAAGAACATTACATCATCTAATGGCACCGCACAGGTGAAATACTAAGTTCGGCGAGAGTAACAGCGATTATAAGCACTGATTGAACTCCACACATCCTTGGATAAGAATCATGAATGAATCATGTGGACAACATGCCGTGCGGAAACATCATGGCATATATTCAGACTGGGAAATAACATCACTCGCCGCTCGCATTGAGAAACACATGTGGCCTGCTGAACTTCTTCTTCCCTGACCCTTGAACTTTGAGGGAAATATTTCCCAGTTCAGTTGGGGAGGAATGACGTCATCCGTTTTGAATTTGAAGAAAACAACAATTGAAATTAGTTTTTACATCAAAAAATGTACAAACTATTTCAATTACTTACAAAGTTCTAAATACGTTGCAACTCAATCACTAGTTTCTATCAGTGAAGATTGTTCCAGGATCTACAATGAAATGACGTCGTATTCCCCATGCCGTACGAGAGGTAAGTTTCATTTTCACTTTTATTTCATTCACAGCTGGTCTCCGCTGAAAGTGTTGTCGTGTACATTTGCGGATTATTACAGTGTTTCTATCTTCTTATCGTGGTACAGACATAAAATTATTTTACAGAAGAGTATACTTTATTATTTCAATACTTTTACATAGAAAATTTCATCATATCAAAATTAACAATTTAATCAAATTGCTTGTTATCAGTGGTGCATCATTTTGAGATTCACTGAATTCTTGTGAAGAGTTACCAAAGATTAGCCTAGATTTACGGAATGATTCTATCATCAGAATAATAAATTAGATGTTGTTATATGTTAGCAATTTTTGAAATTTTGAAAGTTAAGAGTTAAGTTTGGAAATTTTCTGAATTTATATTGTAAATCAGTCGTTATCGTTCCGGAGCGTGTTATCTTAAGTTTTGGACTTTCTCATATTTATTTCAAAATAGATGCGATCAAAACAATACAGTATTTTGCAATAGATATTTTGAATAACTGATATACATGTAATTAAGGTCTGTCTAGCGAGTCAAATGTGATAATCATTAAAGAGTTACAGGTATTATTGGGCATTCCATGTTAGTAGACATTCCATCAAGTAGACCATGATAACTTAGATACAGTATATGCTTACATTCTTAGATACCTTATTTATACCGGTGGCTTACAAACTTGTAGGTAGATCATCTCATTAACGTACGATTCTAATCAATTTTATGTTGATTACGTGTTGAATATAAGATCTAAGGTCATACGTTTGTAAATGCACAAGAATGTAAATCATACAATTTTGCTTTGATACCAATGAGCTGATCTCTGGAACCGGCCAAATCAACGTGGGGTTTATGGCCGTACAACAAATTAATTCTAGTTATATTTGAATTGGTATAGCAGCATGATAAGACAGTTAAGACGGTTTTTATAGGTCGAGATAATGGTAAACATTTTATCAAACAAATCCGTCCAGTTTTGCTTGAAGCCGTTTTTAGCTAAATTTATTTATAGCCCGTATGCATATTATCTAGTTATGATTTCCCTGGGTTGCCAGATGGTTACTATTGCTCAAATTTTTATCACTGTATTCCACATTCTATTCCCAAAAAATGTTAAGTCTTTCAAGAATTCAGACAAATTTATGCCAAATACTTCAAATTTGTTGAAAATTGTTCATGATTGTTTCTTGATAAGCTCCCTTGCCTACTGGATATCTGAGTAAGAACTGATCGTTCACATTCTGTTTTTACTAGTATATCGCTGATAACGGACAAACTTCTGAGTTAACAGGATTATTTCGGAAATTCGTTTGTTGGATGATAGCGAGTATATAACTGGAAACCGTCGCCGACGCTGTAGAACGACTACAATTATTAACTAACCAATTCGTTTTTTAAATTTTATTAAACGATTGTTGCCGTTTTGATTCTTCATTCGCAACAATGAAGATAAAGCAGGCAAACTTACGCCAATTTTCATCTCCTGCTTTATCAACGATGTTATAATGACATTATAGTTTGATATAGTTATTTAAATTGTAATTAATTGATATTTTGGCCTAAGTATAATACACTTGTAAGTTGTTTTAGACCACATACATCTACAGTACTGATAGCTCTGCATAACTAACTTTTCAGTCTTTGTCTCCAGGATCAATTTTTAAAAAGCGTGATATTGTTCTGCAGTCTGTTATTATTAGCTGACTTAAACCTAGCTTTTTCGGACTTATGACTGTCATTCAATGGTTTTCGTTGGATGAAAAGACAGAAAGATGAGTCGCGTATTTTTTGAGCTAGAGCTACGCAACGGCCTTTCGCTCATATCAGCTCGCTATGACGCTCAGAATTTAGCAGTGACTGCTTTCTGTCTGATTTTGAAAACTAAACATTGGTCGTAAGTTCTATAGTACTGCAGATAGTGGCACTAAATCGCATTCTTGTTGAATTGTTACTATGCCTATCATGCAAAGATAGCAAATGATTATAAGTTAAGAGTTGAGTTAACAGTTTCTGAATTGAGCTTTGTATAAGACGCTTTCAGTCCTCGCAAGAGCAGACTGCTGATAGTTTATTAACAATATTGACTAGTAAGACTAAGTAAGAGATTCTGGTGTTTTTTGACCTACAAATGTTTAACTGTATTATTCAAAATGACATAAGGTTTTAGGACAACTTGTAATGAGACAAAATAGGCGTACGAAATAATAAGCTTACTTTGTAATCTGATAGAAGTTTGTCGAAGCCTTGCCATCCCTTGAAAATTGATATGAAAGATACACACTGTCTTTTCTTTTTCCAGGATGGTTTTTTATAACATGGTGTAGTATGTCGTGTACAGACATGTATTATGATAATTTAAAATCAAATGATTTAATATCATGGGATTAGAGTAATAAGAGCTAATGAGAAACCATTTAATTAGAGTAAATAAGTATGAAATAAATCAATAGTAATTTTCTAATTACTATATCATTATCTGCTTTGAATACAAAAGAGTTAGACTAATTTGACAGTATATTTAGGAAATTTCTTAGAATGATAGTGACTAAGTGTAGAATTAAATCAGACAATGAACAATTCATGCTCAAGTAAATGTACACATATCAAAATGAATGTGCATGTTATGTAAACATTCTGTATATGAGAAATCTTAAAATAAGATTAAGTTTTATGTTATGCTTTGTTCTATCATTTCAATGATGTTGGATGTATATTTCCCGTATTATTTTTTACAGTTTCTCGCTGCTGCTAAGTCAATAACCGGCGTAGATATCGACGCAAAAGTTTCATTGATACTACAGAAGATGCAGCATAAAGTGGTGGAATTGATTGAACTGAAGAGACCTTTACAGCGTCAGTTTGAGGAATATATGAGCAAGATTCCCTCAGATATCGAACAAACTGAAGGTCAGTGTTTTACTTTTTTAATGTTATCAATAATGGAAAAATTGAAATAGGATTATACTTCATAATAATTCAATTGTGAGTTCATGAAATGAACCTCCTCGTACTCGTGCTCGTACTAATTTCAGTCGTTTTTAGGTTTCTCTCAATGAAGGATTTTACGGACTGGAAATTAAATTCTTAAAAACTTGACGGGCCTTCGTTGTCCTACGCCTTCTGAGGTTACAGTGACGTTAAAGATAAGTAGGAGAGGAGTCCGTAAAAATCTTTGTCGCGCAAGTCACGATGAATTTTTAACTTCAATATTTCAAAATTATCAAATGTCAACCAAAAATATTATCAAATGTCAACCATTATATCCTAACAATGTTTGATGAGATAATTATTTATAAAGTCAGATCATCATTACCATTATTTTGAGTTCATGGTTGTGCATATATATGCTTAAGTTCATGATCAATATATATTATTCAATTCAGCACTTGGATATTTCATTCACGGACTCCATTTGACGTTTACTCATGTGTATGTAGATCTTTCTATCAGAATACTAGCTCGTACTAACAATGAATCATTTTTTTTCAGATATGAAACGAAACATCAGATTGGTAATGCTTCCACTCATATTTAATGAGTCAGTGGATCTCATGTTCGTTTTCAATAAGGTAAGATAAACTGACACATGCGATTATAAATGTGCAGACCACACGTTTTTGGACCTTATATCAACGATATTAATTCGGGAGATAACTGGGTGATAATCGTATGTTCACACACTCTTTCAATGAGAACTTGTAGAATATCATTTAAAGACACAACTAATTCAATATACAACACTATTCCTATACAACAATCGCTAAACAGTAATAGAGCAGGCGTTTCCCAATCATAACACAATACATCAGGAAGTCTTTTATTATAAAATCAAGCGACTTTCATATACTCGTATATGAAAGCAACATCTTCGTTTTTATACAAGTAGGTGCATGTGCATTCGACATCAATATTCGAATCAATATTCCGCATTCGACATCAATACCATGTACTGTACTGGTAGATTACTCTTACCGTAACATTATTTTTACATCTTTCAGATACCGACAAACCCGACACCGACTATTTCGATACTGGGATCTCCTCCCATGCCTCAGCAGCTAAAGCTGTACGTGATGGCATGGTTATCAGTAATGTGCCAGACCTATTCAGCGGCGTATCGTTGATAGTGGCCGCTTACTTTCTTTTTGACATTTGCTACCCCAAAAAACTAAACAATCTCTTAAGCCTTCTTGAAAATTTCGTCATTCGCCCAACCAAATTGTCCCCTGCAACTGCAAAATTATCCCATTTCCTAAATTTGTTTTGAGCTGCACCCTATTGTAAATTGCCTAAATGTTTTTTTTTTATCATCAAAGAGAATGATTGTATTCTACCATTCTGTTAAAAAAATAATGCTGTCGATATTGCCTAGAAATGACTTTTGCATCCACTCATAATGCGTAACTACTAACCTTATGTGTAGGTCAAAGCTATAAGCTTAAATATTTCTTAAAAATCTGAAAAGCAAATTGAATGGTGTAATGTCTCAGTAAATACGTGTACGCGTAATTTTCATCAGCCATTGGGATAACTAAAACGGATAAAGATGTACGATTACATGAGAAAGCTAATACAATTCAGCAAATGTATTATATGAATGTTTATTGAAAACTGTTATCAATATTATTTGATGGACGAATTATACTCTTAATGTACGCGCGGTATACTAGACTGGGATAGAAAATCAATGTAGCTAGGTTTTTGAATAACCGAATTGGTTTCAATCGTATAATGGAAAAGATGGGAAACCAAACTAGATTTTCTGAAAAACCAAACTAGGTTCCCAATAAGGTAGAGTAATGAAATACGGGCAACCAATTTAGATTTCCTGAAAAACCGAATTGGGTTCTTCAATGAAGTATGCCGTTTTGAGTTGAGAAACCATTTTTGGTTTTTCAGTCATGTTTTGGTTTTCTGGACAACCAACTTGATTTGGATGTCTGGAAAACCAAATTTTTTTGGTTTTCCGGAAAACCGAAATCGGTTCCCCTCTGTGGACAAGCTGAAAAACCAAATTTGGTTTTTGGGAGCACCGATTCTTTTTAGAGTGTAGTTACAGCAGCATTTCTACGGTACAGAACTGGTGCATGAAGGCTGGCATAAGCTGCTATACTCCTCTTTAGTGGGCTTTTATCATTTCTTAATCGCGTTGAGTCTGTTGTTATCAAATTACAAACAGGTACAACAGAATCATGTTTATGGTTAATCACATAATTCATTCTGCCAAAAATGCTGCCAGGCCATCCGCAGCTCAAGCAACATAGATGCAAATAGCAACCGCTTCCAGGTGACCTCGGATAATCGATCTAATAATTGGATTGAATTCAAGCCGGAGGCATTGAATTATTAGATCGATTATCCGAGGTCGCCTGGAAGCGGTTGCTATTGTTATATAAACAAACCAGGAAGGCAACGTCATAATGCGCGCTGAAAGCTTTACTTGTTCTTGACACGATCTTGGAGGGTGTACTTCACTGGTCTTGGTGATCTTCATGCCGCGTTTTCAGTTCGAAGACTGGGTTCGATTCCCAGCCGGCAAGCCATTTTTCATGGTGGTGCCAAGAACAAGGCCTATTGAAATATCATTTCGACCTCGTGTAAGCCGGAGGCATTGAATTATTAGAACATAAATGCTACTTAGATAAGTGCAAATATTCTGTTTTTGAGCCACTTGATCTTGAATTCTAACCCTAACGCTGAGTGAGACATTCGAATTATTGGGTGCAATCCACACGCAAAAACATCAAAAACAACGCGAATATTGTTATCTTTACTGAGAAAATCTACCCTCTTCAACAAATCCTTTGTAAAATATTCTGCTTTTTCCTAACATGTTTTTTCAACAATATTGTGATCAAGTGCAGTATCCTCCTATTCATACCGCTTTTGTATGAGAAATAAAGATCATTCTATTTTATTTTATTTTGGCTTCCCATATTTTGAATCAAGGATTTTTATGCATAACGCTTTGCGAAGACTCTAATATAGAAAACTAAAATGTCTTAACCCTTTCGCTGCTGATGGTAAGTATACTAGCCATGGGTGCATTCTCTCCTGTGCTACGTCAGTTTTATCATTCATTCTCTCCAGTGCTTTATGCTTCTCTGTAAAATCCACCGACACGGCAATGACAGTTACAATCAACAAACATGTGTTTTGGTCCCACTTACAATGCAGCTCATTAACGGCGTGGGGTTAACAAGAAGCTGTTTATACTAGAGATAAGAAATTTGACACCGAAGTCTATTGGAATATCGGAAGACAAGTGTGAATGTCATCCTCTCAAATTTTTGTCACTGAATTATAAGTCTCAAACTTATCACAATCTCTAAACCAACATTAGGATTAGCAAGGGACTTGCAAATACACGTATGTCAAACGCAGCCCATCTAGAAGTTCGGATTTTAGCCCTTCTTCTATGCGTCCGCATTGAGATTCAGAATAGAATTTTGAAGTCTGGCTGCACTTCTATTTTTTTTCTCACGTTTTGTATCCATATTTTTCATTGTGTAAAGCGATAGGCGTACATTGCGTAGATAGATAAGGCTTATATAACAAGTATATAAGTCAAGAAGGGGGCTTGAATGATAAAGGTCAGAATATTAATTACAGATAGTTGAATTTTCATATTAATATAGGCTACTCGGTGTGAATGGAGCCATGATATAGTGCTTCACGACGATAATATGCATGTTATTGACTTGTTATGTGCATAAACTTGGGCAATGTACGTTTATGTCAGAATTAGTTAGCGGTCTGAAAGAGACTACCGACTTAATTTGAAATTAACGAAGGAGCTGCATGTTTGTGAAAAATTCGCTCGTGGTTCTTCTAATTGAAAATACTTTAATGAATAAAAATCTTCTATTCATTAAAAGTCAATTATAAAGGCACTTTTAGTCATTTGAAATTTATGCATTCTTCCGAGCTGATATGTGATTTTTTCAACTTTTTCATATGAAAGCCGTCAATACTTTTTTGCGATGCTAGAGCCAATAGACTGATCTCTCTTTGACTAGTCAATTGAGTTCGTGCTGGATGATTGAATTTGGCTATTTGAATTTACGAATTATTACTACTGAATGAATGAGCGACGGTATAACAGCGAACTGACAGATTATCAGTGGTCTGTATGATTGTGCCAGCGTTGAATATGTTTAATCTTCTTCCGGTTAAATTTCTAGTTAATTAATAGGACAGCCAAATGAGCTCGGTCTTAGCTGTAGGCTAATGTAAAATACTTTGTGGCATGCTCTTGTCTTTATGGCTCTGTTTGCTGTTTAAAGTTTTATGTCAATAAAAAAAATTGATTAGTTTGCGTTTTATGAAATTGTATTTCGCAATCTATTATTGTAACAATTTATACAGGATCCATGTCACTTTCTTTAGAATGTTATGAAATTTTCATCACAAGTGTGTATTTGATAAGTAATACACAGAAGAGCGTGGTATTCGATAAATTGTCTCAAATTGCTCAGTATATTTTTTAATCTAAACAGTACAGCAGCAACAACACTGTTCGCAAATTTTTTTTGTCTCCTTGACCTTCGTACAAAAACTTCGGATGTCGGAGGTGAATCGAAATTTTTGTGAATTTGATAATTAGCAACTAATTTATACATTTCTATCATGAGAAAATACACCGTATAAGTTCATTTCCCATTGATTTGAGTTTAGTGATGTAATTCAAAATTTTTCAATGATATTATTCAATTCCATTATTATAAATACTATCATCAAGGTAATTTCAGAAATATTGTTCCGAAAAGTTGAACAGTGATAGTTGCATGTGAGTCAACGTTAAGAATGAAATTTATTTTGAACATTGTGTTTATTGACGTAAATTGTTGCATGATGCATTGCGCTTTGGTTAGATAGGCTTACTTGTGTTCTCTGATGGATATACTTAAAATTTTATGAAGGCGTGAGTTATTGATAATAAAGTCCTTTCCCATGATTTTTTTGATTCACAAACATTGCTGTTGTGCACATTTCAAGTATATTTACGTGACATAATACAGAAGAAACACTATCATTCAAACTAAGTATGTTTCATCCGTCAGTATAATCTCAATCCACACCATTTAATATTTTCCACATCACTGATATGCTGTAATTTTGTGTTTATCAAAGTAAGTAAATTGCCTCCCCAATCCTGCCTTTGGTTTCCTGCGTGACCAAAGCACAGATTTAATTCAAAATAAAAGCAATTAAAATTTTCCATGAAATGAATGCTTGAAAAATACGCAAACATGCAAAACTTGCACTGCAAGCAAGAAATCATCGTGAGTAAAAAGATTTACACTGTTTTTACTCCACTAGACTTTTTGTCACAGAATTTTGAAACGATCAAGTTTCCATTCGTGGCAATCTTCTTTACTATATCCGCTGTGAAGCTATTTGCAAGAACTTGAGGAACACCGCGGTTTGGACGAATTGTTCCCGTGAAGTGAGTTCGGCGAGAAAAGCAGATAAGAAGCTAGCCGCACGCTTGCAAACCAATTATCAGCGAAAATGCGATACCCGAGGTCAAGGTATTCTTCCGACAAATGCACCACCATCCGTTCGGAGAGGCTGAGAGCTGTTGCGTATTGAGCAAAACGATCATGCTCAGTTTTCATGGAATGGAAGTCAAAGTTGAGCATGTAACCAGTGTAACTTTCACAGAGCATGTATATCTTTATGCCAAATCGACTTCTCTTCGCTGGGATGCATTGTTTGAATACCAATCGACCTTTGAAGAGTAACAAAGACTCATCAACAGTTAAATTCGACTTTGGTCGGTACACAGAGCTGATGATACTACGTATTCGCCTTGCAAACGGTCGAATTTTTCGGAGGAGATCATGCTGATCACCTAGATCGCGATAATCGCAAAACGAATGAAATGGTGCAGCAGAAGGAATCGATCGCGATTAATGGAAAAGTCACTTTGGAAGAATGGAGTGGAAATGAAGGGGTCAGTGCTCCAGTATTCACTAAGTGAAGGCTTCTTGATGACACCCATCAGTAAAATCATACCAATAAATCTCTTCATTTCGGTGACATCTGTCTCTTTCCACTTTCTGAATCGAGAATGCGGTTTCAAATGCTCCTCTTCTTCTCTCAAATATTGATCTGCACGAATGTTTTAAATTTCAACTAAATCATTGAACAATGTTCAGTTAAGAACAATTTCAACGATTTCTGAATCAGGTCTCTGTCGTCATTGACAGACAGCATCTCCTCCCCACCATCAGATGCAAGTCCAGGAACACCAAGGAAAGTAAATTTCGGCAAGGTCAAGTCAGAGTCAGTATCGATGAGTTCCCAGTCAAGAGGAGCGGCTACAGTCAATGGCAAATCATTCATAGGTAGTGGAGAGGCTGAGCTGAAGGGCAGATGATTCGGAAAAAGCGGAGAAGTTTGAGTCAAGGGCGCAGGATTCGGCAACGGAGAAACTTCAGGCGAAGGTACAGGATTCGGCAACAGCGGAGAAGTTTGAGTCAAGGGCGCAGGATTCGGCAACGGAGAAACTTCAGGCGAAGGCACAGGATTCGCAACAGCAGAGAGGCCTGAGTCAAGGGCGCAGGTTTCGGAGAAAGAAAGGAGACTCGAGGCTAAGGACAATGTGGTGTCAGTTCAGTCTGTTCTTCGTCGGTGTCAGTGTAACCTTCGTAATCAAAAATAGTTTGATCGTTGATGTTGTCGATGTCACTTTCATCATCACTCAGACCATCATATCGGCAACTTGTTCTTTGGTATATCTTCTCGACTCGCCATGTATGGAAACTATAGTTCAGATCACTTTTCTACAGGAGATTCAACTCTTGAATGAATCTGCATGCGATCTCACGCCTACAAACTCAACCACTGTATGTTTATTTCATAAAATTAGTTGATGGGCAATAGTGAAAGATGATTGTCATGTCATAGCTACTACCCCCTATGTTGTTAGGCCGATCATTGCATTTAGATAGATTGCAAATTTCTATTCTGAATTCAGAGCAATTTGAAAACAGGTAAAAAGTAATTTGCCGAATGTCGGCTCAAAGAAAATCACACTGTGGTGACATAATGATTACCAAAGCTTGACAACCGTGAGCTTGCTTAAATTATTTTTGTTTATAAATCCTTTCCTTGATTCCCCAGTAACGCTCTGTAGCTAGTTGTGACTGCTATCGCTGTTCCAGATGTTTCATGTTTTACAAGTTGACTTAGTGTGTTTCGTTTTGCTAACGGTGTCTGATTGACTATTTGTTGATCTCTAAATGACGATTGGCACGCCTGATTAGAAAAAGAATGCTACCTTGAACATGAAGATAGACCGTGGCGCTGACCAGGGGATTTTTTAACATTATAACCGGTGGGGGGGGCAGTTGCCCCCCCCCCAGTGAGCGAATTTGCCCCTCCAGTTTTTACGATTTTTAGGGCTCTTGGGGGCAACCCTTTTATTCTATCATTTTAAGTTTGTCTCTTTTATATTCCTGATTGAAAAAATAAGGTCTCATACTCACAATGATTCAAGAAAAGAATACTTAAGAAAAATAAAAAACATAAGTGATCTTATTCGACCGCATAACAGAGTGCGAAGTAAGGGGGATGGGAGGGATTCGTCCCTGGCAGTGATGTCTGAGATCCCTACCAGTGATTGATGTGTATCCGACCCGGGGGATCCAAAGTTGTCCCTCTCAGTGAAACATTTTATGCATTTTGACATCGACTATCAAAATGTGTGTGTACCGCATATACTTTTATATACTTAAATTAAATTTCGTTCAGTAATCTGCACAATCTGCGAGATTGGCATGCTTTGATCCGCGGTGTGTTGTAGCTGACTTCCTGAAAAGCCGAGCGCGGAGATGCTCTCAGCCAAATTTAGAAATTTACAAAGAGAGAAAGTTTGTAAAAAAAATTCTTTAGAAAATAGAAGTGATAGTTTTCTGATTCCCTTACACCCCATGCAGGCTTGCACAGCTAACCGGCTGAAATTGAAAATGATAGTAGAAGTGGTAACAACAACTGCAAATGTAGCACATACATGTAGTTGTAGGACTTACATGTATGTAGGCCTATGTACATGCACATACTGTAGGCTATAAATGTATAGGCCTATTATATTCTATGTCAGCTTATTTGCAAAATCGGCATAAAAATGTTTTTCTGAAGAATGCCCCCCCAGTGGGTTTAGCTTAAAAAACCCTCTGGCGCTGACGGTATTTTGATGTTATTTTCATTATATCGATGAACAATTAATTTCAATCGCAGTACAGTGAGATGATACTAATTATAATGCCACCGTAAAATGATACTGCAGCAAATAATACTAAATGCAGTAGTAACCTTTATTGCTGTCAGCCTCCAAAGCTACATACTTGCATATCCAGATGCATGTACATATCAATATATAAATACACAGTTGCGTGCAGAGAGCGTAAATAACGAGAGGCGACACTCAGATAATTCCGCACCGCAGGCGGGCTCCTTCACTGACTACTGTTTGTTTACACTTCCTACCTCGATTTGTCAGCGACCAGAGATAATACGTGTATCTGGTCAGCGACCAACTTTGCAACACATGTTGGAATGTTAGCTAATCAATCAAATGAGAGTTGAGAACATATGGTTGAGAATAACTTTGCCTACGTTATTCGCCCATCTCATTCACAGGTTACACTTTCTTCCTCAATTCGTTAGCGACTTAATATTAACATCACATGTTGGTATGTTAATAATATAAATGAGAACCATTAATCACTTTCTACACGTTATTCGTCATGCCTGGTCGTGGAACACTGTGTCAGGCTTTTGGCTGCAATAATAGACGTATTTCTGAGACTACATCAGAGGGTCATCGCATCAGGTTTCATTTATTCCCAAAAAACAATGAACTATGCAAAAAGTGGGTGATAAAATTGAGGAACTCTTCATTAGATTCGTTGCCTTTAAAGGAACTATCAAAACCTCACCGCCGAGTTCTTCTCATTTTGAGGATTCCCAGTACATGTGCCCTAAGGATCGTCATACCTCCTCAAGAGTGCTACCAACTGCTGTTCCCACGATCGTCAACGCTCCTCATCCACCAACGAAACCCACTCCTCGATCACGTCCTGACATTGACAGCGGTCCTCCGAAAACTCCACGTGTAACTACAGATCCTCCATCTATTTCTAGTGCCCCTGCATGCACTGTATCTAGCCCTCGTCACGTCCGAAAATTTCGAAATCTTCAAAGTGCGTTGTCAAAGTCCAGAAGAACAGTAAAGAGACTAAGATTTGTGAAATCGATCCGTCAAGCAGGAACCTCTAACTTCGACGTTGCAAAACTGCCAGAAAAAGTTCGATGTTTTTTTCGCGGCACAACTGAAAGCGGTGGAAGTAAATCGAAGTGGAATGCGTTGGAGTCCGCAAATCATCGAGATAGCACTGGGAATAAAGTTCCGGTCTACAGCGGCCTACAAATTCCTACTAAGTCAAAGTTTCGCTTTACCCAGTGTGCGAACTCTGCAGCGATCGATAGAAGACGTCTGTGTGTATTCTGGACCCTGCCTTACACTAATGGATCTAATGGCTAAGAAGTTGAATACAATGAAACCAGACGATCGCATGGCTACTCTATCATTAGATGCGATGAAAATTTCACCGGTCATGCGGTACGATGAAAGTTAAGATTTCATCAAAGGCTATGAAGAAGCTGGGTCTTTCGGTCGTTCTCCAACAGTTGCTGATGAAGGGATAGCCGTAATGGTGAGAGGAGTTCGATCACACTGGAAGCAATTAATCGGATATTATTTGATACCCACTCAGTGAAACAGGAACGTTTTCTTCAAATAATTTTTGACTGTCTTCGCAAGTGTTGTGAAGTTGGTCTGAAAATCATTTGCATCGTTTGCGATCAAGAAACTACACAATTTGTAAGTATACGTAATCAAGGAGTGACACCACATTATCCCTACCTAATAAATCCTGTGATGGAGAACCTGTCTACGTTGTGATCGACGTACCTCATTGTTTGAAGAACACTCGCAATCTATTATTTCGGCACTACACAATCCTCTATGAGAATAGAATGGTGGAGTGGGGTCATGTCTTGAAACTACATGACCTTGAGAGATCTAGTGACGCCAAAGCCCAACTACGTCTTGCTCCCAGACTGAAATCTGTCCACGTCAATTTACCTATGGGTAAAAATATGCGTGTTGACATCGCAGCTGAGACTTTGAGTCGAACGACGGGGAAGGCAATCAGAACTTACGTACATTTTGAAAGGATGTCATCAGCAGCGCTTCATACGCCGAGTTCTGCGAGAAGATAAATGAACTGTTTGACATCTTGAACTCTTCAGCGTTTGAAAGAGGATCAAGGTCACCTATCACCAAGACTGATTGGCCCTCGAAGAAGCGGTTTCTGGAAGAAGCTATGAACTGGATATCAAGCTGGAATTTATCGAGAAAGGGCATCGTCAAAACTTCAATGCCATTTGTTACTGCATGGCTGATCTCAATATCGAGCCTAATTCGCATTGTGGACCATCTTTTTCTTACCACGGAAATGCAGTATGTGGGAACTCGAAGATACACTCAAGATCATGTCGAGAACCTCTTTGCTGTCATTCGCAGTCATAATGGCCCAAATGAGACTCCAGAGAGCACTCAATTCGTGTCTGCTGTGAAAGCGTGTGCGATTTCTCAGCTCCTGAGGCCGTTAAGTTCGAACTCTAATTGTAGTGAGGTCGACGACACTCTTCTCCTGGATCTGGCAACTCAGAGGCAATCGCTACTACATGCCAAGACGCCAGATCGGAATCAGCTTCCGAATAAGCCTCCTGAAAACTACGCCATCGAGGAAGATACAATCGACGCCGTGACCAACTCCGTACTTCAGGACACAACCACGACTTTGGATACCATTCAAACGGAAGTTTTATACTACATCGTTGGATATTTACTTCATAAAGTTGATTTGTGTCGGACTTGTAAAGATGTACTAACTGATACAAGTAACTGTGAATCCGTATATGTGAAGCACAAACAGTAGGCCTACAAGAACGCAAACCGAGGACTTCTATGTCCTAGCGAAAGCTTCATATGTATATTGAAAGAATGGGAAATTGTTTTTCGTAATAATGTACCGAATGTTTGTCTAGGACTAAATGTGATGAAAAATTTGAAGTTGAAGATTGCCGATAAGATCAATGGTTTGCTTCCAGAAGATCATAAACATCATGATGCATTCCATAAAGTTTCAACTGTTTTTTTAGGTCTCAGATTGCATCATCATTGTAAATTAACAAATGAGAAAAACAGATCTGTTCAGAGATGCTGAGGAAGAAGAGAAAATTGAAAAAAATCATGTCAGGATAACTATGATATTGTTTTTTATCTCAAATAAAGAGGGTAATTTTTTGGGCCATTAGAAAATTCAACTCTAATTTCACATATTCATGTCTTGTTTTTAGGTGTTTTAAAATAATATAATGAATGACAGTAGTGGATTCATTTATTGATGCAGTATACATATTTTAACGCACAATATTCAACAAATAATTTCTAATTGATGCATTATCTTGTTACATATCATTCACATCATGTAATATTCCATGACTTGATCATTAAGCAAGGGATGAGATCAATTTTTGAAATCATCAACTGTATTTCATCGAACTGATAATGTAGTGTTGCTTCTAAAACAAAAGTTTACATTTCATTTAAAAAGCTATATTAACTAACTTGATATGCTTATCGAAGAACTTCAATGAAAAGTAGACTTGATTATGATGCAGCCACTATGACTTCCGTGAGTCTGTGAAAATTGGCCTCCCGCTGATAGATCGCAGGATCATCGCACCTGTTTCAGAGTAACAGAATGTCTCAGTAAAGAATTCGGTCAGCTTTCTGATGTCAGGTGTAATCATTAGGGAAGAACAGGAGACCAGCGCATGTTGCCCGTTTTTAACATGCGCTGAATGGGAAGTGTCGCCTCTCGTAATTAACGCTCTCTGGTTGCGTGCGGTGCTACTTATCGATAGGCATGCAATGTGCAGAAACAGAATTTGATATTTTCTAAATGTCCATGCGTTTACAGTTAGACATTGTCGTAGCACGCTATGGCATGTATCATATTCGATATTGAAAATGGCGCTAACACGTAACGCGAATAATCACGAAATTATCTAAAATTGAACTCTTCCTTGACTTTTTAACGAAGTCATCAAATGACATTATGATAGAAAAAGCCTTCCTACATCATTCGAAGGTTGCAAGTGAAGTTTTCTCAATGGACATTTAGACTTGGGTTTCAAAACCACCATGGAAAAATCGTCGTATCGAAGAATGTACGCCTTTTCGTCTTTCAGCACTTCGGTCTTCATTTGAACTTCATTTTGGGCATCGGTCGCCCAGCTTCATCAACATTTTTTCGGCAAATATTCTGCCAGATCGATAAACCAATTGATAGCATAAAATGTCCAAGACAGTTCTACATCGTACATCAGACAACGCTTTGTTCTTTTCTGGTGATGGATGACCAATATATAACACATCGGACTGGCTCATGCAATGCATAGGCTACACATGCACACAAGTCAGTCTGATGAGATCTGGGCTATCTGTATCATTTTCTCTAAAGTGAGCGATCTGACAATTTCGCCGAATGTAGCCACTATATAATTTCACAAGCTTTTGTATAGGAGCTGTGCGAGAAGACAGCGTGCACAGACTGCGAGTTGGTTAATGCAAAAAGATAGCACCAGTGAATGCGGCGATGCCTCACCGTTGTTAAAGCTCTTAGATGTCATCTCCCTCAATGAAATGACTTTCTATTGGATTTTATGCGATATTCTGAGCCAAACTGTCCTCAATCTTGGGAGGGATAAAAATGGTTAATTTTCAGAATATAAGTGAGGCATTCGCCGCATGCACCGCATCTATTGACCGCACGCCACTGTAAATACATTAAATGCAACCAACACATTGCTCTTGTTGTCATATTATGACACACTGCAGACCTCATCCTCTATCTTTATCTCTTTTCCGATATAAAATTGGTGACTTTTGCAGTTGCGTACAATTGATAAACATTTGAAAACATGCTGTCTGTCGCACATTGTCATGGAGGAATAAGAGAGTTTCCATCAAAAGTGGACGTCCGGAAGCCTGTCGCAGAGGACGAAGTGCCACCAAATATCTTCGTCGCTGCACACAAAATATTTTCTGCCTCATTTATGAAAACCTTTGAATACCGGTATTTGTTTATTCTGATTTGAGGTGACCAGCAAATCGGATTTGTATCCGGCTTAATCAATATTGATCAGACATCGCACCGGTTTTGAATTTCAAGAAGGACAGTCAGAGTTGCTAATCACAGTACTTTCACCACTGCTAGGTTCAGATTGCATTTCATGAATGGAATTTATATTTGTTGTACATAAATGATCATATCACATTACACATGCCACCTAAAAGTCAGTTTCGAAAATGCATGTCCGTGCTGGTCCTTTAATAACACAGAGCATCGGATTTCGATGCTCAAAATTATCAGGGGCTGAATAAATTTGAATGCAACTTGAATGTAACTATACTCGTGCCTCTTTCGTTTCATTAGATTGTTGACTTTTTGCCAAACAATCGCATAGCATAAGAGTTTTTTTTAAATAAATGCAGTAAATAAATGATTAACTCAAAAAGCTTAATGTTTCAAAAAAATCATATTTTAAAGTTTAGAGGATGTTTAATAGTTGATTGTAATTTCAAAATGTATTGTAGTTTCCTTTAAAAATTGTTTATCAGAATAAGGTTATCCTATATAAGGCTGAAAGAGTGTGACTGAAATTCAAAGAAACGAAAAATATCAGGATTTTTAACTTCTTCAGTCAATCTCTTCAACAAATACTCCATCATTGAAACACTACTAATTTAATTGAAGATGAAATAAAGAGAAGTAATTGCGAACTATGTAATCCAAAATAAATCACAATTTAATGAATGTGTTACATTTATGTTGTAGCAGAACAATGACATCATTGTCACTTGGTTAGTCCTATTAACTCTCTGAAATTAGTAACCGAAATTGTCCGGGACTGTTCTCGGGAATACAGTAAGGCTATGAAACTTTCAAAATCCTACTGTCTCCATCGATTCCGCAAGCTACTTTTTGAATTATGTTTGTTATTTGAAGTAGCACTGTCATAAATGAAATTCAATGTCAGTATTATTTATAATCATTTTTCATTGTGTTGTGTGTGACTATGTGAATGACTGTTTGTGACAATCTCTTCATCTGAGACAGTCCACAGTTAGTGGAGGATTTCCATTTTCTTTGTGACTGCTGTCGGTCTGTAATGTGCTATCTTGCCATCAGTGTAGCTGTCAGACATTGTGACTGTTCGTTCATTACATCGATGGATGCGAGCCAACAAAGTTGTTTTCCTCTTCTCGCATCAAAATACAACACATTGACTAAGGCTTATTCCACTCTTGAAATTTACTCTTTTTCTCTTTATTATGAAGACAAAGTTCAGGTCTAGGTGGCCTGCGGTCGTAGGTTCGAATCCTAACAGTCGCACATCTTTTCCATGACAGTTTGATCTATCGTTTATTTTATTTCATTCTTATTGTTAATATTGCAAATGATAATCATAATTATGTAATACACATAGGATCGGACTCTATTTTATAATATCGATATCATGAATCGTGACATTGATTTTATAGTCCTATATTTAAGATCATAATTCATCAATATGCATAATATTGATGAAAATGCTTCCACTGATTTTCACATTCACGAATAGCTGACTTTAAAGTTATCACTTTTAATCCGCTACGCTTTCTAGTTTTCTACTCCTTATTCTTTATTTTACTACAACTAGCATCAGTCAGTCGCACGTATTTATCAAACTGGCAAATGTATATACAGTCAACAAGTTCGTCTCGTTCACAGGCTCACAAGTATGTGGTATTGCTTCTCTCTCGACCAGGTTAGCTTTCCCATTTCAGCTAGGAATAAGCGGGCCATTGCAAAGTACAGCATCGTTGAACGAGTTAATCATTTCGTACATGGGCAGTTTTACATGGAACAGAGAGGGCATACCTCCAGGGAGCGTAATTTTCATGTGATGACGTCATCCGGAGAATTTTCAATGCTACTCACTCAGACCGTGATCACGCGACCTAATCAACTTTTACGAATTTTTATGTGATTCTGTTCAAATGAGTCAAATTGCTCAAATGCTGTCTTTGGTGAATGACGCTAGGAATCTGTGTTCAGGAAATCTCGATCATGAGGCAGTGTTGGATTTGAGTGGAGGAAAAGTGCAGAAGTTCACCTCTACGCTCTGTCTCGTCTCATCCCCGTACTGAAGATATGCCTTTATTTCCTGATGGGGGAAGAATAATTTCAGTAGATAGGCCTTACATTAATTTACACTGAGCATTAATTTATTACTTTTGTTATGAGCAACACTGATAGGTGTAGAACTAATTTCCTCACGATTCTTCATAAACTTAATTGTCTAATCATCAATTATTAACTTTCCTTGTTCAGAAAGATGACAAAGGAATTCAAGTTGGAGAAAATGCTTAATGGAATAATTAAAAGGAATTATTACCAAATGAATGCATTGGGGAATCCCTTTCAAGCATCAAATATGACTATCTCCTCCTCATTGCATTTATGGTTTCCATTTATGCGACCATTTTTAAAATTATTCGCGTGCATTCTATAGATGCGAGGATGAGATTGGTGCTATAAGAATCGATGTCCTTTTCCTTTTGATCACCACTTTTTTCTGGCTTTAGCTACGACGTTGACTCCAAAAACTTCCGGTCGAAAACTTCCCCCTACTATCGAGCTCAAATATAACACTGTCAAGAGGTCTCAACGTTTGTATTCCAGAACTCAAAACTCAATTGATATTCAGATTTTTTTCAAATTAGGATTTTTATCCCAGATAGAATTTTCGACGTATCAAGCCCTTTTCGCTTATTCGCATCATTTTCTCATGAAACCGTTTCAATATCTTATTATTTGCCTCCCATTGGACGATTTTTTTATTTTCAGGGGTTATAAACGTTGAACTTGTTTTTGTGGAGGAAGATCTCACGACAAGTTTTCCATAATAGTATTTCAAACTTTGTTTAGTTGTCATCTGTCAATAAACAGTACATGTATGTGAAAAAGGTCATTGACAATCTTTATGAGAAGGACAAAAGAATTCACTGGCAAGTTTGTTTAAAAAAATCACTGTCGAAAGCGCCAAACTAAGTCGCCCTAAAATATGAACAATTTTATGATATATTCGGATGTGTCTCTCATAGAAAGTATAGAAAGTATATATGAATTTGTGAATGAAAATCAAACTATACAAACAAATTCAGAATGCTTCATAATAGTACAGAAGAAAAGATATCATCATGAGAAAGGTAGGAGCTGACTTCGAATAAAGGTAACTTTTTTTGGAAATATTCACCCTTTCGTGAAATAGGTTTTGATTTTACATCACAGAATCAGGTAGTCTCTTGAATAGCAATGGCGACTGTAATAATAAATATGCTAATAATTATAGTTTAAATAAGTTTGCTTGTGGTGCAAGCCGCCACTGATATGCGCGTATGGCAGTTTCTTGTCAACAAAGGATTAACAACAGAACATTTCAAAAATACTACGAGAACCTGAATATGGGCGGTTTTAGACGTATAGTTTTGTATGCACTTGTTCCCCCATATGTAGATGCATGACATCACCTCACTGAAACTGCACACACTTAATTTAATTTATACCGATGACGGTGTATCGGACAAAGAATGTATAAATAAAATGTGTTATTGCAAATCGATGATAAAATAAAATTTCTTATCATCCATCAAGTCATTTCTTTGCGTTCTAGCGCCTTTTGTTTTTCGATTTATAATTTCTGATATTCTACTTCTTATCATTTTTTTATTGACGAGAGACGTAATTCAATACGATGTCACTCAAATGGATACAAAATGCCCGCAGGAAGAAATGTCTCACTGCAATAAATTGTCTCTGAATAGTGAATACTGATTATTATGTTGATCAAAAAGTCTCGAAGCCAATGGAAAAATGATCGCTTCTTTATGACCACGCATACCTGAATTTCATACCAATGAACAAGGGAACCGTCAATTTGATAAAGTGCGAGCAATTTGGAGCTATATAGCAACTTCTTCAGAAAGCGGTTTCAAAGCTTTGATACCTTATCAGTAGAATGAGATAATGAGAATGTCAGATATTAGAAAAAACATCAGCGCTCGCCGTGGGGCGCATAAAGGAGTTGAGAAAGCAATGAAGAGAAACAAGTTGAACATGTGTCATTTGCATTCGAACATGGGTTTTAGGTGATAAGATGAGTGATCTTATCAATGGTAAGTTAACTTACCATCCCGCACTGAGTAGAATGTTGATCATGGTAAGTTAACTTACCATCCGCACCTGAGGGAATGAGACAAAATTTGCCTCAGCAGCGAAGGGGTTAAACCCACAATCGTGAGCTTCCACACTGCGACCTATCTCTGCAACTTGATAAACATTCATGCAAACAGTGCATTTGCTGTAAGCACTCATTGTTTTAATAAAACTTCAGTGACATTTCGCTGTCCATTTCTTCCTGTCGACTTTTTAATGCGTGAGAAGTGATGCACTACCTATTATTATAGGTTTTAATAAACATGATCAACTTTAAAATAAAATGGAGTTTACTTTGTGCATCAGCTATATGATCTCCCGTCGTTTGGTAAACTACGCGCCTGTGTCCGCTTCTGTCTTGACAATGCGATTTCAACATGGAATCAAAACATTGACAAGGACATAACCTTGCTGAATTAATCATCTGCAGACTAAAATATCTGGCATGCAAACTTACATTCGATGATGCGAATTCTGGATAAATCGTTAGCTTCTCATTGGCATTGTCATGGTCGATAAAGGCGATTTGTTTAAAGTCGGCCGCAAGATCTGATCCAAGATTCGAAGTAAATGGGATATTTCCAACCCATGCACTAATTTGACTAGTTCGCGACTCTGAAATGCAATCATCAATATATTACTAGTCCTTCAAACCTTAACAGGCCGACGTATAGTCACAACGATCATGCATAGTCTAGAACTTCGGTTTGGTATTTCTTTACTATTGCCTTGTCTGAACTCAGCACTTGGGATATTTCTTTCAAATAGTTCTTCTTGCCTATTAAATCGCAAAGAATATCTGAATGTCACTAGCTTACAAAATATCCGGTTCTAAACATATTTTTTGGGCATCCAATTTAGCCAATGACTTTAGAGTTCCAATGGTGAATCACAGACACATTACCCTTTATCCCCACTTCTTAGAACTTATTTTTCTGTACCCTGCGCGCAACAGAATAGCAATTAGCGGCTAGAATAATAAATGGAACAACAATTTGCAGCTTCGTTCAAGGAATCAAAGGCTGGAGTTGGTGTAACACGCCTGACCAATCCCTGTGTCTGTTTAGAAGGAATTTTATTAATATCAAAAAGCATCTGAAGCATCATCTTTCATCTCTCACAATAAAGAACTATGCTGTAAATCATGAAGTCCTACTTAGGTATAAATCCAAGTGCTAAACATACGAGTACTAGAATTACCGAACTTAAATTCACAGAAGCACTGAAATGCTTGTTGAGTACTAATATGATGAAGCATCAATGTCAATAAATTCAGTTAACGAGCAGTGACTGTGGGAACAAGTGACGCCTATCAAACGGTCAACATGGCAGTTCATAGTTCCTGCAGCAAAATTATCACTCGGCTCGCTTCTATCTCAGGTAGCAAGTGCTGAGGTAATGACAGCTTTGTGTTCCTGCATATCGAAGTGGGTACAATGAACCAAGAAGCGATCCTGCAAAGACCAATCTGTGACATTTTATTGATATCCTCTTTATCCTCTAAAACATCAATTTCAATCAAAAGCATCCTCACCGACAGTGCCTTGAGTCCTGCCAGTGTCTATCATTTTCTCCGACAGTGATTTTAGACTTGTCAGCGCTTACCCACTTTACCGACTGCGCTTTGTTTCTTGTGCATATTTTATTGATCCAAATGCATTCGTGTTTAATTGCCAAAGCAGTTCTTCGATGGATGTGCGAATGTGATATAGCGGGTTAGATATGCCGCATGGCATTTTTAGATATAGTTTCGCTGCAGGAACTGTGAACTGCTATGTTGACCATTTGATGGGCGTCATTATTTAGCACTTGGATTCATACCTAAGTAGGACTTCATGATTTACAGCATAGTTCTTTATTGTGAGAGAGGAAAGATGATGCTTCATATGCTTTTTGTTATTAATAATAAAACTCCTCCTAAACAGACACAGGGATTGTTCAGGTTTGTAACACCAACTCCAGCCTTTGATTTCTTGAACGAAGCTGCAAATTGTTCTTCCTTTTATTATCCTAGCCGTTAATTACCATTTTGTTGTGCACAGTGGCATTTTTCGACAAAGTGGATATAATAACTCATAAAATATAAATATCTCATTAAATGAGTTCTAGAGTGAGTACAAAATAAGTGCTGTGCTTTCGAACCCAAACAGTTCTAAAATGATCACTGGTATCAATTTAAACTATACCAAACTCATACGAGCATCGAAAATGTGTCATGTAATTGGAAGTGCTTTTCATCAACTTTTGAATCAAATCGAATTTGAAATTGAAATTTGCATTTTTCAACAAGATGACAAAGTTGGTAAAAACTGATCCCACCACTCAGAGAGGCCCTCCCCGCTAAAGGATTTCAAAGTTAAAAAACGCCTGAATGAAATTTGGTCAAGTACTTCATCACCTGCCGGAAAAATTGTGATGAATTCATCCTTACTACACTGTAAACCGCACACGCTATTTCAAACATATTCTACTCACCAACGTTCTTCCAAATGTGTATGAACTTGATTCTATGTGTCTGCTGAAGATCTATGGTAATTGCTAGCACATGTCCCTGGGTAGAAGAGGTCGTTTCCAATGTCACACAACTCCCGTTGCCAACATATCCATCGTTGATGTTGCCTTCTAAGCCAGCTTTGAGGTTGGAGACATTCACCGGCTTGTTCAGAGATAGGGTGTTCGGGGTTTGTGGAAGTCGTCTGCGTGTTTTCGTGCCGGTTGTGGTAGGTGCAATTGTTGTTGTCGTAGTAGGAGTAGCAGTGGTAGTTGTTGTTGCTGTTTTGGGTGGCAAAGGGCGTCGACCAAACACAGATCGACCGATGGAGAAGAATCTTTTACCTGAAACAGAAAACCATGTGAGAATATTAATTCACTCTAAAGAAAGCTGTTACATTGATTTGACGAAATTCTGGTTATACTAAAACTTTTTTCTAATATTCCTCACTTACTTTTCAAATAATGTATAAAACAGAGACTTCGAAAGGAGCTTCTTTATTACTGCTAAAGAGTCAAATATTTGTGACACCGCATGTAAAACAGGACTCACCGGGAAATCGTGATTAGAATAACAAGAAAATGGGCCTGACTTCTTGAGACGGCGTGACAAAAATTCTATTACAAAAGTTCCCCCGGGTAGGCATTCTTACTCAGAACTACTCAATTGCAGGACAAGCTCACTCATAATGCCGCAAAATGCCGGCTTGTCTAGCCTCATGCGTTCAAGTTGATTTTCACTGCAATCGATTTGAAGTTTCGTCATATTCTAAGAATAACGTAAAATGAATAACTTTGATTGTACCTGCAAATATCCAAATGATGTGGATATCCAATTCAGATGTCTAATTGACTATTATCAATTCAAACTGGTAGTAGTGGATTGCACATAATGAATGAACATAACAGTAAAAAGCACAGCCGCTCAATGCTATTGACAGGCCATAATCTTTCTAAGTTTGGCCATCAGCGGCACTTATTGCCTTTTTGGATTTTGATTTTGATGGATAGTAGAAAAGTGGAGATACATACATGAATGGGGATACTATGCTACTGTTGTATACGTCAATTAATTCGCTTGGTGATGAAAGCGGGTTCAAAATGCGCAAAAACGTGCCGTCTCTTTGCAGCAGGTTTTAAGTAAAGTGAAGATCTCAAGTCAGAAAATCTTCCCAGTAGATCCCTAAAATGTTTACTTCTCTGACTATCAACGTATTACTGCTGGCATCCGGAGCATACTAATGCGGAAATGTCATATATTCTGTTGTTTCAACGTTCAATTTCAGACATTTATCAGATAAATGTCTTTGAATAGACTCCTCTCTCGAGGTTAGAGGATGCATGTATCGCAGCGCGGCAATGGCTCAACTTACTGCACTAAGTACTATAGTGCACGAGGGAAGAACTTCCAAGGAACCCAAGTAGCAAGCGGACAGGTATGGTCCCAGAACCGCCCCTTGCGAGACACCAGATAGTAGCATGAATATATGTACAATAGGTCCATACCCATGTACGAGTGTAGATAGATGAATGGATAATAATACGAATTACTTTGATTAACTCAAATTATTAAGTTTACTTAATGATTAATTAGTTGCTGGTGCATTAATATGTTGTCTAATAATTGATTACTATAATAACTATATATTAATATGTTAAGAATTTATATATCAATTCAATTTCTCGAAATTTTGCAAAAAAATCGCAAAATTTTACAAACAATCATTTCCACAATTCTAGGTAACTTAAAGTATGCACACAAGTATAAAGAATGACTTCCCAAAGAAATCACATGTCAGGCAAAATGCAGCAACATGTCTGCCTGGCATGGAAGCAGAATTATCTTCAAAATAGAATAAGATCATGATTGGAAGCTCATCATCAAATACCTTTCACTTAAAAAATTTTGGATTGACGTTCACACCCAAATTGACTTGGAATAGTCACATCGCCAAACGTGACTTCGGTGGCAGTTACGAGACTGCACACACCAACGTTGTAGGCGCTACTTAGTGCCGATGAACTCCATCGCATTTACATAATGATGATTCGATCTCTCCCACAATACAGCTGCCAGTGATTGATTGGTTTGAAAAAACCCTATCCAAGAGACTGTCTAGCGTTGATAGAAGAGCCCATAAAATAATTCAATATGGCAACGACTACGCTTGTGACTGTAGTTCCACTACCATCACCTCCTGGCGCACCGGTCAAAGTCTGCACATGTTTTTTTTTAGCAGCTGATAACAGCGGACATGCCCGTCATCCCCTTATTCCAAACAAATTGAGAAGAAGTGGAAAATTCAACGTAGAACTGAGTAGAACGACTCAGCGACAGCTTTCATTGATACCCCGTATGACTTTGATTGCCAACAACATTCTGTGAGAAGAGTTTGCGCCTCACAGTCTGCAAAATAACTTTTTTCTTTTAGCAACCTGCCAACTGATTATGTTCATGACGAACGCGCAACTTGATTTTACAAATTTAACATTTCATAG
Organism: Prostheceraeus crozeri; assembly: GCA_907163375.1. Taxonomy (NCBI): domain Eukaryota; kingdom Metazoa; phylum Platyhelminthes; order Polycladida; family Euryleptidae; genus Prostheceraeus; species Prostheceraeus crozeri. The sequence continues at coordinate 307,926 of CAJQUW010008489.1, read as the reverse complement.
GTCTCAAAATATTTTGTAACTTTCTTTGTACTGACTTTGATTGCCATTTTGTATATCAATAAACGCTTACGACTACACTACTACGATTCGATGTCTATGGTATAGTGGGTTGCCAGGATATGATTCATAGACTAATTGATGAATTATATATTGATGCACGAGAATCCGCACTCTTCAGGGCGTCACTCCGCATCCTACAAATCAACGCTGGAAGTTGAACTGCTGCAAAGTGCAAGATTCTGCAACAGCTCGGTGACAATTAAACAAACACCCTGCACATGTCATGCTAGTCCAAGAGACCCATCAGACGGTTCAAGACAATCTCAATCTCTATGGAATCCTTTTCCTTGATTACATCGTCATTGCACATCACGGGATTGCCACTATTATGAGCAACCTCGGCTTCACCCACGTCGGCAACTCAAATGAAGGGAATTCAACTGAGTGGGGCGTTGTTCAAGTTGCTGACACCCGGATTCATCTGCATCCAGTAACACTTGACATCTCCAACTTCCCGGCAACCTCAGAACATTCCATTTTTGCCGGCAATCAGAACTGCAGGCACAAGAACTGGGGCTACCCGAATGCCAATGTCAATGGTGAGAATCTTGCCAGCAGTTGGACCACTGTTAACAACCTGCTCACGCTCTTTTTTTGATCCCAGACAACCTGCTTCTTTCCACTCAGTCCGATGAAATCGCTATAGCGATCCACACGTCGCCTTCTAAACCCAAACCTGCGGAATCACTCGTAAACTATCTATACTAAGTAAGCCACAACATAGACCATCTCTTATCATGACTACTCCTTTGGTCTATTTTGCCAGCTCGGCTCCTGTCCGTCGGTGGAAACTTCGAATGGCTGATTGGGGCCATTTCACAGAAAGTCTGGAAGTGGCCGTTGATGAACTTCCTCACCCGACGAAGGAATCACTTAAGAAGAACCACCAGTGCTTACTCGCCTCCTGAAATCAAGTGCTAAAGAGTGCATCCAACGTGACTTTCGAAAACCTTGCATCCCAGCAAGTGATTCCGAATGCGCTAACCTAAACCAGGTACATACGAAGATGCAACGGATCCTGAGACGCAACAACCAGCCTTTCGAAGGAAACGATAAGCCAGATGGAACAAATCGACTGATTTCACCCACTTCTTGCGCAAAGCATGGAATGCAATCCACAGAAGTACTGGTTGAAACCAAACATCATCGCTAAACAACTAGCTTCGAATGGAACCTACCAGACAAAATCTTTCAACAAGAAGTAAAGCGTCAAATCGCAGCCATGAGATCACGCACAGAACAGCGTCAGGATGAGCATCATACATAGGAATTTGCCATCAGTGAAATTGAAACCACATGCCAACTCTTGAAAATGATTTATTTAAGGGTTTTAAGCCAAGCTGCTAAAATCAAATGTGGCAAAGTGATCTTTTCTTACAAATTTTCACCGTTAAGACGGCATTATCAAGCAGATACAATGTTGAGAAGGAAGACATCAAAATTATAAAGTCGCTATAAAGATACCGATAAATTCATCCACAACTCAATGTTGCACAATGTCCACAGAATGCTGTATTCCGACGCTATAAGAGTACCGAAAAATGAAATGGGAAACCATCCGATTACGCTAAATCTGTCATCGTCCGCGAACACCATTTATCGGTACAGTTGCGACAAGAAGAAGCGTGGTACATTCGAGGTTGCGACGACCAACAACGTAGCTCCTATCATGTGGAAGGATGAAGAATTTATGATGGCATTGAATGTTTCTGGGGTGAGTCCGCTACTTACAGAAGCCAAGAAAGTGGAGAAGAACGGAAAAAAAAACTGTGTCCACTAATGACATGCCGAATATGGCTGGCATGTACAATAAAACAATGGATGGAACTGATCGTCAAGGTCAAAATGTAAACAAGTACCGAACGAAAAAGTGGTGGTGGCCCTTTTTTTCATGGGGACTTGATGTATCAGTAGAAACTGCTTGGCTTATAATCCGACGTATTCAGCCGAAAATAAGTTTATAGTCCGGCAGCCTTTATAGTTTCAGCAGGGAACGAGGCCGAAATGAGACTTTCACAGAATGATGTACACCCTATGCCTACTACGACTCAGCCAGCACGTCTGCCGAGTTCTAGTGAGTTCCTCTTCTTGTCAGACAGAATCAAAGAAAAGCACATGTAAATCCAATGGGACGCAGATTGCAGTTTTTGGTTAAAATGAAATTGTGTATGTTTTCTCTGATCAGCAAACGAAAAGTACTAGGCTCAGAGTCATAATTTTTGGCATGGAATGTCTTCAAGTTATTTTCTTTCATTTTCATGCACCCCTGTCTATATATGTAATCGCACTTAATCGAGCCTCTTAATGTCGGCAAACACAAACATTTTGAGCAACTTTATCCACATTCAACCACATTCTCACATACATTGCCGATTAGATGCATGATAATAGCACATGCACATCATAGGAAATGACATGAAGACATTCAATGTCAAAAATTATGATTACTACTTTTTAGTTTATAAGAGAAAGCATAGAAAATTTAATTATATCCAAAAACTGCATTATGCGTCCTATTGGATTTACATGTGTTTTTCTCTCATCCTTTCTGACAAGAATAGGAACTCGCTAGAACTCGGCAGACGTGCCGATTCGTAGTAGGCATGAGGTGTACATCATTCTGTGAAAGTCTCAATTTCAGCCACGTTCCCTGCAGAAACTCATTCTGGCTGCCGGACTATTTATTGGAATTTCGACGATCCAGTTCGCTTGCTTTGCTGCGTCGGCACAGAGAGACTGCACGAGACTGCACGAGACTGCAGTAACGATGTTCAATTCAAGGGCTGCAGTTCCCTCCGATTTTCGGCCATATTCTTGTCGACATTGATCCCTCCACCTGGGCTAGGCGTTGCAAGTTGTGCAACAATAAGACCGTGAATGTGTACACGATGCATCTTCATATCAAATGTTTTGCATTGTAGCACGCTAAATAAAATGGCGATTTTTTTGTTATGGAATTATACTACTTGCTTTTTCATCTGACGGAAGCAAAGACGAAAGTGGTTATTTCATTTTTCAGGGCATTAAATAATATTAACAGAGATATTATATTCATCTCAGTTTAAAAGTTAAAATAAGTAAAATCTAGATAAGTCTAGAGTTTTAAAGTAAAATGATGAATTTGTAGATAAATTAAATAATAAGTAAGTAGTAAGCACATTGCAAATTCAAGTGCAAATTGTGAAATGCTGAGTCATCAGGCGGACGCAAGTGCAAAATGTGAAAGGCTGAGTCATCAGGCTGAACGCAAGTGCAAATTGTGAAAGGCGGAGTCATCAGGCGGCTGCAAGTGCAAAATGTGAAATGCAGTGTGAGGGACATGGCCAAGGATGTGTTGGGTGGAATGGGTCCGTGAGGAGAAAACCGCCCCCCCCCCCCAACGACTCAACTGACTAAATTGGTCGAAAAGACCAAAGTTGTTCAGAATCATGTGAAACAAACTTCTATCAAGGTTTCAGGTTGAAATTCGTCCAAAAAATTTTTTCGAAAATTTTCAATACGGTGGTCTCGACACTTAGGATTTTTTCATGAAAAAAAAAAAATTTTTTTTCAAAATGTTGGAATTGAGCTCCGAGACCCATCCCATCGTGTTTGTCGTCAAAAGTTGGGTCGGTGAAGTGTCGGTGAAAAAACCGCCCCCCCCCCCCAACGACTCAACTGACCAAATTGGTCGAAAAGACCAAAGTTGTTCAGAATCATGTGAAACAAACTTCTATCAAGGTTTCAGGTTGAAATTCGTCCAAAAAATTTTTTCGAAAATTTTCACTACGGTGGTCTCGACACTTAGGATTTTTTCATGAAAAAAAAAAATTTTTTTTTCAAAATGTTGGAATTGAGCTCCGAGACCCATCCCATCGTGTTTGTCGTCAAAAGTTGGGTTGGTGAAGTTTCGGTGAAAAAACCGCCCCCCCCCCCCCAACGACTCAACTGACTAAATTGGTCGAAAAGACCAAAGTTGTTCAGAATCATGTGAAACAAACTTCTATCAAGGTTTCAGGTTGAAATTCGTCCAAAAAATTTTTTCGAAAATTTTCACTACGGTGGTCTCGACACTTAGGATTTTTTCATGAAAAAAAAAAATTTTTTTTCAAAATGTTGGAATTGAGCTCCGAGACCCATCCCATCGTGTTTGTCGTCAAAAGTTGGGTCGGTGAAGTTTCGGTGAAAAAACCGCCCCCCCCCCAACGACTCAACTGACCAAATTGGTCGAAAAGACCAAAGTTGTTCAGAATCATGTGAAACAAACTTCTATCAAGGTTTCAGGTTGAAATTCGTCCAAAAAATTTTTTCGAAAATTTTCACTACGGTGGTCTCGACACTTAGGATTTTTTCATGAAAAAAAAAAAAATTTTCAAAATGTTGGAATTGAGCTCCGAGACCCATCCCATCGTGTTTGTCGTCAAAAGTTGGGTCGGTGAAGTGTCGGTGAAAAAACCGCCCCCCCCCCCCAACGACTCAACTGACTAAATTGGTCGAAAAGACCAAAGTTGTTCAGAATCATGTGAAACAAACTTCTATCAAGGTTTCAGGTTGAAATTCGTCCAAAAAATTTTTTCGAAAATTTTCACTACGGTGGTCGACACTTAGGATTTTTTCATGAAAAAAAAAAAAAATTTTCAAAATGTTGGAATTGAGCTCCGAGACCCATCCCATCGTGTTTGTCGTCAAAAGTTGGGTCGGTGAAAAATCGACAGAGTTAGAATGTTTATGAAAATCGCTCTAGCGGGTGAAGCAAGCGTCGGACGGAAAAACAGAGACCAGATTTGGCATCAGCGTGCCATGTTGCACCTGAATGTCATTCATGCTATGTCTCCGAAGTGAAAGGAAGAAAGATGACAGAAGCAGTAAAGTTTACGAATGAATTTTGTTCGCTACGTTTTCATCGACAAAGTCTTCGTGGTGTGATTAGGGACTACATCATCTCCTTTCATCATGAAAAGGCAGACTTAGAATTTGCTATCGCTAAAGGTTACTTCGTTTTCCAACAGCTCATGGACAGTTTGATGAATAAAGATGTGAAAGGACGATTAGTTGCAGAGATTGAAATTGAGAAAGTGACTGATGAACATGCAGGTGAACGTGTAGTGTTTCATTTTGCATCCTATTCTGCAGAGACGATACATGATCCCAAAGATTTCTATCAGCGACACATGGCAAAAATTGCATCTCGACTAGATTCATTTCATGAGCATGGATCCAACTTGCTCCTATGTCGCATTAAACACATTCATATTCAACTCAATGTGTTAAACTAGATTCGACTACAAGATTTGGGAAAAGCATTCATGAGTCAGACGTCCGCGTGCCTCTTTTTCCCTGCCGCAACGAAGTCAGGGGAGAAACGGAGGTCTCTGATTGGCTCACATAGTGTCAAATGTGGATTCGCAGGAGATTATAAAAGCAGACGTCTCCCCATTTTCTCTTCATTTCATTCTCTTGACTTGGAAAGCGTGTGTGACTTGCTGAAGCCATTCTCCCCTCTCAACTTTGTCTGATCAATCCTGTTTGCAAATTTACAAGTGAGTGTCATGACTGTCTGGCCTAAACCTTACCAGCATTTTAGAAGAGAGACGCAGGAGAGTGTGTGGCCGATGACTGTACAAGCTTATTTTGTTGAACCATTGCCGCCACCGCCACCTCCACCACCTAGACGCTTTACGTTTAAGTCTTTTAGGGAATTGAAACTCAATTCGGGTCCTAAGCCCAAGACATTTAATTTACTGGACGATGACGAAGACTTAGACTTTGGTGATAAGCTTTAAATCCTGTGAACGCTCCAAAAGGTCCTCTTAAGGGCCACCTCATATGTCACTGCTAAGCTAAGGATTTTCTTTTCTCTGATGATCATGAATGTACTTAGTGGTATTCTTTCGTTACAGACTGCAATGGCCATGAATCCTACTCCAACTGCTGCATCACTGAATCCTCATCATCTCGAGCTTTGGAATCCGAAAATTGAAAAGGTAATTCACGGCTATCCTACCTACAAACAACAAGTGCGCTACAACGGTGTTCGACTCTATCTTCAAACGCCGGCGGTATACTTACCAAAAGTGGATACGCAAGTAAATCGTTGCGGTCAAAACCTGAGTATCCCTATTGATAATTGGTTGCGTCAGCAGCTTGACATTTTAGAAGACTTTGTGAGGCAAAAGGCTCTTATTCCTACTGAACTATTACAGTTGTGGCCAGAAAAGAAAACTTCTTATTATAAACCATTGTATCGCGGCACTCGCTGCTATATTTTACAAAGCAAGTATTGTAAAGTCACTTCAGGTGTGACAGTTGAACAATCAGTTGAAACAGAATTGTCATCGCTAGGTGCTGGCTTTTATTCATTTCATATTGAGGTGCCTGCTGTTTATGTGGGACCTCATCAATCTGACGGGAATTTGATTTCTCTCAATTTGCGCATTGCTCAAATTCATCATCAACCTGAGTTAACAGGACTTGATCACATTGAGAAAGTCATTGATTCTTGTGTCAAAGAGTGTCAAGAACCTGTCACTAAACCTAAACGTCGTCGCACATCAAAGAAAGATGGTGCTACCACCAAAGAGAAATCTTAAGTATTGTAATCAGTTAGTATGTAGTGAATGTGGAAAACGCGGTCTTGCACGTTATGTTCAAATAAAACATTGTCATCATGTTGTATGTATCTTTTGTTATGTAAAGGACAGACATCCTTGTAAAGTTCCTGCTCAATGTATTATTTTGTAATGAAGTCTTTTTGATATTGTAGGTTGTCATCTTCATAGACAGTGAGGGAACACCCATGCAGGAATTGAGTGCTATTGCAATGAGAGAAAGTGATCAAACTGTTGTTAGTGTATATCATAGATTTGCCTACTGTCCTCCACACAAAGACGAATGGTCACGACGTCATGTGCATGGACTTGATCCTTCTATTTTGATTCATATTGGATTTGTAAATGAAACGTATTTGATAAGTGATTTCAAACGGTGGCTGTCAGGTTTTCATATTGTTAAAATATTAGGAAATGATTCTGAGCGAGAAGCAACAACACTTCAGTTGCACATTGATAATTTATATTTACCATGTTGGGTAGATCGTGTAAGACAAGACTATCATATGCATTGTGATCGAAAGAAGTTTAGAGATGAAATGATTTTTGACATGGCAATATGTTTCGGTGAGAGACATCACCTTTACAGACCACCATCCCATTGTAATACTAGAAATAAAGCTACCTACATTGCAAAACTCTCTTCACGCTGGCATTGTAGTCTCTATGACGTTTATGAACTGTATCTATATTATTGTCAACAGCATGGGTCTATGTAAAACATGTTTTTGCTCCTTGTGAATGAATGATGATCATTTTATGAAGTGTATTCTGTACTTGTAAATTTTGTCTGGTGTTGAATAAACTTACAGTGGAACATGATTGTTATTTCTGTTTTATTCATAGTGGAAGTCATTGAAGCAATGTGAAATCTATAGTTACATCGTTTATGATGGCGCATCGTACCTTAAGTAACCACACGTGTCATTTGACTCTTGATCAACAAGGATTCGATGGATTTTTACAAGATTGGAAACTTACATTTAAAATGAAGATGAATGATATGAAAGTAGTGCTCACTGAAAGCCTTCCTCTCTTCAAAAGATTGATGGAGAGTTTACAACCTCAAGATGTAAAGGGTAGACTCGTTGCTTATATAGAGTTGAAAGATTTACAAAAACCACTTCGTTTTGGATCTTATTGCACAGAATGGATTACTCTTAGTGATCAATTTTATGGTCGTCATATGGAGAAAATTATGGAGAGAATAGCAGAGACGTTGGAAGGAAATGCGTACGTTGTTAAACATATCATGATTCAACTGAGTGTGTTTACATCCACGACTTTGTTTGATGCGCGACACATTGTGTAGATGCAATAAAGTTTTCTTTTCACTGAGTATTTTGTAATGGTGTATAGAGCATCATGAATCATTGCGCTTTGTGTATTACTATCGGGCTCTTTGTTAGATAAATGAATGCGTCTTTGTTCGAGAAAAGGGGCGTGTCACAACATGAGTCATTGCGCTTTGTGCATTACTATCAGGCTCTTTGTTAGATAAATGAATGCGTCTTTGTTCGAGAAAGGGGGTGTGTCACTCAAGTCTTTGTGAGGACTAGGACGACTTTGTAAGAGGGAAGGTTTCCACCCACGCAGTCAAAAGTTCACATGCAATAACTCTTTGTCACATAACAAAGACAGGGAAAACGAGAAAAGGGAAACGTATGTGATTGGAGCTAGGTCTGCTTATAAAACGGACGACTGAGCGCATGGCAATCATTTCCGTCCTTGCGCTAACCATGCAGTTGCTCGAAGCCATCAACGCCTCTGCTCTCGCACTGGGTACACTGAACTCCCTTACTTTAGCATCGGATAAAAATGCTTTCAATCAAAAGATAACTCATCATGGAGAAGCCGTAACCATAAAAACTCCAAGTCAACGGATAGATTATCTTAAGATTATGTCAACAAAGCATGGAGTGGCCGTGTGTGTGCCATTAGACTATTGGACACGGTTACAATTCAATACTCTTGAAACATTCCTGAAAGAAAATCTCACCATTCCCAAAGAAATTGTTCGACACAATGGGAAGCGGCCACAAGTTCCCATCATGGAAAGACGATACATGTATGTGCATATGGACAGACACTGTCTCATCATCCATGAAAAGGAGGGCAGCGAATTCGACTTACTCAATTGCAAACCACTCCCCATTTTGGGAAAAGGATTCTACTCCTTCGAAATTAAAATTCAAACCATCTACATGGGTCCGCGCAGGGACGGAAGGTTGTTTACGTTGAATCCCTATCTTGTCTCCATCACCTTTAAAAATGATGTCCATGTTGATGATGATGATCAACTACAGTAACACTCTCCACACACTGAGAACGCACCATCGGTCTTTATGAGACCAAGGCCTAACGGCCACCGTATCAAGAAAGAAAATGTACACTCACCATGCCACACATGAACATGACTCTCTCTCTCCTTCTTTCTTAGGCATACCCTTCTTCACTCAAGTTTTAATCATGTGGAAATTATCAGCATGTCTCCATGTATCATGGAAAAGTCAGTGTGTTACATTTCATGATACGAAACGTCAACTTCAGATAACTCTAGAACGCTTTCATCTACGAAGGTTGCATCGCGCTATCCTATCCCACTCTTGCCGTGTCATTAACGTAGGAGACGGCATTGTATTTATTCGCATTCAAGAGATGATTCTACATAATGATCACTGCTACATTGTGATTCCAAAACCCTCATGGGAAAAGTATAAAAGGGAAGTTCACTCCACCCTCATGTCATTTGTGAGTCATGCGCCCCATCCGCATCATCAACGCCATGCGCGAAATGAATGTCAGAAGAGACATCGATTTAGAACAGTTGCATACCCATCTTCCCGATTCAGTCTATCATCGCGGTCGTCCGCAAATGTTGGTCATTCGCATGAGCGACGGTCGAAATCTTCAAATCTTTCGCAGCGGCAAAATCCAAGTCCTAGGAAACCTTTCTCATTTCGTGATGCAGTCCATGTGTTACGAAGTCGTCAAGAAAATGCGAACACTCATGCCTCATCTCCGCCTGAGTCCCCTGACATTGAAGAATATAGTAGTGTCTGTTCAATTGAAGATGTTTGTGAATCTAGCCAACATTAAAACCAGTAATCATTGTATATTTTATGAAACTGAACTCTTTCCTGCTGCTCTGATTCGGAAGTGGCATCCTGTACATATTGCAGTGTTTCACAACGGACATTGTATCATGACTGGTTTACGTGATATCAGTAAAGTAGCTGACATTGTTAAATCTTTAATGCGTTATCTGTATGAGTCACAGTTAATAGAATCGTGTTAATCACATGATGCGTTTTGAATGAGTCACCACAATGAACTATCGTCCACACACGTGTCGGTGAAAAGATCATCAACAAGGTTCTTCGCTTTATGATGAGTCAGTGCTATTTATAGACATGAAATGATGTCCACACACTCGTCGGTGAAAAGGTTGAACAAGACTGATTAGATTCGTATGACTGGTGCCTTACTCCTTCATGAATCAGAGCTATTTATAGACATGAGTCAACAAAGTGGTTGATGTTTCCTAAGCCGAAGAAATTGCCATGATGTTACATGCGTTGATGAGGATGTTAACTTACAAACTCTAACATGGTTATGACTTTATTTTATACTTTACCTATCTTGCAAATAGTGAAATACTTATGACTTCATTTTATATTTCACCTATCATACAAACTTTACAATCATCAACTTTATTTCTAACTTTGCAAACGTCAACTTTATTTCTAACTTTACAAACGTCAACTTTATTTCTAACTTTACAAACAGCGAAGTGATTCTAACTTCATTTATATTTCACCTATCTTACAAACAGTGATATGGTTATAACTTAATTTCTAACTTTACAATCATCAACTTTATTTCTAACCCTACCCATCTTACAAAATGATTAAAACTTTTACTTCTATCTATTGAGTGAGAATCCCATCTTTATGTCAAAAGGAAAACAACACAGTATGTACATGATATGTTATTCATCATCACAACCGATTTTCATAGCACCACACATAGTTAATACTGATGGTAGCAGAAAACAAAGTTTTTATATCTCACATCACCGGAGAAAACGAAGTCACTGATATGCAGGGAGAAAACAAAGTCACTCATGTGCAGGGAGAAAACAACGTCAGGAAAACCAGTTGATATGTAAGTCATGAGATGAAGTGATCAGGAGTTGGACGCATGTTCCAAGGCACTCACTCACAACGCCCCATAGAAAACGCCATGGAGTAAAAAGCAAAACATCAACCACAACAGAGAGGAAGCATTCATCATCAGACATCGCCGGACGGAGGAGGAGAAAGTTTCTGTCTCTTGGGTGGAGGTAGATGAGTGTCTGGATGGCCGTACGGTAATGAGTGGTTAGGACTCATCCAGCATCGCTTGTCTTCCCAAGCTGAGAGACCTCGTTTCCTAAACGTCGTTGTTCTGACTTGATGCGACTGAGATTTTAAAATGGTCATTTCTACTTTTTTGATTTTAAGTGAATCTAAGGCATCTTGATAGTCCCTATGTGTCATTTTTCTAACGATTGACTTCGAGATACCTTTCGCCCGTTTTATAGAAAGCTCTGAGGATTTTAGCTTCATGGAGTACATCTTGGGGCGAAGCAAGATCATCTCCTCTATCTGTTTGCCAGCACACTCATCCTTGAAGCAGCCAAGCTTCGCTTTATTTGAGGTAGAGTAAAGCGGATGGTCGGTGGGATAGTTGGAACTATCAAACTTGGGTGCTAAATATTTTAAAATGTCTTCCTGCTTGACTTGGCTCGTAGTTGTCAAAGCTAGGAAGAAGCTGTCTGTATCACCTCCTACTAATTCCACACGTTGGAGCAGTGGACATGTCTTAAAAGTGTGGTAAAATAACTTGTACATTTCTAACTTGGAGTGATCCAAGACAGCTTGACCGACATAAATGGGCTTACAAAGTTCTACTTTAGATTTTAACATTTTAAAACCAGTGATGTCTTCGGAAATGACATCATGGTGGCAAAACAACGGCGAGCGACATAACTTGATACTCGTTTCCGGATCAGTTACGATGCGATAGTCCATGCGCTTTCTTACATCCTCCATGGTTTTACCAAAGAGGGCATTATTCTTAAATTTAAAGAAGTCCTTTTCGAAAGGATTCTTGGATTCAGCCCGTTTCTTGCTATTAAATTCTATATACGGTTTTAGAAAGGGCTTCTGCTTAAACTGGATAGCGCGATGGACTTTATCAAGTTGCATCCCCATACCTAGATAGAATTTGAGGATGGAATAGTGCACGATATAATGCTGCTTGTTCAATTGGGTGAGCAACAACTTCCTAGTGGCTTTATACTTTAAGTCATTTTCCGCCTCATATTTATTATTGTGTTCTTCCATAAAGGGAGAGAACATATCTGGACTGACTATGCCAGATTCGGGTGCGAGAGGAAAGTCAACGGTCCTATTCTTAATGCAGTCTGGATAGATGAGGTCGACTTCAAATAAATAACCTATGTCGGCCTCATCTCCCAGTGCCATGATGTGTGCTGGATTGGAGAAGTATTCAATGTCATGGGGCTCTACCCACTGGAAGTCAGACTGTGGCAAAGGCTTGGAGAGTGCACTCCCATACAAATTATTTTGGTCTATGTACAATAAATGTGTGGTCGATCCTATGTCTTGGGTGTTGTTGACAACATGTTTGTTGACAAATGTTAAGCCACCTCTAATACCACGTTCAAATAACGTGTACATTTCTGCATCTTGCAGTAAATGAATGCTCTCTTTCGTCATCTTGAAGGCTGACTGATAGGACAGACCCGGCAGACTAACAAAATGGATGGGGTCTAAGGCGTCCTGTTCTAATGTGACTTTCCTAAAAGTCTCAAACACGTCAGCCAACAGATAGACGTCTAATTTTAAGTAGGCAAGCATGTAGTCACCAAAAGTGCGACATCCAAATTCTAACCATGCTTGCTCCGCATGCCCATAATCATCCAGCGAACAGTCCTCACCCGTCAAATCATTTTTAAATTTATCGATGGACGGAAGGGATGTCTCCTTCAATGTATCCATTGAACTAAAATAACTATAAGGAAACACCCCTTTCCGCCGTATCAGACTGTCACTTATGTTGGGATAGTCTTTCTTTAAATGTTGAGTGAGGGGAAGTGTTTCTAAATTATTAGCCAATGCGGCTAAGGAAGAAGACATAAACTGGAAACTGTCTAGAAACTTTATGTCATAGAAGACAGGCTTCCCCTCCTTCGTCTTATCGACTTGGACTTTAGCAGTGATGCACATAAATTTTTCCTTACTTTGTGCAATCACTTTAGATGACCAGGATTTCATTTTACCGAATCCATGGCGAATGATGATGTGAGCATCATAACATTTAAAGTTATGAAAGATGACGGGGAGCGTTCGCCGTTTGAGCCTAAGTCTCATATTGCATTTACTGCATAAGGCAGACCTAAATTTACCACTGAGATGGCAATGGTCCCTCACTTTCTTATGTTGCTGATCATCAAATGATGAACAGCAGCGGGGACATTCCGTGGTCTTATCAAATTTGATTTTATCGGCTTCTGTGAAGCACATGGGTTTCCTAGTTAGCTCCGTTTCATAGCGTTGATGAAAACGGGCTTTCCTATCTAAAAAGTTGAGGAAGTTTTCAACACACTCCTCGCCTTGCCACACATGCATCTTATTTTGGTTCCTATAATATGGATGCCAGACTTCATAGCAGGCAATGGCTGCTGGCTCATGACTTAGGTCTTCTTGTTCAATATAACATTCAATGTCCGCATAGATGGTACATATGGGACTGAGCTCATTGCCGTTTTCTTCATACCTATAAAATTTATCTTTGGGCATGACTTCCATTTGAAGTTTACCCCGAGAGCACCACTCGTAATGCTCTTCAAAAAATGCTTTTGATGTGAATCGCCGTGTGCAGCGATCACAGTAATAATGTTTGTTATCATAACTTTGTTGGTGGTGATACAATCTAGAAATTTTAGGAATGCCACAATAATGCCATTCTGGGTGGTTGTCGCTATACACTAGGAGAAGATTGACAACCCGGTCGAAGTTACTTTGGCGATTATTATACCTAACGCCCTTCAGACCTTTTTCCCAGAGATGGATGACAATCTTAATATTATTCAATTTTTCAAATTGGGCGATGCCTTTAAAGTCTAATGTATTGACATCTAACCCATCAAACTTAAGCTCATCCTCCCATTCACGATACTTGGTGATTCGTTCACGATTTATACCTATGTCATTATAGTGAAGAATGGAGAGGACGGCATACTTGAAACACTGGGACTGACATTCTACATTGCTGACAGCCTTTTTGTCAGCCAGTGCTTTGGGGAGGGTGAAACAACCACTCCCTTGTAAATTTTCTAAAAGATTTATTTTGATGTCTACCTTCTCTATCCCATCAAAGACCAGACCGCTGTCTCTTTCATTAAATTTATTTAAGTTGCTGACGAGATAGGTCGCATGTCTTTCTACCCACTCGTTTACATCACCTATGAGATCAGCAGCACAGGAGGCTATCCTAATGGTCACAGTGGACTCTACTTCTCCCGTGCTACTGTCTACCTTATTGAAACGAGCAGTGAGATAGAACATGCCCTTAAGTAAAAATCTATCTAAGCTCGCCAACATTTGATGAATTAAGCCTATGTTATTCATCAAGAAAGGATGAATGTCCTGCACAGCTTCAGAGCTTACTAACTCATAATCGCGAACGAGCCTCTCAAGGGAAAACTTGCTCAGCCTTAGAGTGACGTTGTTGTCAGTGTAAAGCTCAGTGGAATGAGTGTGACAGAGTGTGTGCGAAGAAAGAACAAACTCTGTAGGAAAGGTCTTCTGACACGAAGAACAGGAAAAGCCGACGTGCGATGAAGAATGCTTCCTACCTGTTGTTGTGGGTGGTTGCCTCACACTGCCACAGGAACCGCCTTCGATGTGGACTCGCAAGTTGGTGTTGTTGTAGAACGTGCGTCCACAACCTTCACACTTGGGCCGTTGAGGGATCGGCCGCCGCTTTCCTCCCCTGCAGGCACGGCCAGCAGTGTGACGTCTCAAACTGTAAGCTGAGGCGAAGACCCTGTCACACCGCTGGCATTGAAAGTCCTTCTTTTCGACTTCCATCTCCCTCTCCTCTCCGACGATCTCCAACTCCATTTCCTGCTCCTCCAACAATCTCTCCACCGACTTGACTGAGAGGAGAGGGAGGTCGGCCGCTGTAGGTGGTGGCGGCGATGCTGGGATGACGATGGGACGGGAGGGAACGTCACCGTCCAGGAGAACCGTCGCCAGATCTGTTGAGAAAAAGAGAAAAGAGATTAGTAACATGATCATCATTTCAAGTTTGAAGTCTTAGCCCCCCTATTTCCCAATCACGACTACTTACCATCTAAGGACTGTAGCTCCGGCAGCAAGGATGGACGCGGAGGAGGCAGGAGAGGGACACGGGCCGAAGGTGGAAGGGTCCTTGGCTTTGGTGTCGGAGGGATGTGGCGACGGGGAGCAGGGACTGGCACAGGTATCGGTGCTGGCGGCGGTGGAGGTGGGGCAATGGCCGAGGTCGATGGATGGTAGGGTGTTGTTTGGTTGGCAGTGGTGGTGGAGCGGGAAGGTAGGGCCGGAAATTCCTCGCGGTATTTCCGCCTCGCGGCTTCCTCCCACTTCTCCTGCCTTGCCAAATCTGTAGAGAGGAAAAAAGAGATGAGATTAGAGGTTGTGGAGACAACAATGATGGTGAATGAACTATACGGATACAGAAGTGCTAAAACATGACAGCATTAATCCATCAAAATACTTACACATTCCAAGTCGCTCGTAGGCTTGTCCGATTGCTTCTACAGGGACGGACTCCCCATTGACGAACGATTCTTGCACTGAAACGGAAGAAAAGAGGGTGGTGAGAGATTTCACCTAAACACATAATGAATTTTTTTTTTTTTTTTCGAAATGTTAGTTTCGGTTTTGAAAATCATGGAGTAGGGAGAGGTTAGGGGTCTTGTATTTCATTGAAAATTAATAAGGACATGATTCCTACCCTCTTGATGTTATTTAGAGGTTTATGAAAATTAATTCTTACGTTCAACACACACACACACACATGCAAACCAAATGATGTTAGTTAAAGAAATTTATTAGCACAACCTGTACCTCATCCTTGCCCCATTGCACAAAAACTTACATTGCTTAATCGTCTTCCTCTCCTTCTCAGCACAGACGCGATACTCTTCGATTTTCGTAAACTCCATTTTGGTAGATAAGGTTTAATTAGACTTTGTCAACGCAGATTTCAATCACTGAAAAGGAAAGATGAGAATCGTTTCATTTGCCTAGTCAACGTTTCTCATGGGAACAATCATTGAAGTAACATCTAATGAGTTACATTTCACTCTACTCCATATCATAAAGACTAACCTTTGTCGAATGGCTAAAGTACTCTGACCTGGCGAGAGAAAGCGTCACGTTGAGTATGAAGTCGAACGCCCAACATGAGCAACGGCTCAGAGGTTTCGGTCTAACAAACGACGAACAACCCGTGCAACGCAATCCCTCTACGGCAGTACCCACCGTCCCGAAGGAACGCTCGAGCAAAGGAGGTATTACAGCGATGATATGTTTTATGAGCAGAAGATGTGATAGCAAGAGACTATTCAACTTGATAGCAAGTCAAAACAACCTGATAGCAGGAGCTCACCGACACTCACCTTGTGAAAGATAAATGTGAAGAGCAGAGCTGGTGCACTGCCTTTTATAAGATTTTCCTAAGCGGTGAATGGATCAGACCTCTCGTCCAATCACAGACGAGCTAGATTTCCCGATGTGCGCACGCACATTTGTAACGCGTTATTGAAATCGTGTTAGGCAAAAATGTTGTTTAGCAATAGACTCAAGCATGGCACCTGAAGTCAATACATTGAAACATGATGATTGCACGATTCGTTTTCATCAAGAGTGCTTTGGAGGCTTAATACAAGATTACATCCTTGAGTTTCAAAGGGAGGAGACAGAATTGGAAGCATGTTTAGACTACACACGAAAAATATTTACGGAGTTGATATCTTATTTCAAAGACAGTCTCATCAAGGCTCATTTAACTGCACATGTCAATTACATTCATTTTCCAGAAGGTGAAGTAGCGGAAAGTGTTGATTTTCAATTTCGTTCCTATGGACAAGAATATGTTACTGATGCTTCTGAGTTTTATACACGACATCTGCGGAAGATTATTTCTCGTATGGACAACTTTCATGGTTACGGCGATCATTTGCTTCTGAATAAAATAAAGCATATTGTCATTGCTATTAGTAAAGTGGGTTTCAATGATGTTAAATCAAAGACCAAATAAAGTATTTTTTCATGATATTTGTGTTGTGCTAAACTTTCTAATGCTGCTGTGAGTTCAGTCAGTCATAAATTTCAATGATCAAACTTTTCTAACTATACATCAACCTGTGTTGTAGTAAAACTTTTACAAACCATGATACACTTTCTGACTAGACTTACGAATACAACGTCAATGATCAAACTTTATTTTCACAAACATCTTTATTTTCACAAACATGAGTTGTAGTAAAAACTAGTTGACTACACTAACTTTGCTTTTACAAACCATGATGCACTTTCTGATGACACTCACGAATAAACGTCATGATCAAACTTTACTTTCTCAAACGGGTGTCGCGGTAAAGAACTAGTTGACTACACTAACTTTGCTTTTACAAACCATGATACAGTTTCTGACTAGACTTACGAATAAAACGTTGATGATCAAACTTTCTAACTATACATCAACCTGTGTTGCAATAAAACTTTTGTACAATATGATTAAGTTTCTGACGATACTGACAAGAGCTTGTTCACTAGCGAAGAGAGAAGTCTGTTGTGTTGCGTGTGGCGCATGAATGTCCTCCCTTCATTCCATTCATCATTTTTCTTCCCCTCTGCATTCCATATCCGTAGATATGTGGCGGGCTTGGGACCGCTTTAGCTGCATTAGAAGGTTGGCCCTTCAGAGAGCCCATGGGTCGTTCTCGGGACGTGGGATGTGGTGGGCTTATGACTTTTTCAGTTGGCCTGCAATGAAAGAAGTAAGAATGAGAAAGATGGTACAATGTTATGTTCCAGTCATAATACTTACGAAATTTGTGCGGCTTCCTATAATCTACACGGATGTCCTCCTTGTGATGTATTTTGATGTGATAACATCGGACATCCGTGCAGTTAAAACATTCTTGTGAAGTATCAGGAGTCACATCTCCATAAATTAATGGCCGCTCCGGGACATAGCCCACCACAGGAATGTGAAGGGCGGTGACCGTTTCAGGCGACACTTCCGACTGCATACTCAACTGACGCTCCAACACTCTCACTCGTTCCATCGCCTCTTCCTTCAACTCACGCTCTCGACAGACCGACTTCTCACAACTCTCCAACTTCGACTCAAGCGTCTCCCTCAACTTTCTCTCATTCACCAACTTCTGCCTCGCCTCAAACAACTCTCTCTTCACACTCGCAAAGTCCTCCGACTCTCTCTTCAAGCGATCCCTTTCCACAGTCACTTCTTTCAACGTACACTTTGCAGCATTCAACTTTCCCTGCAACCTGTCACACTCATTCCTCACATTCCCATACGCCAGCGCATCATTCTTCGTCAACACCACTTTACTCGGCACACTCGACTGACTCACTCTCACAACACAATTAGGCATCACACGCTCATCTCTCGGCGACGATTGAGCCCGTGGCTTTGCCAGTGGCTCAATCGACGCGACAGCTCGCTCAAGCTCAACATCATCACTCAACCTCTCAACACACCCCTTCTTCGTTACAACGCTCTCCATAGCCTCATCGTCATCATCATCATCACTCTCAACAATCAACTTCCTCTTTACTTTATTCACCACTTCATCATCATCCAAATCCACATTCACGACTGGGGAACGTACTGGTTCGCCTTGAACAAATGCGCTCCCCCGCTCACCACTCAACACTTGACTCATCATTTCCTTCCCAATCACACGCAGAGGACAATTGGCATGAGCCTTCACAAACTCGACATCATACGCACTACAACGAGCATCACACCACACACAATACATCACCATCAACACATCATCATGCTTCATCTCACCCTTCGTCACTCTCGCCAAGACGTGGCGCCTGAAACGGTCACCGCGGAAGGGCATGCCGCAACTACACTTAAAAATTTGTAATTTTTTATTGCATTCCTTCGTCATTTTCAAACTGAAAAGAGAAGAAATAATGTGTTAAATTGAGACACATTTTAGTGCTCATAAGAGGAGATCGTTAAAGGATCTCATCTAAAGTCACAGCTTGATAAAAACGTTTATGTGAAGCTATTACTGTATCTGCATTAAGACAGAATAATCCTAAGTTCTAAATATTTCAAAGTTTGATAGCAAACTTCGACAGAGCACTCACCGTTCGTCTTACAACTTGAAACAGGAGTGAAGCCTAGAGAGAAGCAGTGACTTATATACCCTCCCGACACAAAGCCTTGCCTTGGTCTTTCTAAATTTAGTCATGCTTTTAACTTGACAACGACGCTTTTACCAAATTTGGACAACACATCGACAGTTACTGGGCTATCAGTCGTGAAGGCCCATGCTATACAAAGACAGAATCGATAGTCGCCCAGTGCTATCACAAAGACAACTTCGCTTAGAGGAAAGACAAGTTAAGCTGATGAATCCGTCACAGGCATTTCTCAGAGGGGATCTTATCCCAACTCCAAGACCTCGACCCACAAATCCAACCTCGAGCGGACAGAGCGTGCGTCATGTCACTGTGTTGGTATCCGGGCCCCGATTTTGACATGAAAATCGGTGGAGTTATTTACATCAGGAAACAAGTCTCGAGCCGAAGCTCGCCTCTGACAACTTTGTAAATGTCTTAGTTGAATTCAGCAGGGTCGAAAACCCCAGAAAACCTCCAAAACTAGTGAATTTAAATTTTTCAACTTTTTAGCACTACTTACAACATTTTATAAGTAGTCTATCACTTAGAGCAGGTCAATAGCAACCGAACCTTTTTTGAATCAAGTCAAACGGACTTGTAGAAGCAAAGTTACAAGCCTTTAAAGTTTTGGAGTCTTTTATGGCCTGGAGACGAAGGCCATCTCCTGGCGAACCTCTAAGTCTGACGCCTTAGCTGAGTTCAGCAATGAAATTTTCTAAGTCGGTTTCTTACAGAAACCGGGGATTTGGAATGTCCGAAGCTATCATCGGAGCTCAGAGAGACGACCTACCTCTGACAATCGCTCTCGTCTTAATGACAAGTCTCTCTCGGTTCCCAGCTTATATAGTGTGTGGCGATCAGCTGATGACGTAACACCCATCATCCAAAAACTTTAAACCCGTCTATCTCCGGTTCTAGTGCTCCGATTGACTCCAAATTTTGAGTGTCACGTTTTCTCGCTCTCCCCTTTCATTTAAGACATCCCTCGACCCTCTACGATGACCAGAAGCCGAGATGAAAAAACTCTGTCGTTTTTTCAAAAAGTTCCAAAATCTTGGAAAATGCACAAAAACTCGATTTTTAGCAGGCTCTCATTTGGAAACGGAGCCTGTCACGCATCTGAAAAGAGGAGATCCTAGAGAACAAAGTGCGGTCTTGCCGCTAAAAGAAACCCGAGCTCTTCATTCACTTCCAATCCTCCACAATTCATCGTCCAAGTTGGCAAAAAAAAAAAGCGACATTTCACATTTGGACTTGAAAAAATCCTAAGTGTCGAGACCACCGTAGTGAAAATTTTCGAAAAAATTTTTTGGACGAATTTCAACCTGAAACCTTGATAGAAGTTTGTTTCACATGATTCTGAACAACTTTGGTCTTTTCGACCAATTTAGTCAGTTGAGTCGTTGGGGGGGGGGGGGGCGGTTTTTTCACCGACACTTCACCGACCCAACTTTTGACGACAAACACGATGGGATGGGTCTCGGAGCTCAATTCCAACATTTTGAAAATTTTTTTTTTTTCATGAAAAAATCCTAAGTGTCGAGACCACCGTAGTGAAAATTTTCGAAAAAATTTTTTGGACGAATTTCAACCTGAAACCTTGATAGAAGTTTGTTTCACATGATTCTGAACAACTTTGGTCTTTTCGACCAATTTAGTCAGTTGAGTCGTTGGGGGGGGGGGGGCGGTTTTTTCACCGACACTTCACCGACCCAACTTTTGACGACAAACACGATGGGATGGGTCTCGGAGCTCAATTCCAACATTTTGAAATTTTTTTTTTTTTTTCATGAAAAAATCCTAAGTGTCGAGACCACCGTAGTGAAAATTTTCGAAAAAATTTTTTGGACGAATTTCAACCTGAAACCTTGATAGAAGTTTGTTTCACATGATTCTGAACAACTTTGGTCTTTTCGACCAATTTGGTCAGTTGAGTCGTTGGGGGGGGGGGGGGCGGTTTTTTCACCGACACTTCACCGACCCAACTTTTGACGACAAACACGATGGGATGGGTCTCGGAGCTCAATTCCAACATTTTGAAAAAAATTTTTTTTTTTTTCATGAAAAAATCCTAAGTGTCGAGACCACCGTAGTGAAAATTTTCGAAAAAATTTTTTGGACGAATTTCAACCTGAAACCTTGATAGAAGTTTGTTTCACATGATTCTGAACAACTTTGGTCTTTTCGACCAATTTGGTCAGTTGAGTCGTTGGGGGGGGGGGCGGTTTTTTCACCGACACTTCACCGACCCAACTTTTGACGACAAACACGATGGGATGGGTCTCGGAGCTCAATTCCAACATTTTGAAAAAAATTTTTTTTTTCATGAAAAAATCCTAAGTGTCGAGACCACCGTAGTGAAAATTTTCGAAAAAATTTTTTTTGGACGAATTTCCACCTGAAACCTTGATAGAAGTTTGTTTCACATGATTCTGAACAACTTTGGTCTTTTCGACCAATTTAGTCAGTTGAGTCGTTGGGGGGGGGGGCGGTTTTCTCCTCACGGACCCATTCCACCCAACACATCCTTGGCCATGTCCCTCACACTGCATTTCACATTTTGCACTTGCAGCCGCCTGATGACTCCGCCTTTCACCATTTGCACTTGCGTTCAGCCTGATGACTCAGCCTTTCACATTTTGCACTTGCGTCCGCCTGATGACTCAGCATTTCACAATTTGCACTTGAATTTGCAATGTGCTTACTACTTAAGTAGTTCAATACACCCTTTCAAAGGGTGGATTTCCACCCAATCTAGATATCTATGTTGGAATATTCGAATTTGACATTATATATCAAAATTAGTTGAGCTACTCAACGAGGAAAGTAAAATATAAGAATATCACTGAATACCAAATCTCTACGTCTTTCGTATGATATGGGTTAAATTAAAGTAGTTGTGTACACACGCCAATCATTTGCCTGTTTCTCAAGCGATTTAGAATACAGGTGATGATGTAGAAATTGTTAATGAGGACAATGGATAATGATTCGTCCTTTTGATCAACTATTAAAAAGGCGATCACTTACTAATGCTAATTCAAACTCTGGGTGCTTGTTTCAGCAACGATTTAGCTTCAGACTGAAAAGCTCTATGAGATTCTGAATGTGTATTATGAATTATTGTATTATCAAAATTATTTGATTTATGGTTAAGTGCGTACGCTTTATTTATATACCTATTCGAATAGAAGAGAGAGAAGCATCTGGTAGACACCATACAGGTCTGGTCAGCAACAACACTAGCAAATGAAAAGAAATAAAGCATTTTGTATCAAGCATTTTATAGGTTTGGTACTGTGCGATTTAGTGTAGATTGAGCTTGATAGAGACCGTTGGCACGTGATCGAGTTCTACCAAAGCTTCCACGCCCAACCCTTTTAGAAATGTCAATTTATCTGCCGATGCATCTGCGTCCGCAAATACACCCAAAAAAAGGTTGCGTTTGATAGGCAGTTGCAGATTGCACGGTCTTTCATAGAGGCATGGGAACTTACGCACGAGAAAGCAATTTTCAATTTTTCATAATTATTGTAAGTAATACCCGACCCCATGCCAGGATATACAATTCATATCATTGATACACTATTTATGCAATATATAAGTGTCTAATGTTGATTGATGAATACAGATGAATTCGTCATTGTTATAATCATCATATTATAATTGTAGCTTATCATGTACAGTATTATAATTATCATATTTGTATCATACATGTGCCATACTGATTTATCCCAGTCATAAACAGTGTACTGGCTCCCTGTGATGAATCATGTGACCTCTTTCTTGATAGTCAAGGGATTTGATCCAATCCTGAGACATTCATGAAATACGGATTCAGTTATTTCAGTTTATGGATGTTGGGATAAAACATAGTCTAATATGCATGCACAAGCGAAATGACATTAGCTGTAATGTAATACTCACGAAATCCATATATCTCCACTTCGCATACAT
Source organism: Prostheceraeus crozeri (assembly GCA_907163375.1). Taxonomy (NCBI): domain Eukaryota; kingdom Metazoa; phylum Platyhelminthes; order Polycladida; family Euryleptidae; genus Prostheceraeus; species Prostheceraeus crozeri. The sequence goes on along the minus strand of CAJQUW010008489.1, from coordinate 284,810 downwards.
CTATTTCATAATAGTTTCCACTCATTAAGACAAATTTCCCATGCGAGTCTTTTCTAGAACACTCTATTGAATTTGGACTGTGCATCCCAAAAACGAACACATCGCTGCAATCAAATTTAAATTTGGTAGATTTAGCAAACACGGATATATATGAGTACCTGGGATAGCCATCTGGATGGCCTTTAAAGTAAATGACAATTCTTAAGTTGAAATACTCATTTCCCAGATCAACTCTCCAAAGAGCCTCGCCGGAAGCAATCGCTCTGTCGTTCATCCGCATACACGTCTCTTTATTCCCATCAACTGCAAGTCCAGAATGAAGTCCGTTTGTGGTTCTTGGATTTTGCTGAGTTTGCTTTCGGAGAGCCAAATTTGGACGAGAAGCAAGTTGTCGAAATGATATCGAGTTAAAATATGGCTCTGCAGAAAAAAACAAAAAATGGGAAGTAAGTCTGGTATAAAGCATAAAGAATACTAAAAGACTGTCAGACTTAAATTCCAGATTCCCACCGTTTGTATTTCAGATGGAGCGGAATTATTAGTGCTCTCTTTCAACAGGTGTTCTTGCAAACAGTTCAGTAAATTGTTCAATAGGACTAGCTACCATCATCAGTGTCAACGATCAATGAAAAATGATGAAATATAATACAAGACTTGATGATGTGAAAAATCAAGTGGCTGTGATTGGTCGCGGTTATACATGAGACAATGTGAATGAAGAAATGACTTTATGTACAATGATTCAGCTATGTTTTGTGTATGGAGTACGAATGAGAATTTTAAAAACATCTTTATCTTGGATATCAGCACGAAGCGATATTTCAGATGGGGGGTCAACCTTTTACAAGTTGGTTTATCATAGTAGATATGTGGCGGCGGGTCACACCGCTCAAAGACTTTATTTATCTTATCAGGATCATATCCGTTTTGGATAAAAATATTCCCAACTTTATTTTTGTTATAATGGCGGTCGACAGGGACACTGTTTCGTTTTTGAGATAATAATAATAATATTCTTTATTTACCTTCGAAACACAGTAGGGACGCAATAAGATAAAAATGCAAAAATGAAATAAATGCAAATGTCACTTTCTGAGGCAATCCAAATAATACTGGTAACAGGCTGAAGTAAATTGTCGATAGGTCGGTAAAAGACGAATAGGTAATGGTAATTCATTGAAACAACGTGGACGAGTAGCACGAAAGGAGCTGTCACCAAAGTTGCAACGAGATCTACTGTACAAGGCTTTAATCGCGTTGTTCTTATAAGAATCAGGATTGTAGGAGTCGCCATGAGTGTACAATAAAGTAATAGTTTCTTTCGTAATCCAAATGGTTTCAAATTTGCCATTTTTTATGAAAATTAATTGAGTTATTTGCGGGTTCTTCTATAGTAAACTGAAGTGATGAATTAATAGCATTTTTGATGAACTTTTGAAATGATAAATGTTTTAAGACCAGCTTAATGCTGCTAATTGACCACTTCAATTTACTGTAAAAGAACCCACAAATAACTTAATTAATTTTCTATTTTTGAATATTTTTCATAAAAACTGGCAAATTTGAAACCAATTGGATAATAAAAGAAACTAATATTTTATTATATATTCATAGCAACTCATACAGGCCTGATTCTCATAAGAACAAAAGGTCGAGCCCCATCTGAAATATCGCTTCATGCTGATTTCCAAGATATAGATGTTTTCAAAATTCTCATTCGCACTTCATACCAAAGCTAAGTGTTTAAATATGTCAAGTGTGGAAACTCCCCATTACTCTCATGTATTTTTAGTGGCGACAAATCCGCCATTTTTTTCGCCAAGATAATTTTCATATATTTATATTCATCAATTTCAAGGAGTCGCTGTGACTAAAATATTTGGTGGCAACTTCATTTTTCTGGAGATTCCTGCATGAAATTTACTATATTATTCATTTTTCACATCAATTATAATGTTCAACGTGTCATCTGTAAATGGTATGGCTTTATAGATGAAACAGTGGAGAAATTGTGTCATTTGGTTCTCAGATATTGTTTATCTACATATTGAAGATGCATCTAATTCAAATATTTCCTGGAATGAGAAGAAAGGAATATTTGCTCGCTATTTTAGCAACATTTTTGTGCTTTAGATGGTTCTTTAACGTTTCATCTGCCAGTGAAGATCAACTTTGCGTGGTTGACGCACGTGACTCTTGCGCTTGTCCTAATACAGCCCGTCATACTTTTATTTTTGCCGATATATGTATTCACACATTGAGTGCACCAGCTGCACGAAATTCCACCATCTTCATGACCATGGAGCGAGATGTTCCCACACAAATCACTCTACGTTTTCACTGTTATGACGTCATGCATAGTCGCTGTCTGATTGCTTTATTAACTAAGGAAGCCGACAGACAGTCACTACTTGAGACCGTTCACAAGTCGCACTATGTTCTAAATTTTGCTGTTCAGAGAATCATTCCGATCAGTACGTGAAATGGCGTCTGGTAAGTTGATGTTGATGATAGCTGATTAATTCAACTTAAATGGTCAAATTTTTGCAACGCGAGTGATAGTTATTGCATCTGATGCAGTTGATATTACCTATCCACGGTTATATATTTCATTTAGTAAAAGTAAATATAATTTTAAATGCAAACTCAGAGACGGTTGACTGCATAGTCCACACAACCTCGTTTATGACGATCCTCATGGTTGACATACACCTTATCCATTTAATCGTGAATCATGTATAAAGAAAGTTTGACACAATCAACTCGATCAGTAAGTCGTTCAAATTTTTGGCATATAATGAAACTAGATGTAAAGACGATAAGTGTATAAGGTGCGCTTATTTACGCCATGTCAATTATAATTGGGCAACAAGATCAATTTCGCACAAATTATCCGATTCAACCCAGTTTACCGCATCATGAATGTTATACGAAAAGCTTCTTCCAAGTTATTATGTTTAATGATGAACACCCTTTAAGAACAATTTTTAGTAGGCTAATTAGAGAAAACTAATGGCAGCTGACGAGAGTCTTTTTGTGAGTTAGTACTTCCAATTACAGAAAGTTAGCTGTTATATAATTCAGTTACTAAAAATTAAATTAATTTTTAGTTTCCAACAAGGCTTGATTTGATCCGACATCAAAAGATGTGAGGTTATTCGCACTCAATGTTGCGTGTAAATAACCAGCCCGAGTGACTCTATTGTATGGGATTCCCATACAAAATTTTCTATGGTATTTTTGGACCCTTTTTAATGGGACTGAAAGGCGATTTCTATGGGGTTCCCCTACGAATCCCATATGATTTTCTATGGGTTTTCTACGGGATCCCCTTAAAATCCCTTATGAATCCCATATGATATCCCATAGAAATCCTTTTCATTCTCAGTGCAAAAAACCCTTTCAAACCCATGGAGAAATCCCTTATAGCATTCCCATAAAGTTATGTTATAGGAATTTCATAGGCAAATTAAAAAAGCCTTCGATTTCCTTAGATAAAAGTAGTTACATTTGAGACTCCCCGAAATTAATACGATAATTAAATTGAAGAAAAAGTGCAACATTTCCGCATGATATGTATTATGTGTATTCAGGACAAATTTTGTTTTTTCAGTAATTCCGCTTCAGTATGTAACTTTTTGCGCACAATTGACTCTGTTTCAGCTTTCACTTTGCCATACCGATCGACACCGAAACCTGAAAATAATGAAACGAGAGATTGAATGAAATACATGGACTATCCACTATAGTATACGGTATGACATTCATATGACATAGCTACATAATTATCGTAATTTTCTGTGAACGGTCTTATTCAAGTGATTCGTTGAGACAGCTGTTGTTGTTGTTGATTTCGCATATCACGTAAAATCCTCTCCAGATATAGGGCCTATTGGATTTTCAGATTATACTACATGTATGTACATGTTCATGCACCACAGTGAAGTTGAAAATCGCTAATTACGTAGTACAAAAATTTCATCCGGCTATTTTGGAAAAAAATGAAATGATGAATTTTACAAGTAGGCCTAGTATGAAAAGAATGAATGTTTCAATGTAGAATGCATATCGGTCTATCAATGCAATGTGAAATTGTATAAACACCAGCAAGAATAAATTAATGTATGAAAACCAAAAAGCTTCCCATGAAAGCGATTTAAAAAGCTTCTAATTTAATGCACAGTACTGCTGCCGTCCGAAGATAAAATAACATAACTGACATTTTGATGGTTGTTATTTGAAACAATCTTCTCTTTTTGTGTTGCATTTTGATTTTGCTTATGTCTGGTACTAAAATATACGAGTACATTTGTTGCATTGAATACAGGTGCACAAATTGAATTTTTATCTGAAAGTGAGGTACAAAAACTGTAAATTACCAATAATATCAGTTATGTTATTTTACTTTTGGATGTCAGACTGTACATGTAAGTATAATCAAAGCAATGTGTATTTCGTAAATTACCGTTATACATGTACTAAAAATACGGTATAAAAGGAAAATATATGCCGTATAATAAAAAATGCAAGTATGTATGCCCGCTCTATGACTGTGACTTCACTAGATAGGAATAAGATAATATGCTGTTATACGATGGCTATGCGTGGCTGCGCATAAGAATCCCTCAGCTTCGCTTCGGGATCAGTAGATTCAATTTTCGTAGTCAAAATATTCATTGTTCACGCATACACATCGTATGGTGCAACAGTATTCCACCATGGTATCATCTAAGATAACTTTAGATATAATTAATGTATGAGTACGGCTTATAATCATTGTTTTTTATGTTATTCAGTAAACTGTAATTACCGGTATCCGTATGTAGGCCTAATGGATCGATTAAATGAGAACATTCATTGTGAGGCATTATAGAAAGATCAAATTGATCTCATAAAATTAATTTTTGATATTTGATCGTTATACTGATTCGACAAAAGTGTTCAAGAGCACTCAGAACTTTAGACAGTTGTTTCAGGCACGGTATCCATTTTACGGTATACCTAACCTACATTGTTGAACAGCTCATCGAACTCACCGTTCCAATTTCAACATTATCCTCTTAAGGAGACATTCTTTGCTTTTTGAAACCAAAAGATCATCAGTGTTGGATGAAAGCTTGCAAGAGGATTGCGATTGGGAGTAGAAGACGTGGGATATATGCTTGCCGATTCCTCCTCATCAGCCGTTTCCATCCTGAAATCCTGGAAAGAATAAGACAATTAATTTACAGTTGCCTACATGTAGGCCAATGACATTTTTCTATACGCCCGATAGGCCTAACAATTGTATACACGAATAATGATTTAACTAACACAATTTTTGAATGCAGTAATTTCATCATGTAACAATTTAATATGTGTGTAGAGTAACATTTACTGAACTTACAAGTGCAAAAGCCAAAATAAGACTAAGTATCGAATAAAGCTTACTGTTCCAGGTTTGAAATCAATTGATTTTGCAGCAGACACAATTTCTTCAAGCCTTTCGACTATAGGATGCAGTCGATTGACATCTGTAAAAAATAGATTTGCGTGATTACATGTAGGCTTAGATTGTAGAGCAACAACAGGTAACCTATCAAATTATTTTCAAACATGCTAATTTCATAGTATTTTCAAACAGCTCATCAGTGGGTGTACAGTATTGGCCTAGTCTATTTTCATAACGGGTCTGAAACTTTTTCGACGCGAAGCTTAGAAAAAAGAAAGTGCGTTATACAACATAACATACCGGTATGCAAAATGTTTACAATGTTACCGTAGTAATCGTACTTGTAATTGCATACAGCTTAGACTAGAAAAAGTTAAGTATGTTCACAAATATCATTAAATATTTGCATGTTATTCAAAGATATCCGTCCTCATCTGAAATATTGATTTCAATGTGTTTATATTCCGATTTCTAAGCGTCCAATCCTTACCAATAATTGCACGTATGCTCTGACAAGTAATGCACACTGCAGCAGTGTCAGTGCTACATAGATTTGCACTGATATAAATTTCTAAAAAATATTTAACAAAGAAATACATGGCTTGATATAGCATTCACTTTGCGATTATTGCCCTCGAAATACATGCATACATTGTCTTATATATTATATAATATATTATAGGCCTATATAATATGTCTTATATATAAATTCCGTTCATAACACAGTTGAACAAAATTATTATCAAACTGTATACAAGTTGATAGTTACTCATTTAGCCAATTCCACCGACATTTAATGTTAAAGCTATTTAATGCTTCTATTCCTTCTGTGGAGTTCAAATTTCATGGAATGAAATCAAAAGCCATTGAAAAAATGAGCGCAAGATGTTACGCATACCTATTTTATTCTTGTGCTTTTTTATGCATAGTAAATTGAAAAATACATCTAAAAAGTTATCAAAAGATTACTATTAAGGATTATAAGATTAGTATAAGATTATTTTAAATGGTTAGGAAACAGAAATCTGTTGTCATCTTTCCCATAGAATATTTTTCATTGAGCATAACAACTAAAATTCTGACTTTTTGAAATATGCTGATTGCCTGATTTGAAAATGACATATGCGTGAGTCACGCATAATCGATAACAGGTCATCACATCGATTTAGAACGGTTACTGGACTAGAGGGAAATCAAAACTCAGAAACAGCATACCAAAGGAGATTAACCATCTTTTACAACGAAATTCTGTCGAAATACTTTACTGTCGCTGAAATCCAATAGCATGTAATTTTTTTGAAACAAGAATGATTATTCATGATTGAATAGGCTGTAATCGTGATGTATTTTGAAATTACAACATGAATCTTGCAAGCCTGGAAATTATCTATCTATTAATGTGATATGTCTTGATTTATATAGACCCAGTACAGTATAGGTCGGTGTGAGTCTATGTGTCAGCATTGATAGTAACTTTAATTGGCGAAAACCTTTGCAGTTCATTGTATACTACTACCAATTCAGATAAGTATTTGATTATACCGATAAAAATTCGTACACCAAAATTCTAAAAGCCAATGTAAAATAGCGCGAAAATTTCCTACTTTGCTTATTTGTAGAATTGAATACTTATTATTATGCTACTCTGAATAATGTCTTACCGTAAATCCTTCCTTCACTTCTTCTAAGCTTCCATATTGCAAGAAAAGTGTCAATTTTAGAGACAATTTGATGTGATTTGTCAGACATCTTACAAGATTCAAATTTAAGTCATAGACATAGGAGAATGAATAGACGCCTAGATATTTATGCATATAGATATTATGCAAATATCTAGGCGTCCATGGAGAATGTAACTCTTTGACTGGGAGCCTTTTTTATGTGCCAAAAGCTGTTATTCTAGTTCAACCGAGATATCTCACATATCAACAAACCTTGATATTTGAAAATGAATACATTGCCCGTAGTGAAGATATCATGATTACACATTATTGGCAATCTATTTATAACATGATCAAATCAATTTGAGTTTTAAGAGAATGTTTGAGGGTTTCTATGGGGCCAAACGTTCCCAATTATTTCTATACGGTCGGTTTACGATGTACATGTATGTAGAAAATTAAATATAATATTTACGATAATAGTCCATAAGTCGAATGCAAGAAATTACTACTGAGATCAAAGATGCGGAGAGTCGACGGTATTTAACGACGATATAAAGGATGCGAAGAAACAGATAAATCAGACCAGTTTCTCACCAGTAGCAAGTCACTAAACTGCTGATGAGTCTGATATTTAACCTTTCAAAATTATTCAAAATCAAAGTAGGCCTAAAAAATCCTAGATTATTTACGCCTTGGGCCTATGGGCAAATCGTGTACGCGGAATAGCATTTTCACTTATAGGCTTAACATACAAAGCGCGTTACTGTGATGAGAAGGTATAGAAATAATGTCTTTGAGGGACTCTTTGTACGAATGCGTTTCACTGATAGGAATAGAGAACAAATCTAATCCTGATTATTGATTATCCGAAAAATTCATTTGATAAGTACACGGTGCGGTTAGCCAAATTTGCCATAACGATGATTACAAAGCAATCTCGAACATCCAATTATTGAAATTTTACCGAAACGTTTTTATTAATCTTAGACAGGGACTATCTACGATTAAATCGCCAATCGTTGAGTATCAACACTATGTAAAATTGTCTAAATTACAGTTAAAGAAATAGTATTGCTATACGAAAGCAACTGACCTGCAAATTCACTTGAAGTACTATGACTGAAAATCAAGCGAGAATCTATTAAATGTTACGGCCAAAATTACCTGGATAGTGCTTGGAACCGGAAGTGTGCAGTCGGACGAAAACATGTCACAAATCCAAAATGCGAAGTTATCCCTATCATTGACCTCTGAACGACATTGGGAAAAACCTACAGACGAAGAAAGTTACGTAAACGCTACAATGATGGGTGAATCTGACTCAACAAATCAGAGGCTAGGAATAACTATTCTAGACATGTGGATGAACAGAGGCGGTATGATAATTCTGAAATAAACGGCAGATAAAATAAAGAATGTAAGAGAGAGAATAAGACTTACTCTAAGCAATGGAAGTACAATCTTGAACAAATTTTCTCAGCAAATTGAATAAAGAATGTAAGAGAGAGAAAAGAATTGAAATAGTAATTGTAGTCCTTAAGAGTACTAGTTAACGTTTACTCCGAGCAGCAATAAACATGTTAAGTTAAGAAAGATTAAGATTGGCATACGAGGTCGTCAGCAAAAGGACCAGGATAAGATTCACGCTTTCGGCCTATACCTTTTGTAGCGTTCAGAGTCATCCTAGCTGGGCCCCGCAGCCTCTGGCCAACAGTTAACTAAATTGTTATCAAAAAAAACATTAAGCAAGAAGATAAATATTTACAAAATATCTGGTAAGAAGGAAAATTATATCAACCTAAAATTCAAATAAATTCAAATCAAAGATGCGAAAAATCAACCCAGTTTATGAAAAACAAGAGTTAATCAATTGACGAGCAGAAAGCAAACCAAATTTACTTAAAAGATGGTGGTGCTTGTGTAAAGCTTTCTCCGCGTTCAAGCGAAGCTCACTTTTATTATAACGTCTATTAACGAGCAAAGTGACCGTCTTTGACGTTTTCTCCTCAAAGTCTTTGAGTTGTGAGCAGATACGAGCGTACCTGAATATCTGGCTGCAGAAAACTTTAAAGTCTATCTTGTGAGGCATGGTATTTTCCGGGAAAAAAAGAAGAGTTACGTTAAACTCAAGATCGTCAATTTTGTGGTATACCGAAGTGGTTACACCAGAATCACACACGTTAATTTTAACGTCTAAGTAGTCAATAATTTCATTGTTATTACCACATCGGTTGGCTTCCAAGTCAATGAGGTAAATCTGGGGTATTAACTTATCGAAGAATTTGTAGTTAACTATACAAAAATCATCAATATACCTAGAAGTATTCGAGAGGAGCCTTGCAAGTCCAATTTTATCACCGCGAATTAAATTAGTCATAAATTTGTACTCGCAGTGAAAAAAGAAGAGGTCCGCTAGAAGAGGGCCATGTCAATTGCCACCCATAGGGATTCCCTTACTGTCTGAAGACAAATCCTCCAAAAGTGATATACGCCTCTTATGTAATAAACTTAACAGCAGCTTTGAACGAATCTTTCGTGAAAGTAATAACCACTATATCTAATGTTTGAAAGAAAACTTTTTGTCGTAACCAATGCACATAAATTTCTTACTGAAAATTATGTCTAACAAAGCAAAAATATGATTGCTGGCTTCTATTTGCTTCAGATTAGTATATAGTGTAGAAAAATCAAACACCTAAAGATCAAAAATATTTTTATTTCCTATCTTTTTGAGGAATTCGATACTTGAACGGACACTCCAAAAGCAATTATTTCCGCTATTATTGCGAGTCACTAGGATCGAGTCACAATAATTCTTAAGATGCTGACGGATAATCGCCAGTCCCTTGTTAATGACAACAGATAGCTATTTCGTGCTACCCCCAAGAACCGGTTCAAGAAATTACAATGAAAAGATAAGGACAACAGACATTTTGGTCCTATAAACAAACTTGAAATACAATTTTTCTACATCATTCACTCTTTCACTGCACACTAACTCACCGTCTTCGAAGTTCACCAACAAATGAATGACGATGTCGATTGATTGTATTCAAAATACTAACGTTTTTCGATATCGACGTTCTTAAATAATAACGTCATAGATATCCGTCGTCTGGCGAAATCGAGGTCGGTTGAAGCCTTGTGAATGAATCATCACGTCATCACTGACGATATATTAAAACGTGAGAAATCTACTTCTCTGAAGTTTGCTATTAAGATCCTGTTCTGGTCAATTATATTTCTCTGGTGTGTCCTATAGTAATAGAGCTATTACTGATGTCCCTACAAAACCTGCCGGGATTTTACTGTAGGAAATGGTGGGTTTCACAGGTTATGGTAGGAAACATACAGGATTCTTGCCAGATAAGTAGGATTCGAATCAGTACATGTACCAAAGGATTGTAAATTAAATAATTGCAAACTAAAGTTATTCCAGCAAATCATTGCGGGATTAGTTTTCTAGGAAACCAAAACAAATTCCAGACAACCAGTGAAAAACCAAAATTGTTACAGTCGGAATGATAATGGCCTATGTGAAAGTCCTAAAACAGCAGGCCCATAGATAATTGTCTGAAGTTTTCTGGTCCCCACAGGATAAAGTCTGTATGCCATCATTGAATCTTTTCTACGTGTAGGTCTAGAGTCCATCGCGTCCATTTTCACAGTGTAGTCGATTATACACTGTATATGTGAGCGATTGGCCCACACTATTAATGATCGAAATCGATGTATGTAATCAAAACCTTGCAAGTCATCCATAAAGATCTGTGAGACCGGTTTGATTTCGATTGATTAGCATTAATTTTGATTAATCCCTTTCATATTCTACATAAGGAATCCTTTGATGAGAATCGTGGATTCTAGGGGATTCAGTTGTATGGGATTGTAAGGGATTCCATATAATCCCCCAAGAAACCCATATGATCCTATTTGCATCGTGAATGGGATCATATGGGATCCCTTACAATCCCACATATTCCCTTAAAAACCCATAGAAAAGAGTCACTCGGGAGACAACTGAGGCCAAGTTATTCCCACGTAAAATTGGGTACCAGCAGCCTTAACTATACAGTGAGGTTTTCCAGACGCAACAATTCGTCGAAATGGTAGCTTTTGTACTGAACGATTAAATTTTTGCCTGATCACTGCAAATATTCTGCATAATTTTAACATTAATCGCTAAAATTGAGCAATTGTTTCTTAGAAGTGGTTATCTACTGAACACGTTACCAAAGTTTCATGATATCAAATTTATAGGAAATCTTACAGTTATTTCGCACATACATGTCATGATCTACTGAATATGTCTTTTTAACAATTTGTAATCGCTGCTCGTGCCGAATTTCCACATAATCATCATTATTCTTCAGCAACTGTACAGCTTTTAATTCTATGCAAAATCAACGTTTGAGAACAGTTGTAGACACGCCAGAAGGTAGAAATTGATGCACTTCTTTAATCTCCGGGAGTAGGGCACATTCAAAATGTTCAGACGGGCTCAACCATTGATTACTTTGCTCAGTAATTTGGATGGAGCTTTTTTGACATAGGGTAAACTAAGGCGAATCAGACACTGTTGGCGAGAAATCCGTTTGTTTGCTCAATGATGGCCACTATGACATGATGATTTTTGTCTGCAGTAGTGATTATTAATGCATGTCTATAGATGTGTATGTCTATAGATGTGTATGTCTATAGATGTGATGTCTATAGATACCTATAGATGTGTATCATAGTGATTATTAACGTAGGCCTACATATTCAACTTGCAATTTCACAACACATCAAAAAATAGCAGACTTTCAGATATAGCTGGTTACATCACAATTCCTTGCATTGTATCGGCTGATAGGTGAGTCGAATACCTATTATGATGAATATTACGCCTCTGTTACAATATTTTTTATTTAAGCCTTTAACAGAAGCTTAATAATCAAATTTTGATCAATTTAGAAAAGGTGCTTCTTCAGCCGAAATTTATAGTTATCATGAATTGAAAATGTCCAAATTAACTACGCTACATTTACTTTATGATTTTAGCTATCCCGAAAACAACGATTTTTTAAGGCTGTGCTCTAGGCGCACCTGCTCGCACCGAAAATTTTCGAAGTCATGCTGAAGCAATTATTAGTGTAGGTGAAATATAATTTGGTATAATGAAGATATCCTCCATATTAGCAAGAGGAACAACAGCGGGGTATTCACAGTATTTATAAAAATTCGGAGAGATTTTGGCCAAAAATGATTTGTAATGAACTTGAATCATCGAATTTTCGCCACTACTTTCACATTTTCTCACCGCCAAGAAATCGATATAGCCGCGGTTTTCAAGAAATTTCACTATCAATTACACAGAAATTGGAAGTTTGAATTGAATAATTTATTAATACAATAATAATTCAATAATGCTGTCGTAGTTGGATAAAGTATACTGTCAATATGTGTCTGATGCCCTGAGCAAAACTCCCTAATGGCAACTGCTTTTCATTTCTAAACTATTCCCAGTAAATTTCCGTCATGAAAAAATGCTATTCATGTCTATTACTTTCTTGGAGTAGGAGTAATGAAATATTGCATTAGGAAGTTACTTTTGATCAGACCTATACATATGTACATTTGCGTCAACATCGTCAAACAATATGAAGCAATCAGTATTCAGTAGTCTATACCGCACTTTGAAATGCTTAATACCGATATCAGATGCACATGTACAGTGGAATTAATTGATAATTATTCGCAACGTCAAGATATAAACTTGAATGAATAGAATTCGAATTTTAATTGGCACAAGTGATCAAACCAAAGGTGAAACGTTGTGTGGTTTATTCTGTAAAGCTTTTTAATACAAATTTCGGTTGAAGACCTTTCGTGAATTGATGTAGCCTATGATGTTCCAACCGATGAAATCAAATCTACGTTTACTTGACTCAATGTTCGTTGTCTCAAATATTTTCATCTGCATCTGAATGTTTCGTGTTGTTGCTTTCCTTTTTTCTGTTGTGAATATAATTTTACTTTTCAGTGATTTGCCGGAAGCCGAGGAGCTATTGTATTAATTGCTCAATATATTCGAATACAACTAATACAAAGTATCTGCAGCTTGAGGCTGGAGCGTCATTCATCATTTTTCATTATTTTCATCACTAACAAAAACATTCATTTACGTGATATATCAATAATTTAGTAACAACATTACAGAATTTGACTATTTCTTCAAAAGTTGTCATCTCAACACGGATCAAATTGACTGCAGCGAACGGGAGGTAATTCATTTTTATGAGTTCCAACTCGTTTGTTAAATCTCCCTTGAGAAAAATCATAAGCTGCTGGTTATCTTTTATATTGTTCCGTCCCTGTAGCCAACAGATGATGGCCCAGAAAACAAAAGCATTCATTCATGAACGGAAATCTAAAACTGATCAATGAATGTACCGTATGTACAACTGGTTATCAATAAGAAGATGAAGTATTTCTAGATTCGATACAAAGATTTTCAGATGTTCAGTGGGCAAAAGTTTGGAAACACGTTCATTTACAATACATGAATTAAATCACATGTTCCCCCTTAAATCGTGTAGGTTTGCAGTCGTCTATTAAGTACCTTAATAATCAATTAATTTCTATGCCAAATCAAATCTAGCATTCTAGCCATAGAAATGGATCTTCATCTCATGTTTTTGTCTTTGAGATGTCTACGGATAACATAGAAATAAACTGTTTATCTGAAGTTCGCTAGAATGGAAATTGACTCAAGGTCGCGGCACATCCGAGGGAACTAAGTTGGGGCATGAAGAACCAATTAAAAGCTTCGATTTACTCATGTGACTGATTCTAACCCAATGATACAGACGTTGGCAGGTGCATCTAACTGAAAATGCGTGCGATCTATGCGCCGTTATTGTGCATTGCATGAAGCTTAGTTTCCATTCTAGAGGTTTTATTGTTGTCAATTTCTATGACGGATAACTTTAATTTTTCACTGTTTCATAGTTTTGACATAGCTATTCAGTCACTTCCATTCAATATTTCAATACTATTCTGTTGCTAATTGCGATATCAAATAAAACTGCTTATAAGAGCTGGCGAAAAAGTAATATCATAGCAGTCGCCACAAATCATGCTTTGATTACATACTTCCCTTAAATACTTATTTTGCTCCATACACAAAATAATTGCTGAATCGCTGAAAATAAAGTCATTTCTTCATTCGCATTGTCTCATGAATAACCGCAACCAATCACAGTCATTTTTCCTGTATTGATTTTTTTCCTGTTTGATTTGAAGGCTTGTATATATTTCATCATTTTTCATTGATCGTTATCACTGATGATGGCAGCTTGCCTACTGAAACATGTTGCAAATATTACGGCTTCTAACTGTCAATACTGCCCTCTTTTGCTTTTGGTAAATTTTGGGTTTTTTCGTAGAAGATATTTTAACTTATGAAAGAATTTTCCATCAATTGCTTACATGTATTATACTAAATTCATGTCTAATTAGGAAGCATAATACTCAATTTCCCATGTGTAACCCTGCTATCTAATTTTTCAACCGCATCGACCTGGGAAAAAGATTTGAGTTTGCTTTGGGGTAAAGTTTTAGATTTGAATTGTCAGACTTTGCAGGTAGCATAATATAAAGAATTTTAAGAAAGGGAATATTGCAGATAGTGTAGTGTAGAACTGCATAAGAATATTTATACAAATTACGTATGTCAACTCAATCCATGTTGGTTTTGCCCGTTGAATAGGATAAACTCATGATAATCAGACGCTCAGCTTTTGAAATCATGTCACTGTTCAGTATTTGTGGGCACAATGCATCATCATGGCGGCAAAGCATAGGCAATGCATTCTATTTCGCCAGCGATTGAGAAGTTGCATACATTAACTGTGTTTATTTGCCGTTTAGACATGTATTCGTCATATATTTAGACTGAGAGTTTTCTACATGTACAACTTACATTTTTGATTGATTAAATGTTAATTAGATTGAATGTTTCATTCACAGAATTAGATTCATCTGCGCGCGCTTCGGTTTCCTAGAAAGGAAAAACTGTATGTAACCTTAATATCAAAATGTCACATAACAGAATTAGACAACTTGCTCCTTCTCGAATGGATAATTCGTGTATGGCTTGCTATTGGAAATGGCAAACAATAAGCTGTCAGCAGAGGACAACAGAGCCAGTGAGAGATGCGTGCGTGCTGTGATATCACTTCGCACACACCAAAACACACATCCCTGTCCTGGCTTCGATTCAATGTATGCACTATACAGTGAGCAATGCCGAGGAGAGGATGTGAAAACATCAAGTGAACTAATTTTCGTACGCCTGCTACTTTCTTTAATAATGATCGGAGGGGTCAACACTATGAAGAAAACTTGTGCGCAATGATCTGAATTCTTCGAATCTGAGAGAATTTTGGCAATCGAAGCATTTTGCTGGAACTCACATTAATCCGCAAGCGATGCACGACTTTTTTTCCTATCTCTGTAAGGCATAAGGAATTCCTTTTCCCCACTTAATAGGTTCCTCGATGTGCCGTCAATTTCGTATTAATCACACTTCTAGCAAACCGAAGCAAATAAACAAAATATTTAATTCTGTAGTTCATTATATTAGCATTCGTTGTATTGTCGTTTCTTAACATATTATCAGGTCACATGTGCTAGTGCGACATCGGTTTTAATAAAATGTGGTATAAATTGCACATTGAAAGTCTAGCGGAGCTTTAACGAATATATTTCGTAAATTTAGAATGACATATCGAAATATATCATGGTTGAGTGAATCATGTCTGAAGAGGGAATGGGACTGCCTTAGGAATTGAATATGACACTGATGAATGATCATTTTATTTTCTCCTTCCCTGATGATATTTTACCGAGTCTCTTGGTGTATGCACTTCAGAAAATCGCTAGGCGTCATGAGTCTGAAAAAAGTTGCTTTTTACTTCCTTCAATTCTATAGATGCGACAATATTCCCTTGGAATAATTTATTATCAGCTACTCTGACACATGCACGCCTTGAAATCAACGGGCCAGGAAAGCATTAATAAATACTCACTGGTGGCACCATGTGATTTGAGAGAACAACGGACTGAGTAAGAGACATGAATGGAATTGACCTGTTTCTGTCTTTATATATTAGAGCCTGTTAAAATACGAAGGCCTTTACGTGGATACAGTCATGCACCGTTAATAAGGGATCATCAGGTCGAAAACCAAAGGAGTAAGAATGAAGCATTGAAAGAATTTCCGAGCTCTCATTGATGTTGAAAACCATGTACGAATGCTCTGATATACATAGAGGATACACGTGATCTCAGCGGTTAGATTAATACATGTACATCATAACAAGCGCAATCTGCTCTTCGCTTGGTATTCGCAGGAGTGGGAATATCTGTAGCGAAAGACCTGACAGGTAAGTAAGGCGCAGATTTGTAAATCTCTACTGTCGAAACCGAAGTTTTCCAACCCTGTGCTTGGGTATTGGACTGCTTGCCCAAGTTTGGGGAAAGCTTGAAGGCCAAACCCAACCTAAGTCTGCCTAACCTTTATTAGAACAGCCACCTTCATACTTTAAAGAGGTAATAGCGATATAGTTGACCAGGTGACGGGAGATCATCTTTCTGAGAAAGTTATACAAAAGTAATCAAAACTCCTCTTATCAGTTATAGGCCGATAACAAATTAAGTACTAAAATTGTTGCTACTTTGTTACTTGTTCATGCAGTAGGCTATTTTTTTCAATGTATGATACATGAACATGTGTAGGCCTACAAGTAATATGCAAAAATACCTAACGACATCTCATATATTGCAGGTGTCATTCTACAATTCGATAATGGGTGGTGTTGACCTGACGGACCAGCTGAAAGAATGCATCAAGGAAGGAAGAACTAAAATCACTACGTCGTTCCCGGCAAGCACTCACCTGTTTTCAATATCAAACGGCGCCGCTGCTACTTGTGCTCAGGGAAAGAGAACGATTGTAGGAGCAGACACAAAAGAACGATATCTGGACCAGACAGATAATAAGACAACTCAACTTATTTTTGATCACATAATAAGTAACATTTTCATTATATTTACAATTCCATTTGCTTCATTTATTAACTTTGCTTAATTCACTTTATTCAATACCTATGGCAGAGTTGGACCTTGGTTTTTGTTTTGGTCGACTTTTGGTAAGTGATGCAAAACTTGTGTTTTCTATTAATGCTGCATGCATAGAAATCAAGTTATGTTAAAATGAATATTTCGATTTGAATCTTGGGAGAAGTAAATGATAAGGGTATGAAGTTCTGATTTTTTCAAAATTCCAATCAATTCACAGAATATTCCAAATATGAAACAGTTGAGGTTATTAGCTCTTTCTCTTTAGGATTGACAACATCACGCATTGAAAGTTCGTGCATGGTGTATTCGCTGCAAGCTTAAATGATTTTTTATACATTTCATTTACATGTACTTTATATCTTCGAAGCTATCTTCGCATCCATAAAATGTCAGCTACAGCCGACATTTATCCAAAAATGAATTCATTGTCCATTTTGTATTCTAAACAACCATGCACTTACTATACGCTGCTATACTATTTGTTAAGTCTGTTTATATTTCTGAATGATAAATGAAAAAAATTGTTTCGTCATGAACTATGAGCAAGTCAATCACAATTAAATCAAAAATATTCCATTAGTCAGCATATCAGTATCGGCTAAATTGAAGGAAAGCCTTAGCAATGCATGTACTTAGGCAATTATTATTATACGAAGTAATAACTTCATTACAGTTATTATCATTATTATTTTACGAATATTGGCTGTAGTTCTCTTGAAGGCAATAAAACGACATTGACACTGATTGTTTCACGTTCTCAATTAAGGCATGGAATGGAATGGACTATAGCAATATGCATGTCACTAGGGATAGACTATTAAGGCATTAATAATCACCAGGCCTCTGTTTTACGAACTATAGTCGATGTCTCTGAATTTCTTGGTTTCAGTTGCAAGTTTTCGCCGTAGCCATCGAACAAACACTTCGGTAGCAGTATCAGAAATCAAAAAAATATTATTTAATGCAGCAATACTTTGATGAAATTATCGTAAATTAAGAATTTTGGCCTATAGAAGAATCTTTATGTGAGCACAGAATGCAAAAGTGTGCTTCGTTTACTTGATCTCTCATTTATTTAATCATTTATCTAAATTTGGGATTGGGTTTTTGGGTTTTGACCGAAGCTTTGGACCGAAACTTGTATTGGGTATTATCATTATTATACATGTGTCATACTGATTTATCCCAGTCATAAACAGTGTGCTGGCTCCCTGTGATGAATCATGTGACCTCTTTCTTGATAGTCAAGGGATTTGACCCAATCCTGAGACATTCATGAAATACGAGTTCAGTCATTTCAGTTTATGGATGTTGGAATAAAACATAGTCTAATATGCATGCACAAGCGAAATGACATTAGCTGTAATGTAATACTCACGAACAGGGGTTCCATATACCTCCACTTCGCACATACCCATTTCATAATAGTTTCCACCCATTGAGATAAATCTCGCACGCTTGCCGCCACAGTTTAGTCTATAAGGATTTATACTATTAAACCGACTTACTAACAATTGGCATCTATCTTGAAACCTGACGTAGACGAGACTTCTGAGACCGCGGATTGAGCTGAAATACAAAACTGAGTAGTTGGGGAAGCCGTGGACTGGATGGACATCAAAGTAAATAACAATATCTCCGATGAAATACTCATTTCCCAGATCAACGCTCCAAACACTCGAGGTTCCAGCAAGCAATTCGCTCTTTATCCGTATACATGTCTTGTTATTCCCATCAACTGTAAGTCCAGAATGAAGTCCGTTTTTGGCTCTTGGACTTTGAAAAGTTCTTTTTCCGAGAGCTAAATTTGAACCAGATGCAACGTACGCTTGATAACCCGTTATGACAACAATCTGTGGACCAATGCCAAATGCAACTGCCTTTCCATATATCCCAATGATAACCGAAATGCAGACGATGCTTGCGTAAAGCATGTTTAGAGAAATTTGAGGAAGAGGATTGCAGAGGCTTTGAGGATATTGAGGTTAAATGAGTGCATGTATAACTTTGCAATCTTTCTTAAAAGTTGCCACTGATGTGCAGACAGACGCCATTAAAGTGGTGACAATGAGATCAATTGATGACAAAAGTTGCCGCTTCCTTTATTTTAAATTGTACGGTTTTATGCGAAACTCTTACTTTCTCTGAAAATGATGATTTTTCAGGTTTGGATGTCGGAATCTCTTCAAGTACTTCAGAAATGATAGGATATCATCTCGACACTTATCATTATTGTAAACCACATTGCACGTGCGGAGAGGATCATTCCTTATGTCAATATGTAAGTCATTCATTGGCCCTTCCGGAGTTGCCACATCGATGTGTGACCTTGGCATCTCGAGAAGGTGTTTATGCAAAAACATTTGCGCATTTTGCATCAACTTTTTCTCAAGGTCTCGGCGATATCATGTCGAAAGGATATCGTGTATTTATGGAAAATCTGTAATTTTGGCTGTTATATCAAATTAGGAAAATGTTGTCTGGCGTTGTGATTTAGTTTCATCCATTCTAAGTTCTAAGTAACATCATTTCTAAGTTCTGTTACTTTGCTGCCTTGTCATGCATAAATGCAGTTTGAAATTTCACCGAGTACATGGCAGTAGCAAATTTCCTAATGTTGGTGTCAAAAATACTTCTCCTATTCTACAACTCATATCTGCAATTTTGTTCGTCTTTAATTGTCTACTGATCAATGAAATCTTGATTCATAGCACGGTGATCGTTTATGGGAATATTTTCAGCTACATGTGCTGCAACCATGCGCTTGTGATATTTCAGACTGCATTAACGAGAAGATTCGGTTGGAAACTGTGGACGGGGGCAAAGGTTGAATATGCCTCTGCAGAAAGAACAAAAAAATAGGAAGTAAGTCTGGTATAAAGCATAAAGAATGCTAATAGACTCTCAGACTTAAATTCCAGATTCTCACCGTTTGTATTTCAGATGGAGCGGAATTATTAATGCTCTCTTTCAACAGGTGTTTTTGCAAACAGTTCAGTAAATTGTTCAATAGGACAAGCTACCATCATCAGTGGCAACGATCAATGAAAAATGATGAAATATAATACAAGACTTGATGACGTGAAAAATCAATACGTGAAAAGTGGCTGTGATTGGTTGCGGTTATTCATGAGACAATGTGAATGAAGAAATGACTTTATATACAATGATTCAGCTATGTTTTGTGTATGGAGTACGAATGAGAATTTTAAAAACATCCTTATCTGAGATATCAGCATGAAGCGATATTTCAGATGGGGTGGGGTCGACCTTTCACGAGTTCGTTTATCATAGTAGATATGTGGCGGCCGGTTTCACCAACGTAGCATTGACTGCAATGCTCAAAAGTTTTATTTAAACTACGGAGGATATCTTTATTGCTTATCATTATTTTGTGCTTTGTAAGTGCTCAAGGCAATTCTCAACATCCTATTTTTTAAAGCACTATTTATGTGGCGAATGTTACGTTTTATTACGTTTTAGGGAAGAGCTGAAACATAGGGGAGTTTCCAAAATATTTCAGTTTTCGCTAGATTCTATTTTTGCTTTCGGACGATGACATCGCTCAAAGACTTTAATTATTCTATCAGGATGATATCCGTTTTGGATAAAAATATTGTTATCTTTATTTTTGTTACAATCGCAGTCGTCAGGGAGACTGCCAGAGGTTATCTCTACTGGTCCAAAACTCAATGATTCTGGATAACACTTCTGTCACTTTCTTAGGAATTGTCTTGATGCAAACTCGTGGGTTTTTATCATCGGTGGGATTTCACTTCACTCTTGGGTGATCTCTTCCTACACCGAGGTTAGATGCGTGACAGGTCCTCTTGCTGCAAAGAGATTAGTTGACTTTTGTTCCGCTTTCGAACACATTTGAAGCATGCTTAACCTCTCTCGCCGCTTGATCAACTACTTCGATAAAATCATCCCTCCAATCTATCCAATTGACGCCTTAGGTTGCAGAAGCAGAAGGAATGCAGGATCTTTACAGACTGTCTTATAAAGCCCTTGGCAATGAACATTGGCATATTTTCAGTTGACAATTGGGCAAATATAGATTTACAGTGTATACTCAATCTTCCAGGAGATCAATTTTTGAAAAGAACGTTGAGATCATCAACCGCTACAATAAAGAGGCAGACCAAAACATACATACCTACCGACTTGGAATCAATCAATTCACAGATATCACGAATGAAGAGTGGAATGCGTTGTTCAACAACTCGTTGGTGGAGAATTTCAATTGGGAATCAGTGAAAGACATGGAGGAGTATGAAGAGGACGAATCTTTCACGGCTCCAAGAAATCTTGATTGGAGAAAAAAGGGAGTTGTAACCACAGTCAAAAACCAAGTATGTTGAGCTATCAATGGAAATGATTTGATTATTTCATTTAGAAATATTTCATCAAATGCTGAGTTCGTAAATTTCATCGTTAAAAATGAAAATATTACTCTAAGGGATAGTGGAGAACGTTACAAATTGCTGTGATAGGTATGAAATATCTGATTGTCAAGAAACAAAACGTTATCTGATAGATACTGATGTAGCTATACGATAATGAGCTTCTGCTGTTAAATGTGTAAGTCTCACGATGCGTTGGAAATCACTTCAGTTAAAAGAAGTATCCTCTAAATCCGAAAATAGATTTTTGCGCTAAAAATAGATATACATCAAATCAGCATGCAGATAGCTCACCAAACGAAATTTGAAGCATATTCAACATTATTGACTATTTGCCAGCAATTGATAACACAGAAAATGCACTCTTTGAGTCCTGTAAATGTCAAGCTTGGATTTACTTTTCATTCTAAAAGCGAATTTGACCTCTATAATGTCAGTCGATCAGTTAATAATCCGGCAGCCACAGCGAGTTTCTACAATGAACGTGGCCAAAAATGAGACTTTCACAGATTGATGTACGCCCTATGCATCCTATTAAACTGCGCGTCTGCCTAGTTCTACGTGGTTCCTAATCTTATCAGACACGATCAAAGAATGACACTTGCAAATCCAATGAGATGTCGATTGCAGATTTCGGTTTAAGTGAAATGTACTATGTTTTCTCTTATCAGCTTAAAAGTACTATGTCTAGAACCATCATTTTTGACGTCGAATGTCTTCAGGTCAATTCTTATCATATTTATGCAACCCTATCTATGCAGCTAAGCACATTCAGATTTGGCATGCCTCCTAAACGTCGGTAAGCATTTTGAGGAATTTAACCTATATTTAGCCACATTTTCGTAAACATTGAGATCAGAAACAGGATGATGGCACGAACACATCACAGGAAATGACCTGAAGACATTCCATGTCAAAAATGATGGCTCTAGATTTATTATTTTTACCGTAATAAGCGAAAACATAAAAAAGTTCAGTTCAAACATAAGCTGAAATCTGCGTCCCAGTGGATATGTTTTTTGATCGTATCTGACAAACAGAGGAACTAACTAATTTGCTATCATTATATATTTTAAAAGTGAACTTTACATCTATGGCAAGGCCAGTGATATCGGTTTCAGGTCAGTGAGCATTGACTTAATGGAAAAAATTGGAATTTGAGCTTGAACAGCTTAGGGGCCTTCAATTTTAGGTCAAAGTTTTCGAGTAAAGGGCAACATGTTCCTTGCAGCATGGTGCATAAAAGTACAGTTATTTGAGCCATCACCAATTAAATCTTGACAGATGAAATTCGAAAACTTGGCAAAAACTTTACTCTTTTAGACGGCTCATAGGGTGGGCCCGATTATCTATGCAACTTGCTAGATTACCTCAATACATTAGGAGATGGGATGGCATTTTCCAGTCATAGATTGCTAATTGCTTTATCCAAAACTGGAACAAGGCCATAGAACGTTCATCCAGCAGGTCTGATATATTTGACGTCATACATCTCCAGCTGATTACATTAGAAGATGGGATGGCATAGAGAGTTAGTGGGCATAGTGAGTTGATATTGCGATATTAGGTCCACCTAGCAGGTCTGATATATTTCAAAAGTTTTGTCAGCATGGAAACATCATGGCTTTCAGATGCTTGTGCTTTGAATCAAAGGTTACTCTTGGTTGATGTCTACACTTCAAGCGCAATACCAATTTGCAATGAATGCAGCATGCCCTAGAACATTACCAACCATTGTCAATATGCCAGCACTTTGCATGGACTGCATTCCTATGGATAAGCAACATGACTGAATTACGCTGGGTATAGACGACTAATCTTGTGATGTCATTTAATATCAATTGATTCAAAATGAATGACATGATTAAAAGTAAGTCAACATAGACTATTAAAAATGTCAGTTGTTATATTCAGTTCAAACCAGATGTGTTGTAGCTCAACTGCACAACTTAGTAAATATTTCAATTGAAATCAACATTGTTATGCTTTGAATTGCTAAGCCTCAATCAGATATGATGTATGTGAAATTATTTAGTTTATGTAGATAATGATTGTGATATTTATCAAGACATCCTAAATATGTTGTGTTTGCGAAATTAATTTTTAACTTCAATTTTTTGGCGAAATTTGAATAGCAAGCTCACGTAGACTTAATGACAAATTAAATGACACAACAACTGCATTTAGACGCTTGATATACGTTATCATTTTTGTCCATATTAATGAAAGCATGTCTTATTGGGTGACTAAAAACAAATGAACCTTCTGATACCTTCGTAGCCGGAAAGAGTCGGGTATTTTTAAGATTTAATGCACCTGTCTTTAATTTCAAAAATTGGACTTCCTGTTTCACGTTTGAGAATCATAACGCAAATGTTATAGAATAGAATCGTCAGCTGAGGATGATGCGTAAGGATATAATTTAATGCAGATTGAGCTTTCATACATCTGGTGTTTGCTTTAATAAATTATTTTTTTTCTTTTTGCATGTGCATGTTGAGGTTTCACCTACGTCTAATGAAACGAAGTAGGGGTCTAATTAAAAATTAAATAGCCAGCCCATCGACTTCAAATTTGAGTAACGAACAGTTCACATTCTACTAAGACGTTTGACATCTAAAAATTATTTTAATCAATTCTACTGGACTTTGACACTTCTTTTTCATATAGTGTCCGTCAAATGAACGTGCCTGTAGCCTATGTATGGTTGTAATAATCAAAGTAATTAGCAAAATATGTAGCTGCTCTGAGCATTTCAATAATCCAAGTTTGACGTCGATCTAAGAGTCTGGAGGGTTCTTATTCCTAGGATATAGTTTGCATTAATTTACTTTGATAAGATGCTATACTCTTAAGCAAGGAATGCAATTCTGGGCCTTTCACAACGTAAGTTTGACGTCGATCTGAGACCATGGAGGGTTCTAATTCTTATCCTATAGTTGGTATCAATTTGTATATAATATCATACAAATTTTAACGAAGCCTTTGCTTTCGATAAATCCTACAATTAGAAAATTATTGTTATATAGCTTACTGAACGAAGAAGGGGGCCTAACTAAAAATTGAATAGAGGTGCATGGCTCATCGACTTCAAATTTCTTTAACGAACAATTCATATTCTACTAAAATTTTAGACATTTAGCAACTTTTTTGATCAATTTTGTTGGATTTTGCCACTTCTTTTTCAGAAAGTGTTCGTCAAATGAACGTGCCTACACTCATAAAAAATTGGTTTCCTGGAAAACCAATTTTGGTTATTCAGCCGGTCCCCCCGGGGCCTGTCAGCCTGTTTCCCGGGGGTGAAACCAAATATGATTTTCCAGAGAACCAAATGAAATTGGTTCTCTAGGAAACCAAAAGTCATCGGTTTTCTGGGAAACCAAAATTGGTTTTTCAGCTTTATATCTTGGTTTTCTGGAGAACCAATATTGGTTTCAAGAGTGACCAGATATTGGTTTTCTATACAATTTAATATATATACTAAATAGTAGGCCTAATATAATAATAGCAAAAAATAATATTATTAATTCATTTTTTATGATATAATTCCGACATGCTCTAATATATTTACTTCATTCATACTAATTTTATTTTAAAACAACATGAGCAAATTGTTGGCCCAGCATAAAATAAGCTCAATAAGGTGTGCAAAAGAATTATTGTGAAAATGTGTCAAAATGCGTGAATACTCAAATGAGGTATTTTAAAGTTTACAATTTATCTAATACCATACTAGATTTCCCAGAGCAGTCCCGAAACGTCAAGAAGTCATTGTTTCTTATTTTTCACGTTTCTTCAGTCAAGCTTGCATAAAATAATACAAAAAAGACGAGGAACGATGTCTTTAGTCACAAAATTTCCCATGAAGTTGAGACATTTACTAGTCTTCTCCAAGAATGTAAATAAAATCACAGATAGCCCTCCCAACTGTGCATCACAGATGCACGCCCAACTAATCCGGTGCAGCGCAAAAAACCACGTCGTCGAATTTTTCGATGCCAATACTCGTTGCCACTGGAGTGGAGCTCGCTACTGAAAAAAGTAAAGAATAATCTCTGAAGGATATCTTCAATATTAGGACTGTGTAGAAGAAGCATTTAGATAATTACCGCAAAATAGTACGATGTTACTGAAAATGTGTGTGGAATAAAACTCAACTATGAAATCAATGTTTGCTGATGCGAGAATAATGTCATATAGGCCTACGCTGTCATAAATAATATCACATGCAGTCGAAGCTCGTTAATACAAACACGGATAATTAAGATATCGGTTAATTAAGATCACACGACATATTTTGTATCTTTTACATATATAGGCTGATATTTAATTAAGAATTTTGATAATTGAGAGATTGAAAATCTGGAATGTATGGTCTTAATTAACGAGCTTTGACTGTAGCGCAATCAGAAATAATGATAGACAATAAATTTTTCAGACAAAATTTTGTACACCATTAGTGGCATGCACATATAAAACGACGCCATGTGAACCAAACACCACAATACATGTTAACCAAACACCACCAACAACTTCAGTTGACGTCGTAGCGAGAGGTTGTCCATCTTCCCGCTCGTTTGACAACTGCATCAGTTCCGTATAACCTGATTATCTGACGAAATGCTGTGATTTCATGCGAACTTTTTACATCCACCGACTCGTCGGTACCTGCTCGTTCGACTGATATATTTTTTACATCAATTAATCTCGATTACAACTACTTTTGAACTGCTCAACTCATCTCAACTGGTCAATTCTCTTTGTCATGACTTTTCTCCCAAATCATCGTGACTCATGTTTCCTGCCTCCCTGTCATCACCTACCTCCATGCACAGGTCCACGCTGTTCATCTCATCCGTGATCGGCCGCTGCTACATCATCGTGTACACTTCTTTCCCGTCGTTCTCTCCTCTCAGTTTTCATGCGCCACACTTATTCGCGATCGGCCCTCCTCTCGGTGAATCAGCAACAGCAATTTCCCATTACTAGATCTCTACGTCGAAAGCTATGGTTTAACAAAATTTTACGCCCGGACACCTTGCGTCATCCCTATATTCCTTTCCAATCCGAAGAATATACGCGGGAGCCTCCCAAGTTGCGCAAGCCAAAGTCCTTTCCTACCAAGCCGCCCTCTATTCTTTTGTTCAATGCCCGGTCACTGTTCAACAAGGTAGAAGATCTTAACCTTCGTATAAATAAACATAAACCTGACATCATTTGTGTCACTGAAACTTGGTTTGATGAAAATATTGACGATCTGGCGATATCTATACCTGGCTACTCCATTATTCGCTTAGATCGTGATTGTCATGGCGGCGGTGTAGCAATTTACTTTAAATCTGAACTTGACATACATGTGCATTTAGAGTCGAACTGTCCTATTCCTAATTCCCGATCTAATGTACTGTCATGCCGTTTTGATTCTTTTAATGTAACACTCATTCTTTTATATCACCCATACTGGAATAATTTAGGCGCCCATGAGTGTGTATTAGATTTTATACAAAATTTAATCGATGACAGTGTTTCCCAGAACTTTATTGTAACTGGTGACATTAATGATTTAAGGACTCATTTGTCTAATTTTTGTGCTTATAACTCCCTCAAACAATTGGTTCTACAACCAACTCGAGGGACAAATATTCTTGACGTGATTGCCGTATCTGACTCCCTGTCTTATGCTGATTGTGAATACCTCAGTCCGCTTGGTCGTTCTGATCATTTAGGTATTTTTGCTAGACCTCTCTCTCCCAAGCCCATTGTTACCACCAAGGTCAAAACCCGTTCATTTACTCCATCTTCATTTGCAAATTGCCGCAATGTTTTGGCCTCTGTTGACTGGAACATTATTTTTTGTTCTCGCCCAACCGATTCTGTCAATGATGTCAACCAAATTGTATCTGAATTTCAATTTCTATGTCAGTTTTTTTACGATATCTTTTTTCCTGAGAGAATTGTTCGCATGAGAAATACTGACCCACTTTGGATGACCCCTACCCTGAAGGCTCTATCTGACGATCGCGATAAAGCCCTTTCCCGTGGTAATATGGTTAAGTACTTGCACTTGAGGGAGAAGTTTCTTGAGGAGTCTTACAAAGCTAAGCGACGTTACTTATGCAATCTTACTGCTGGATCGTCCAATTCGGATAGCTGGAAACTCATCAACTCACAAATTCGGAGGAAACAAAGTAGAAAACTCGATGAAAAATTAGCTCTTGAAATCAATGACACTTTCAAGTCCAATTTTCTTGCTTCTGATATTTCCCTTTTCGATAATGACAATCTTCTGTGTGAGGATCATTCTTTCCCGATAGTTGAGGAATCACAAGTCACTACCATGGTGAAGAACACCAAGTCTAACTCTACTGGACCAGATGGTGTTTCTGGCATCTTCTTTCGCTCCTTCATTGATATACTTGCTTCCCCTATCACAAGGATTTTTAATCTATGCCTTCAAGCCAACATCTTTCCCGATATCTGGAAGAAAGCGAATGTTCTCCCGCTCCCTAAGAAGGATTCATGTGCTCATCGTCCCATTTCCATTTTGCCCTTCTTGAGCAAGTGTCTTGAGAAATTGATTCGAGATCTTATTCTTCTACCTTCCCTACAAGGCAAATTCGATCGCCGACAGTTCGGTTTCATCCCAGGTGATAATGGTGGTTGCACTAATGCCCTTCTGACCATTCGTCTCACTTCCCTTCAACACATCGCTAGCAGCCCCTCAAACTTTTGTCGACTCCTTGCCATTGATTTCAATAAGGCTTTCGATTCACTCAGTCACCTCACCTTGCTCCAAAGTCTTGGAACCCTTTTCCCTTCCAATCCCCTTGTAGTGAATCTCATACAAAGCTTTTTGTCAAATCGTTTTCAACGTGTTTACGTTAATGGCATTTCCACACCTTGGAGAGAGGTGACCAGTGGGGTGCCTCAGGGCTCTGTGTTAGGACCTCTACTTTTTGTTGTCATGATTAATGATGTCCCACAGTTCGCTAACACGAAGGTTATTTCGTATGCTGACGATATAACCCTAATTCACTTATCCAATGGCAACAACAGTAATGATCTTTTTCAAGAGGACGTTGACGCCTTTTGTAATTGGGTAGCCCAAAAGAAAATGACAATAAATGCGAATAAAACAAAATGTATCTATGTTTCTAAGCGTTGTGATCCCATCAGATGTACCAATATTGTTATCAATGATGAAGTCATAGAGGAAGTTGTAAATTTGAAAATCCTCGGTGTTTTCTTTAGTGCTAATTTGACATGGGACTCTCATGTCTCGTTTTTATACAAAAAATGCTGTAGTATTATGTCCATTGTAAAGCGTCTGAAGATCAGTTGTAATGAAGATCATGTTGTGTGGCAGGGATACATGGGTCTTGTTTTTTCTCGTTTATCATTTTGTTGGCCCATTGTATGTGATATGAAAATGAAACACTTTTGCAAATTTGAACGTCTGGATCGTTTGGCCAAACGTTGGTGCAGCATATACAACAAGCCATCCCTAAGACAAATGTTAGATCGTGTTTGCGTTAAACTCATCCGCAAAGTGTCTCATCATCGTGACACTCATCGCCTGTCCTCCTTTTTCAACGTCCGTCAACATATCAGCAAAGTTAGACATCAAAGGCAACTGACAGCTCCTCTACGGAAACCATCTTATTACACCAACTCCTTTGTCAGATTTTCACAGTTTACATGACTTTGCAGTCATAACCATGTACCGCTCTATGTATTTTGGTTTCAATAAAGCATTATTATTATTATTATTAAAATAATTCCCGACCGGCTAGCCTCACCGAATATGACCGGCTAGCCTCACATGTGGCCGGCTAGCCTCACTGCGATAATAATATCCGCCCGTTAGCCTCAGATGTGACCGGCTAGCCTCACAAGTGGCCGGATAGCCTCACAAATCAATAATAATTATTTTTCGCGACCGGTTAGCCTCATCGAATGATATTATTATTATTCTCGACCGGTTAGCCTCATTAAATGATATAATATACCTATAATATGCTTTATGTTAATTTTTTTGGTAGGCCTACCAAAATTATAGTAGACTGTGATGAATGAATGATGTGAATGTAAGCAATTTTCCTTCTGCATATCATGGGTAGAGAAATTAGAGGAAGAATGAAAGAAATGAACTTCGGCAAAAGATGAACTTTTCATCCGTGTACAAATACACTACTTTTACGCCAAAAATACACCAGATTTAATTAAACTATTTGAAATATGATTTAATTTATTCATGCCTCTTATTTGTTAAATTTTTTGTGTATGCACATCATCAAAGAATGAAACAACACCACAATTCGAAACAATTGTTTAAAAGAATTCACAAATCTAAGCAATTATATATTTATTTCAAAAAAATGGTAAATCGATATTCAACGAACATTCCCACGCAGTTCAATGCCGTCAACCAATCGCAATTCAAAAACTGCATGCATGTAGCATTCAATGTAGTTTTCAAAATTTACGAAAAGTTGCGACGTAAAGCTCGCTGAATAAAGAAATACTAAATGCTTAATTTCATGTTTTACCAAGTAAATTGAGTCATGATTCCCGAATAAAAAATAGTGCTTTAATATTCTGGAAAAAATAACAATTCATGTTAATTTTTCCTACGTCGTCATTTTAGTGTCAATAAATTTCTTAAATATAGTTTATAAAGAAAAACGTCCTTATTTATGAGTTGATCACATCGAATTTAGGATACCTTTATATTTCATGCAAATATTTGATATTGAACAAAGTGCAAAACCAATTACTTACAAGTAGCTACTGAAATTAGGTTATCCAGGCCATCAGATGAATGTACCTTAAAACAAAAGAAACACCTGTAGAGAATTTGATGGTTGAAGTCATCAATATCTCACAAAGTTTCCTCTGATGAAGGTAGTGTTATGTTCAGTAGAAAAAAATCGATGTCGGGAAGAATCGTTGAGTCCTGAAATAGACAGAAAACTCATTGTTAAAAGAAAAGACTCGACTATACAGTACAATGTAAGATCAAATCTATTGACCATGTCATTCTTGATTTTAAAAACAAATTTTGGACGATGGTGAAAATTATTTTTCGATTCTGATTTTAATTGGTGCATTTAGTAGTTTGAATAATTTGAATAAGTAGATCTGCAGGGTGGGCGGAAAGTTAATACCTATTTTGAATTGTCTCTAATTCGCTAAGTGCAGCTCAGGTTCGCATTATATTCAAGCATGATGTGTATCAAGCCTTGCCATTTTTCTCTTCAAAGTCTTACAGTTAGATTATTGGTACTTTTGGATTTCTATGATTGAAAAGTTAGCAGTTTTTATCAGATTTTGAAAAACTCAATTGATATAGTAGCACAGATTTTTAAAGATAAAGCTGTAAATTTGTCTTTACTTGAGAGACCTAATTTGAAAAGTTTTTATGATGCAAGAATTTTGCTACATGAAAATGCACAAATCTAATTTTTATGCGTTCCAATAAACTGAAAAAAGTCAATTTCCTAATAAAAACATTTAATGCGAAAAATTGTAAGATACTAAAACTCAATATGAACACCCAATCGCTCTACTAGGGTGCGAAGTCGATCAGGCATGATGTTCCCTGACTGTCTGAGAAACTCCAGAGGCACAAAAGATGAAACAATCTGAATTATGTTCTCATGCTCAGGTAGTGTCCCTGGCTTTGAACGATAAGCTTCATCCCTTGCCCATCCCCAACATAAGAAGGCGCATGGACTCACATATGGACTTGTGATCGGCCATTAATGAAGGAAGGCCTCGGCGACCTAACGAGCGCCCTGAGAACTGCCCATCAAGCCACTCCCTTACCAGGTGGGCGAGGACCGTCTTGCATAAAAATCAGGTCGTTGATATATTTCAATGTGCTAATGACCGGCCACACTTTCTCCTGTAGCCTCTGTGAATTCATCGCTTCACATTGGAGGAAAGGACCCACGATGGTATCTGCCATCATACCACACCAGACAGTCACACTCGGTTATGATTGATATTTCTCTGCACGAATCGTAGGGTCGTTTTCTGCCCAGTATTGGCGGTTGTGACGAATGACGAAGCCACCAACATGAAACACTGATTCGTCGCTCCACAAAATGTTAAAAAAAATTTGATTTCTTTCATGCCAATTGAGCATTCGTGCTCCATAATCAATAGGAGTGTCATGGTCCACCTATACGATTATGACTGACGATAATGGATCAAAATTTA
Source organism: Prostheceraeus crozeri (assembly GCA_907163375.1). Classification (NCBI taxonomy): domain Eukaryota; kingdom Metazoa; phylum Platyhelminthes; order Polycladida; family Euryleptidae; genus Prostheceraeus; species Prostheceraeus crozeri. Next base: position 252,957 of record CAJQUW010008489.1, on the reverse strand, counting down.
CGCCTCTCAAGTAAAGACAAATTTAAAGCTTTATCTTTAGAAATTTGTGCTACTATATCAATTGAGTTTTTAAAATCTGATAAAAACTGTTAACTTTTTAATCATAGAAATCTGAAAGTATTAAGAATCTAACTATAAAATTTTGAAGAGAAAAATGGCAAGGCTTGATACACATCATGCTTGAATATAATGCGAACCTGAGCTGCACTTAGCGAATTAGAGACAATTCAAAATAGGTATTAACTTTCCGCCCACCCTGTATTTCTAATTTCGGATTGCGACATGAACATACTCATAATTGATTTCTAAACATCAGAGGATTAAGAATGAATATGTATTCCAGAATTGTAGATATTTTCAAATCTAAAACAATGTTTAAAAAAGTTTTCAAAAAAGAAGTTAACAGTTTACAATCGATACCGTTTGATGTCAAGCACTTTCGCGGCCCGTCTTGAAAGTCTAGCTCGAAGTGGAGGAAGTTCATCGTGGTCGCCCGCTTCTTCAGCATCCATCGACTCAACTTTCTCATCGACCTCTTCTTCAGCATCCATCTTTTCGTCATCGTCTTCATCATCACATTCTTCGCGATCCACATCTACATCCTCAAATGACTGAAAACATAAATCCCGTAAGACGGTGCTAAACACTTACTTTGAAAAGTAGGTACGACTACTCGGAATCCTTTTGCATCCGATCTGGACATATACCTATTCATTAACATTTTATCTGAAATGAAGGCGATGTTTTACATGGTGTATCCTGAATTCTTGTAAATTCGATTTATTTCGAATGCACGCGCATGTATTGGTATATATTGAAGTACTTACCTTGCTCAACATTTTCCGATATGTGTATGGATTACTGCTGAGGAAGGTCATCTAAATCGATTATGTTGGGAATTCCTTGATTATCACCTGTGATGCAAAGCATCGATGAAAATGTCAAATGTATAAAACTAACTTCTTTCATATCTATTGGAAAAGAAAAATTCGGATTTTATTTCGATAAGAAGATTATAATGGTGAAAAGTAATAAATTCTTGCAAAATAGCTAGCTGTGAAATAACATAAAATGTTGCACGTTTAAGAGCAAAGAAGAAATTTTCACTAACTGAAGAATTTCACAACGTTGCTCAAGTATCAATTCAAAAAGAAAGCCCAATGAACAATTCAATGAGATCTTACACATCAACGGTTACCCCAATGAAATAAATAATCAACAAACGGCAAAGAAAAACGAAGTACTAAACCAGAGGACGTCTCATATCTCAGACTGCCACATATTACTGGCACTGAAAATCGTAAAATCAAACATTTCGTCCAACCCGCTATATTTTAATAACATCAAATCTATCACTAACGATAGATCCTAATGGAATCGAAATATAAAAACAGGAAGAATAACAATAATTGAACAAGTGCAGAACATGAGAAACTCTTTAGATGCGATGGTTAACATAGGACTACTTACCTTTGCTTTCCATTTCTGTTGTACTCGTTATCTGTTGAGACATCAATTTCTTATAATAGGCTACTGTCGAGTAGGCCTTACTAGATATCGAAAACTGACTCAAGTCAAATAACGAAAGTTGACTTAAATATACACATATAAACTCAAAAATTCTAGCAAGAACAAGAGAAGGTGACCCATCATTGTAAGTCATATAACATCTAAGTAATCAAAAAGTTCTAATTTCAAAAGTAAATTCTAATTACAAAATTTACTAATCACTCTAAAAAGAGTAAAACAATATTCATCAATATATATCAACCACAAGTTTGGTACAAAACATAAACCAGAAGATAATGGCTATCAAGTATAATAGTTGCATCACATATTTTTGTCTATCTTGGTGTATTTGCTGACTCGTAATTACCACCGTTTGACTATAAAATTCGAAAATCCGAATCTAAGAGGAAAATCGTTGACGACCGTTGATGCTGTCATTTCTTTTCATCTTAATCTATCGTTGCAAAGATGTAACACATCATTTATTTTTCATCCGCTATGGTACTGTTTCTTTGTCGCCTTTAAAAACGTCAGTCGAATACACACATTATCCTTCGATCATTCTCACCATCATTAAGTGATCTAACTATTTCTTCCGCATCACATGTCCTCAGAACTGAAGTTGTCTTTTCAAAATGTTAGAATGGCTCACGCCCTGTATAAACCATCTGAAGACTTTTGATATTTTAGTAGGCTATAAAGTTTAATCACTCTGAACTTTTGCGTGGAAGACCTGCAGCAGCGAGAAAGATTATTGACGCTATAAATGGTGACAATTTAACTTGAACAGGGTTCGCCGATATATTTTGTGATATCCATTACATTACATTGATATGATACAGGTATTGTTCAACGATTGAATTTTTAGCATCAGTCGGATCAATTCATAATTCCATGCATTGCAGGGATCAACAGATTGGTTTCGTTAACCGTGAAAATATTCAGAGGGCAAGTATGGCAATAGGTGTCTTTTAGCTAAAACTTTAACTGTGACATCGGATAATCAATACTTATACAGTGTCTCCGTCTATGTTCACCGCTAAGCGCTAATTCCGTGCGCACGAAAGCCACAGTTCAGCCATGTAGACACATAAGTATGACGTCAGTGAAATTGAGTTAGCGCTATGCTACTGAAGCTTTTCGAGTGTGTAGATAGATATGGACGAATACAAAAATGATAAACAAGTAAAAACTTGTAAACACGTCCATGAGATTGAGTTGAATCATAATTGTGTAAATATATGAACTATAAACTGAAATGAAAATGCCCAATAAGAAGTTCCCTATTACACTTCCTATGCTATACGTACAATATATATATTTTTTTCTTTCAGATCGCTGTTCACTCTTAATTCAAGTAGATAAATAGCCAGTTCTCATTAGACATCATATATTCTCACGCATGTAGAATCATATGTTACCGAAAATTTAAAAGAAATGTACGTTCATGAAATGTTCTTTAAATAACTTTTGTTGATTTAAAACATCTCATCTTACGATAATAAGAATTCAATCAAGAAATGTCATAGAAGAAGACCACATTACATCTGTAAGTAAGTATTATACTAACTACATGATAAATGACACTTAATATTCAAGGAAAAAATAAATTTCATTAAGTAAAATGCGTGTAATATAAGATTATTATCAGTAACAGTCATGCATAATCTTTATTTGTTACTTCCTCATTTTAATGGCATAAATTAATTAATTTCAAAGTGAGATGAGTGACAGCTTCACTAACACTTAAATAGACGTTGATTAGATAGGACTTTGATGATAGATTAACAATATCTAACGTGTATTGACTTTTTGTTATTTTACCACAGAGTACATGACTCTAATTTGATATTTGATGAGTCTATTCTGTATCGACTTGGATTCTAACTTGGCAGTATCACTTGATAATGCATTTGCATTATGTATATGAATCTTCTTCCTTGTAATTATCTTCCAAATGCAAGGAAAACGGATAAGAAAAGCTAGTGAGGCTAGGGGGCGCTTAAATAATCATAATAAATATCAGATCATAACATGTACGGGCATTTTCCGAAGTTTTACGTTAAAATTGAACATCACCATCTTATTTCTGATCACAAATTACGTACATACACAAAAAATTAGAGAAATATGTGCCCTCGCCAAGGGTCATGCTTACGATATCATAAGACATGCAATTGGGCGACTAATTCGTCCTACTTCCCATATACCCTAACCCCATTTTCTGATCGATAAAAAGTACATTATGATTACAAAAAAATAATTTTCATGTTTTTCTTAGCCATCTATCACTCGCATTGTCAACTGAATGATGCGAGAATGGTCAGAGCAAGCCCGCTGTGTAAAAAAATATCTGTTTAAGGTGTTCTACTGCCGGTAGGAGGCCTAAAACCTGTTTTAAGCATGTGTACTTCTGTGGCGTTTTTAGAGGAATCAAACCCATGTTCTTGACTACTTTTTGCTGGAAGTAACAAGGTTGAACCTACATTTATCCCAACGTAAGCCGGACTACAGACATAGGGCTGGTCTATTCAATACAGAGGACTATATTCACAGTGTGAGGCTAGCCAGCCGGATAGTATTCTTATTATTATTAAGAGCTTTTCTGTACGATAAGCGGCATGCAAAGTAAATGCGGCTGTTAACCCTAGGCGTAGCAACGTGTGATTTTGAAAATCACACTTTGAGTTTTCTTTGTCCAGATTTGTCTGCAAAACCACTGCATAAACACTGTTCCCTGACTTTGATTCTGACGTTATATCAGGCATCATGAAGCTTGCTGCGATTAGTTTGGTTGAAATCTTGTTTCATACGATGCCGCCAAAGAGACTAACTGCCGAAGTTGCACTGTCAAGAATTTTGGAAGAAGAGAGCGGAGGAGACGATGGTAGTGGTGAAGACATGTCAGATGAAAATGAACCACCAGTGCTTGTAGATCCTGTTCAAGACGAGGAGAGCGAAGACACTAGCGATGAAGAACCAAATGATGAAGATGGATTAAAAGACAAAGATGGTCAAATATGGAGTGCAAACCCACCACATTCAAGTCGTCGTGGGTCAGAAAACATATTTCGAGGTCGAGTCGGTCCTACGCCTTCTGCCTTCAAAACCACAACTCTTGAGACGCGGCAATTGTTCTTTCCAGAGTCTCTGTTACAAAAAATATTGGATTACACTCAAGAAAAGGCTGATAAACTTGGAAAGGACGTGACATTCAGACTATCAGAGTTGAAGGCATTCATCGGAGTTATGTACTACCATGGCTTACAGAAGGACTGCAAAGTACCCATTACAGATTTATGGCGATGGAGTTCAAATGCCTTCTATCGTGCATCAATGCCGAGAAATACTCAATGTGGTTGGAATTGATTTCCTTTGATAGTAAAGAAGACCGCAAAGACAGAGCTGTATACGATACCTATGCTGCATTCCGAGAAGTCTGGGAGGAATTCAATTGCAACTTGTCCGCACATTATGATCCAGTGATGTCATCTCTGCCATGAGATTATTCGTAACCGATGTCCCTTCATCTTCAACTCAGCCAGACGGATGCTCTGTCAATCGGTGTGCTCTTTGCAGGTCATCAGGGAAATTGCAACGGCAGTGTAATTCGACCAAGGTCCAGTGTCAACTATGTGATCGCCCAGTTTGTGGCAAGCATAGTCAATCTGTTGGCTATGTCTGTGATGATTGCTGCGCTGACTGAAGCAAAATTATTTACATGTATATTTATACAGCGAATAAAAGCTGTATGACTTTCTGAAATAATAAATATATTCACCTTTTGATATTAAACAATAGCTTTTGGTCTTACATTAAAATATATTCATCGAAATATATTCATTGACATGCAAAATATTGAACATAGTAATTTTTGACAATTGGTCTAAAAGATAAAGGAATAAATAGAGCATAATAATTAGCAAAAACGTATTTCTTACTTTGCTGAACAATTTTATTTGCTTTCTATGACAAAACGATTAAATTAAAGGTGTGATTTTAAAAATCACACCATGGTATGCCTAAGGTTGTTTGGGAGCTTGGTACGCCTAGGGTTAACAACAAAAGAGAGTTACGCATTACACTATGCAAAATAAACTCTTCTACACAGTAAATGACATGTTGGGCTTGCACAAAACACGCCGAAATCAAGACTATGTAATAAGCATACGAAAGCAAAATTTTTCATGCAAAATCAGCACGAATTAAACGGCAACAATTGTTTACTGCAGCTACTGTAATTTGGCGATGATCTATACATGTACATTAAATGACACTTGTTCTTAACTGAAAGTGCAAATGTAATAAATAAATAAATTTATTTATTTATTCATTTCCTACATTTGCACTTTCAGTTTTGAACAAGTGTCATTGGCATAACTAGGTTCCAAGAATTCATTTATTCATGATTTCCAATGTATGAGGTAAATTGGAAATTCATCAAGGCTAAAATTATACTTGTATAAAGCTATACAGCAGACTATAGGACTTCATCTGTATTCTACAAGGCTATATGGCTGATATAACACATCACATTAGTTAAGACATAGGAATTTTTAAAAGCTTTGAAAAATGGTCGAACATGAATATGAAGTCATTCGTATACATGTATTGCAAGCGATCTCTACATACATGTAGGCTACAAACAGAGTAGTCACGGTAGTCATGAGATTAAACGACTAAATTGCTAGATGCCCAATAATTTATGAGGGAATACTTACATGAATACTCATATTCATTCATAATTAAATAAAGTAATTTGAGATTGAATTGCAAAGACTATTTAAGCATGTCAGCTATACAGTACATGAAGGACTGTTGGAAACAACTGTTAAAATCTCCTAATATATCGATGTTTTGTGTGGATCATATGTAATTCCATACATAGTGCAATGAGGGATGAACGTTAAAGCAGCAAAACAAATTTCACAGTACCACAAGAAATAAGATGACAACACGTTTAAGTCACTGTACATGACACGGTCACTAGAACAAATGCGTCCATGAAGGAAGAAAATCAGACTCACCTCATTCTTGACGTCATGGCAACGACACAAATGTAGATCCTCGAAAAGGATTGTTTTTCATAAAGAAAGACTTTACTATCAGTAAATCATTGGCGATTTTATTAATGATTTATTAATTTGTACATGTATCTGTAAAAACTAATCAAAGAAGCATACTTTCTGTTAAAAGCAAAGTGTCACGTAATATTTTCCCTTTGGAGATATTCCGCTCGCTAAATTTAGGCCATGTCATCGCAGCGAGATAAGAGAGTAAGGGGAATCACGATATGTGCAGCAGTGAATGAAAGAGAGTTTTCCTTCAGTAGATGATAAAGAAGACACAGATATATATAGAGAGAATGATAAAATTCCATAACTGCCCAACATTCAATTCTTAAGTAGAGTTTTGTGCTTAATGAGTCAATGAAATTTAAATTTCTGGTGTGAAATGAGAATGTGAAATACAAATAGGCTGGGAGTAGGTTCTAATCAGCTCAACTTTTAACACTTCAAATCATCCTCAAATAAAACATCATTCAAATCACTATTGATAGATGAGGATTCCGCGTGGTTAATCAATTAATATATTTTTTGGAAATCAGTAGTTCTGCTATCACTAACATGAATGTCCGTCTACAACTCTACACAAACGAGGATCTGTCAATAGATCTCCTTCGACATCCAAAAATATATCACGACACTAAATACCAGGATTCATCGATAATCAATTGTATTTTCATTAATTGGTCGCAATCATTTGATTGTTGCTGTCAAACGTTGCAATTTTTATTGATTGCCTCTTGCATTAAAATTGATCTGCTGGTTGACCCAATTTAATTGCATAGCAAACTGGTTTCTGGACAACCGCTTTTTTCCAGAGAACCATTTGGTTTCCCAGAAATCCTTTTGGTTTTCTGGAGAACCAATTAAAAACCAAAATTTTTTAGAGTGTATATGCATGACTGTATTAATCAAAGTTATAAGCAGAATATGTAGCTCTGAGTCTTTCATAATCCAAGTTTGACGTCGATCTAAGAGTCTGGAGGGTTCTAATTCTTTGCGCTTACACATAATGTCGCTTTCATTTAATTAGACAGTTTGCATAATAACATGCACATTTTAACGAAATCTCTGCATAGATTTGCTTTCGAAAATTCCGACAATTAGAAAATGATTGCTGTATACAGCTTGCTAAAGGTCTGGAAATTGCCAATTCTCTATCTCACAGTAATTAGGAAATGATCGGAATTAAAGATCTAAAATCACTAACTGTGCATGGAAGCAATTCATGTCTGTAAGGGGGAGATATCTTTCTGCTTTATATATTTTAAAAGTGAACTTTACATCTATGTCAAGGCCAGGGATATCGCTTTCAGGTCAGTGGGCATTGACTTAATGGAAAAAATTGGAATTTGAGCTTGAGCAGCTTAGGGGCCTTAAATTTTGGGTCAAAGTTTTCGAGTAAAGGGCAACATGTTCCTTGCAGCATGGTGCATAAAAGTACAGTTATTTGAGCCATCACCAATTAAATCTTGACAGATGAAATTCGAAAACTTGGCAAAAACTTTACTCTTTAGGGCTCATAGGGTTTTAGGCTTCATAGGCTTTAGGCTCATAGGGTGGCAAAAGACCGAAAAAAGACTATGTTGGCAGCCTAAATTGGCGACACCCCTTCCTCTTTGTATTTCTTTATTCGAATTCGTTGATTATCTCTTCCTTTTAAGTTTCTATTCAATGTTATTTTGAAGCCAGCGGACGTTACTTCAAAATTTGATGGTGATGAATTACTTTGTAGTTCTGATATTTTCTTCACTACAGCTTTCAACTGTTATCAATGTTTGATATCTGCTTTATACTATAAGTCGATGCATCAGTTTCCTTAAAGAGGTTGCGGAAGTAATCGATTGATGTTACAATGGAGATTGTTTTTTGTTAACTTACTGTCGATGAAATCCTATTTAACTTCTTTTCACACTAGGTGAAATCAAAAACACAACAAGTCTATAATTCTTGTTAGAAATACTGTCCACTTTGAAGTTTGAAATAATCGAGTAGTTCATCAAGCTTGTTATGCTACTGTAGCATGTAATATCTGAAACAATATACTATCTCAGTACCGGTCTCGCTGAAATAATACACTGTTAATATTTCATTTCAGAATGCATTTCAAAACAAATTGAGTAGCAGCATGCGTATGCAGATCCATTTAGGTTTAACTTAAAGGCGTGTCAGTCTTGTTAGATAGATACTCTTATCTTTGAGATTTTTATGAACATCGTTGTTGCCGTTAACTTCAAAGTGAACATTATTCATGGTATCACGATGAATTGAAACAATCCATTGAGTATACACATACATTACACATACAAATATCAGTCACCAACTTGATACAAAATACATAGATCTAAATATTTCGATGATAGATTTGATTTCATTCTTCTCTTCACTGCTCATTTCTGCTATCAAACCAGTTCGTTAGATAATAAACTGTCACTTCTTCATAGTACCAGTCAAATGTCACAAGAACAACAATACACGAGTTTCCTTGACAGTTTGATGAGAATAGCAAATTGATCAGCTTGATTTGGTCATTTCAAGTACACTTTTCATCTTTGAATGACCATCTCAATGCTGGAAAGCAGAAGTCACTACTGAAATCCGTGCAGATGTTTGCATATCCATCTGAAATCCTGTGAGCAACGAGATGGTTGGATGTCATGTCATGATTACTTCGTAGGACTCGATAACTTCTTTCCGAACAGTTGACACTAATTCCGGGAAGCGAAGAGGATAAGAAAGTCAACGACCACGCCGTGAACAACGGACAAAAGCTATGCCGTCTGCAAATAGCAATGCGTATACTTATGGCTCTGCTCTCACTCTGTCATGTGACAGTAGGATTTCTTAGAAATAGAAGTTCCATTGATGATTCAATGTCTGCTACTATTAATAGTAAAGGGAAACTCTTCAATCATTGACAACCGAGTAGTTGTAAATTGATGGCTTTATATCGTTGAGTTTCACATGTCGTAGCGTAGACATTCGACAAAGGAGCAACATAAACGATCAATTTGACACAATGCGGCAGCGCAACTACTAACGGATGTCAAGTAAATGAATAGCTTCCTAATGAGATGTTGAGACTGCAATACTTGGAAATTAGACGGGCAGCCAAAAATGCTGTAGCGAAACGCATCGTCCTGCAAGCTAGGTCAATGAACATAGATTTTTTCAATGTACTTTTGTGTTTTGAGTTTCTCAAAGTATTCTTTTCTTTTACCTATTTTAGAGTCTCTTTGCATATCACACATGCGTCCAGCCTTTTGTGTCCAAAAGGAACTTAAACATTCCCTTTCTTTACCATGGTGTTAACTAGTTTGTCATTTACTTCACCCTTTTTTCTTGATATTAATTATTATTATTAATTCAGTAATTGTTCAGTTTCTTTATTTATTTATTTCATGACTTTCATTGTATTGTCTGTGTATAGTTTACATTGCTTGTCATTATTTTCATGTGTTCTGGTCGATGATGCTATGACAGTGGCTGTGTACGAGGTGAATTGACATAACGTGAACTGATTTTCTGTAACTTACATGTCTGTGTTTATGTCACAACGGTCGTACTCCTCGTGATTAGAGGCCGCAAAAGCGCTCAGGAGAAATAAATATGATGAATACATTGGCATTACTTTGTCTGCAAATGATCTTTAGATACTGATGAGTGAGGGCTCGTAAAAGGATCGGGCTTCTTTGTCAGCTGATCCTCGTAATCAAGTCGTTAACGATTACTTACAGTGTCCAAGACCAAAACCTATTCGTACCCCGTTCAAGAAGGCACGTTCCTTCTCATTGAGTACCTTCTCTGCTTTGGTAGTACACAGGCTGAGAGAATAATTCCCAGCTAGGGGTAGCTGAATCTTGCGACCGAGGACAATCTGATCCGGTTTTCGTCCATGTGAGCATTGAAAGAAGGCCGTATGTTGCAATAAAAGTCGTCTTAATAGTCCTTGAAAGGTAGCTGATCTGTATCAAGGCACCAAGCTTCGAAGACATCCTCAATAGTGTACACACATCTCTCGGTAGTGCGATGGGATTGTGGATGATGTGTTTATGATTCCATTTTTGTAATACCATCGCGGCGTGTGCGACCACTGGATCCACAAACATGTAATGATGTGAAGGGAACTTTAAACGCAGCTGTGTGTCATTTTGGTATGCCAAAAGTGGTCGGGACGACCTGAGGTAGACACTCCGAGCGAGTTTGATGAGTTAAGTGTGGGTGGTGACTGTTTCAACTCAGTTAAGTCCTTTTGTTACCATGGTGATACGTTGAGTACCGCTGGTGGATCCGACCGTGCAGCGACTTCGAGAGTAATATGTGGATGGAAGAAGTTCCATGAACTTGCACCTCTCTCACCTTGAAGATGAAAACCCAGGTGTACTCTGGTTGTGTCCGTGTGGATGGTGTACGGAAGTGAGAAGTGAAAAGTGATCAGATCATGAAGATTGAAAGAACAGAAAATGCAGTGTGAGAATAATATGCGGTGTGTGGCTCACCGATGGACACAAGAACGAAGACCTAAGAAAGAAGATGAATCTGGAATGTATTTACGATGTTCTGCAAAGAAGACTGGAGTGGCATGGTCATATTCTGAGAATGACTGACGAAAAGATCTTTCCAATTGGAGGTCGAAGGCAGAAGGCCGAGAGGAAGATCAACGAAAACATGGTCACAAGTCCTCTCCGAGGATCTTCATGCTCTGGACCTGAATCCAGAAAGAAAGAAAGGATTTATTCACAATCCAGCAATGGTCATCGATCGACAGGAGTGGAGGCGCGCCATGAGAAAGCAACAACCGTCTGACGGACCCCATTCAACATGACAGAGGTAACGGGGAAACAAGTATTGCACATGCAGAAACCTCTTGAAGTGAACTCTGCTGCATTATCCGACACTGGAACTACGGGAACACCAAACCAACTGAGTTATCGATTGCACTCGTCGTAGTTCGTGCTTGCATACATTCTATCCATCCCGATGTTGAGTCTACCATAACAATGTCTCCAATGTCTCAGGTGCGCCTGACGATAGTCAGCGTAGCAGGTCGAAAGCACTAGCGCAATAGGAGAGCATCTTGACTACGACCAGTCTGTTTCCGTACCCAAAATATAATATTGTCAAATTGGAAACATTTCCTTTCAAGTAATCGAACCAATTCGCTCAAAAACATCATCGCTCGGTCATGGATTGAGCGATTTCTTGCTAGAGGGTTTTAAATGGCAACATGAGGAGCAGTTCTTGGTCCATTCACGAAAATCAGTGGTTAGTGAAGGTGAAGTGAGATTGATGCGAATAATCGTTGAGAAGATACCAGTATGAAGTCCATGCATCTCATCGTTGAGGGAACGGTATGTAAGACCTGTTGTTTACCCAGAGTAGATTCCTCCAGCAGATGAAGCTGCACGCATACGAAACAATTGCTTTTCATCTAATTTCAAATACTGACAATTGCTCGCCTTACTCTTTTTGATTATGGATAGTAATGGGCAAAAGACCGTTCCAGGACACCATAAAATTCAAAAAAAAATAGTATCTTTAAAAACGACATAAATTCATGTATTTAGACCCTTTTTCAGGTTTTAAAGACCAAAATACATGAATTTAGTCCATTCAAAAAGTACCATTTTTTCAAAAAATGGTATTTTTAAAAACGACATAAATTCATGAATTTGAACCCTTTTTCAGGTTATGAAGACCTAAATTCATAAATTTGGGCGTTTTTAAAAATACCCAATTTTCAAATTTTTCAAAATCTCAAATTTGAGAATTACAATTTTCACCCTTAAAATCATGACCGTTCCAGGACACCGAAAAAATCAGAAAAGTTAAGAATCTCAAATTTGTGAATTACAATTTTTACCTTGAAAATCATGACCGTTCCAGGACACCGAAAATCGTAAAAGTTGAGAATTTCAAATTCATGAATTTTAACCATCTTTCAGGTTTTAAAAATATATCATGTGACTAATAATATTTCTTTAAAAATGGAAGAAATAAAAGTGGATGAAACAAAAGTGGAAGAAACCGCAAGAATATATCCTTCGTTATCATATGAACGTAGTTCTACTTTAATGGACATTGAAAAAATGAACAAAGAAAAACACAAGGATAGAGTACGTTATATGAAAGATAAGGAATCTCAATTATTATTAAGATTAGAGCATTATAAAAAATTAAGAAAGAGATGGAGTAAAGTTAAGAATGTAACACAAGGAATTGGCATATTCTTAACAATAAGTTTAGGTGCTTTAACAATTGTTATATCTTCAGGTGTTTTAGTAATTCCAGTAGTTGCTACAGCTTTAACAGGTACGGGTGTTTTTGCAACATTATTTAGATAAATCTTTAATAACTAAGAAACGAAAATCATTAAAAACTAAGCATTTACATATTAAAGAAGTCTATGATAAGCTACATTACTACTTTCAAAGAGTATGTGATGATAATGTTATTACGTTAGATGAGATTGAAAAATTTGATCAAATAGCTAATGAAGTAAATCAAATATCATTTCAATTACAGTCAGAAAAAGTTGATGATAAGAATGAACAGGATGGCAAAATTTCGAGTGATGGTAAAACTTTTACTGATGGTAAAATTTCTAATGAAGAAAATGATAAAATTTTTTTAGAAGAGCTAAAAACTTTAAGCGAAAATTTAAGCAAAACTTTATTAAACAAAACTTAAAGCGAAAAGATGTCTGACAACAAAGCAATAAAAAAATAATTTGTTCAGTAAAATGTTTTTGCTGTATTGCAATGTTACCACAAAATTCAAATATTATATTTTGAAAATGGATAAAATTAGAGCTGATAATTTCAAAAGAATAAAACAATTAGAAGAGTTAATAAAACAAAGAAATATTATGAAAGAAAATCATCTTCAACATAGAATGATAAAAGCTGGTATTCAATCTGATATGTTTGAAAAAATGCAGCAAACCGAACAAGTAAAAACTGATTTTGAGAAAACTATGAAACCATTTAAAACTCTTGAAAAAGAACTTACAAATAATGATAAACAAATTGATATAACAGATCCAGAGCACAAAACTATATTAGATGACTATGGATTACTAGAATCAAACATTAATAAGAAATTACCAAAATCTATGCAATTTGAACATTCTATTTCATTTCTAGATGGAAAAACAATACCTAGATTTTATCTCGGACAAAAAGAAATATTTCCACAACCTTTTCGAGGTTTAATTTTTTCACCAGATAAATCTCCTTTTAGTTTAGATAGAAATTTTGTTGATCTTTTAAGAGGAGCAGATTTAAATAATTATGTTGTAGAAGATCTCATAAAATATAAAGCTATGTTAGATAGAGTTGGTGCAGTAAAATCTCTTAGACGTTATAAACAATTAGAAAATTTATTATCAACGGGAGTTAAAGTAGGAAAAGGTTTATCTGAAAAACAGAAAACAGAAACAACTGTATTTTTACCAGATGATCCACAAGAATTACTAAATAGATTAAATATTTTGATATCTGCAATAAAAGAAGGACATAATTCTAGTTTCAATGAAATTCATGCTATATTAAAAAGACTGTTAGAAAAGAAGATTCTAAATGAAGAGGATTATAAAAGTATAACCGGACATCTCTGATGTCTTTAAGGGTTTCGCCCGTAGCTGAAATATGTTGTTGTTTTTAATTTTTTATAAAAAAATATTTATTCAAAATTTTAACTAAAAAATGTGTTCAGCAGATTTAGACAAAATTAATAATCATTTAGAAAATTTGACAGAGATTTTGGGTTCATCAAAATTTAGTACGACGTTAAAATTTATAACAACTACTTCATCACACACTTGTAATTTAGAACCCATTCTACATTTAGAACAAAATAAAAATTATCAAATTGCATTGACCAGTTTCTCTACATTTAACACTATTCAAAACGTTATAAAAGATGTGAATGATCAATTTAGATATTCTACTGATAAAGGCAAAACGTGGAAAATACAAACTTTTCTTCCTGGTTCTTACGAAGTTGAATCAATATCAAATGAAATTAAGAGACATTTAGGTATACCATTTAAAGATAAGAAACAATTACATTTTGCAGTTGAACCGGCAGTTAATAAATTTTCTCTTACTTTAGACGAAAATCATCAAGTTGATTTTATTCATGATAGATCATTGTCAAAGCTATTAGGATTTAATAAACAAACCTATAGTCAAGGTTATCATTTAAGTGAGAAGATTCCAAAAATAACTGAAATAAATTCAATTGTTGTACATTGTGACATTATTGAAGGAGGATATATAAATGGTAAATTGTCAAATTTAATATTCAGTTTTCCAGCTTTTACTGTACCCATTGGTTATAGACTAAATGTAATTCCACAAACATTAATATATTTCCCTATTACAAGAAAAACTATTAACAACATTAACATTAGAATCACTGATGAAAAAGGACAAGAAATAAATTTTGGAGGTGAAGAGATTATGATAGATCTTTTGGTTCGAGAGGTATAAACTCCCACGCGAAGCTAGAGAAGTTTAATTTTCTTCTTCTTCTTTAAAAATAAAAAAATAAAAAAATAAAAATAATTTTTTTTATTAAAAAATGAGTGAAGTACTACTATTAAATAAAAAAAAACTTAAATTTAATCATCATCCAAATTTATCTAATAAAGTTTTGTCAGTTATTTGTGGAAGATCAGGATGTGGAAAGACGTATCTATTATTTAAAATTTTAACGACTCCAAATTTTTTGGATTATAACAATCTTATAATTTATACAACAACAGCAGAACAACCCGTCTATCAATTTTTAAAATATGGATTTGAAAATAATCTTAAAAAAACAGCAATTGCTTCATTATTCAAAGAATATGAAAAATCTGAAGATGAAGAAGAAATAAGTTCGTGGTGTGAAGAAGCAGCAAAAATAATCAGTTAGTTGAAACCAATAAAAATAAGCATATAAAGATACAATTAATAGATGATAGTGGTAATATGCAAGATCCTAGTAAACTAGATAAAACAATGAAACATTGTGTAATTTTTGATGATTGTGTTAATGATAGAAATCAGTCAGTTCAGAAAAATTATTTCACAAGAGGTAGACATAATAACTGTAGTGTATTTTATTTAACACAAAGTATGTATTCATTAGATGGAAGTGTTATTAGAAAGAATGCAAACATATTTATACTATTTGAAATAAATGCAAGAAACTTAAGTGATTTGTTAAGAGATTTATGCGTAAGAAATAAAGATGAATTTAAACAATCGTGTAACAATGCTTGGACAAAAGATTATGGCTTCATTACAATTAATATTGATAAAAAAATTCATGATAGAGTTATCGAACAATTGTTCTCTGACTAGGCTTCGCCTCGAGGGGCTTCGCCCCGACTGAAAGTCGATAGAAAATATTTTTGCGGAGTGATAAAAATATACAAATATAGTGTTATAATATTTTTTTAATTTTATATATATATCAAATTTGTCTATCTTAGAAATTAGAAAATTAAAAAGATAAAGTAGTTATTCCATCAGGTAAAATTCTTCTTTTATCATCAAATGGATCTAATGCTAATTTATGTTCTTCTTTTAAATACATTTTATGTTTCTTTGAATTAAGTCTATAATTACATGTTGTTTTTATTTCATTATTAAATAATGCATTTTTATAATCTTGAAATGTTATTTGATTAGCCACTGATGCCTTTGAAATTCCTTTTAATGTTTCATGTGTTTTAATATTATTAGTTGTATCATAACAGTAACATTTAGATTTTAAAAATATAGCTTCTGTTATGAAATCTTCATTTCCTTCTAATTCATCTTTTACTTTACATAAATCAGAAGGATGAATGATATCTTTTAGGTTATTAATTTCTTCATCAAGTGAAGAATTATACGGTATTGTTAATTCTAAGAAAACAGAATCGGTATCTGTAAAGTGTAATTTATAGTTTTTGCCATAAGCAGGTGCTAAATAATCATATATAAATTTATACATAAATAGTTTAGCTAATTCTAATATAGTGAATCCAATAAAATTAAACTTATCATGTTTTACGCTAATTCGACGTAAATGTACAGCACATAGTTCATCACTAAATCTAGTAGTTCTTTTATATGTAGGTTTCCTTGTTAAATTTTGAAACCTATCTTTATCATAAACTATTTCAATATTTTGTCTATTACGCACATTTTCTAAAGTCTTACCATAAAATGCATTATTCATTAATTTGAAGAACACGTTTCCAAAATCATCTTTATTTCTTTTAGCTATTTTACGTTTTTCAATATTGAACTCTATATAATTTTTTAACCATTTAGATTTTTGATAAAATAGTTTTCGATGTATTTTGGTGAGAATCATTCCATGTTCTAAATACCAATCTAGCATTCTTCCTTCAACAACATACTTTCCTTTATTACTTTGTGTTAACATAAGTTTTTTGTTGGTCTGTATTTTTTAGGAATTATAGATTTTTGATAAACTGAAAAATCTTCTATATTGGGAATTTTGTTTTCGGGACGGAAAGGAAAATATTTTTGTTGCACCTTTTATTTCATCAGGATATACTAAATCAACTTCATATATATAACCATGATTATAATTTCCATCATATGTTTTTTGATAATCTAGAATATTACACCATGACATTTCACCTGTTGGTAATTCTTGTATCATGCAAGAAGAATATAAGCTATTAAAATCATAATATAACAAATAGTTTTCTCTCATGATTTCATCAACTGCTGCTTGACTATCTTCATTTGATATAAGTCCTTCTATATTTTGATTAAACAATTTTATAAACTGATCGCTTTCTTCTGGAGATAAAGGTTTCATTATTCCATAATCATCAGGATTTACTTTTTTATTGTAACACTGTACATATCTATTACCTAAAACTGATGAAACTCCACCTCTAATTCCAGATTCAAAAAATAATAATTTATCATATGTATTTTCTTTATAATGTTTAAGTTTAACACCAGTATGTTTTAATCCTGCTAACCATGTTAAACCTGGTGTAGAATAACAATAACATGGATCTATTCCGTAATATTCTAAACACATGTCACGAAAGTTTTCAAAAAGATCAGCTAGTATTAATACATCTATCTGAAGATATTTCATTGTATAATCATACATTGTTTTACAATTTAACTCTCTCCAATTTTTTTCAGCTTCTGTATAGTCTTCTTCAGATAATTGTGATTGTTTTAATGTTGATTTAAATTTATTTATTGGAGGAAGTTGTTTTTCTTCCATAATTTTATTCACAGAATTAAAATCAGTCTTTGACTGTGAACCACAGGTTTTATCTCCAGTTAAACCAGTCTTCGACTGTGAGCCGCAGGCTATATACTCATACGGAAATATTCCTTTCAAAGGTTTTAAATTATATTTATTTAATATTTTACATTGTTCAGGTTTCAAAGTTTTTCCCATAACATCTAATGAATAAGGAGTAAAAAATCTAAATGCATCTAAAATTCTAATACAACCTAATTGCATTGAAAAATATTCTTCTTCTGTTTTACATAGTACATTTATTTGTTTTCGTTGTAATTTTTCAGATGAAAATAAATCTCTCATTACTAGAAATATTATTATTAAGAACCATTATAGAAATATAGAGGAACAAAGTTATATTTAAATTTATTAGCATTAAGATTACAAGAATTATGTGCTGCACCTCTATATAATCCATTTAGATGATCATGATCTTTTACTCTATCAATATATTTGCCATTTTTGTAATTTTTTGTAAATTCTTTTCCACAGTAATAACATTTTGTTTCATTAATAAAATTTAATTTTTCTTTTTCTGTTAATGGCATCATTGGAATATTTGTTTCAAGCAATTGTGAAAAACGTCCTTGTAATTCTTCTACTTTCTTTGTAAACATTTCTGAACTATCTTCACCATAGTATTGAAAATATTCTGATTTAAATAATTCAGGATAATTTGAATGAATGTACATTCCCCAACATAATGGTTTTTGTTCAAATAAACATTTTTCTTTACTTTGTTCAGATACACTTTTTTCAGAATTATCATTTTCAGAATCGGGTGAAGCCCTGGAACTTTCCGTTCGATTTTGTGTCATATTAACATTATATGCTTCGAAATCACAATATATTGTAGAGGGTACTTTATTTTTCAAATAATGTCTATTATATATTAAATAATCATCTTTAGGAAAAGTATTTTCAACTGCTTCGTTTTGTTGACAATTCTCCAAATGTCTATGCATTTCTTCTAAAGTTCTAAAACTTGTCATACATTGGAGACAGGGAAAATTACCATTATCTGAAGTTTTTGTAAATATAGAAACATCTTTACACAATATAAAATGACCCTGATAATATAATATATTCGCTTGTGCTGGTTGTTTTGTCTGTTCTAGTTTTTCAAATTTATCTTGATATATTTCATGTGTTTCATCAATTTCTTTTGTAAGATTAAATGTATTTCGATGAAAATTTTGATTTAATATTTGTAACTGATAACTATATTCTTTATCATATTGTTCTTTATATTGTTGTAGACACTTTTTAAAGATTCATTTATTTTTTGATTGGTTACATTTTCTTCATTATTTAATTCTTTATTGTCTTCATTATTTTCTTCATTTAATTTTTGAATCGTTTCTATCTTATTTTCATATTTGTGACCATATTCTTGTACTAATATTTTTGTTTGTTGTTGATAATCTGTTTTACAATTTTGTAAAATTTTATTTAAATTTTCTAATTTTTGTTGATATTCTAAAGATAAAGATGAATATTTGTAATTATAATCATCATTACGTCCTTTATAATTATTATGATTAATCATTATTGGTGATAATGTTTTAACAATTTCAAATTTTTCAGTGCATATTATATTTCCTTGGTAAAAAATATTATGATGCATGTAATTTCCTCTTTTATTGTATACTATTTCTGATTGACATAAATTTTTAGAAAATTAGAAAATCTGAGTAAAATGGTGTAATATTACCAATAGAAACATAATTCACATATAATTCAAAAACATTTACTTCTATTAAATGTTTGTTCTTTTTATGAAACTTTTTTAACCTATTATAATCATATGGAAATTCTTGTAAACCATCAGAGAGATCAAATTCATTTATGTATTCTTCTTTATTGTAATGACTTAGTCTTTCTTTATGATATTCTACAGGATGTAAATGTGCTATAATACTCCACAGAAAACAACAATCATCTTCATTTTTTATGTTGATTATTTGTGGTGAACTGAAGGCAAAGGAACATAACTACCACCAGTATTATTTTTATATTTATCAATTACTATTTTCTTGGATAGTATTTTAACAAATCACCAACCAGATTCACGTAACTGGGCTTCAATTATACAATTTTCTAATTTAAGTATCATTTGTTCAAATATGGGTTGTATATCATTTACATTATGAATTTCTTGTGATTTTGTAAAATGTCCTTGTATTATTTCTTCAGGAATTCCATCAGTTTCATTTTTTGTATAAAGTACTTCTACATTCATATAACATTTGAAAGATTTTCTAAATATATTATAAAAGTTTGTTAACACATTATAAAAAGCTTCATCGGTTTCATTATGTTCAACGGGCGAAGCCCTGGAACCTTCGGTTCGAACAGATTCATTAAATAAATATTTTTTATCTGTTACGGCTTCATCGGTTCGTTCAGCTTCATCTGTTTTTTTAATTTCGTTTAATTCATCTATTTCGTTAAATTCATCAGTATCGCTAAATAAATATCTTCCATCTGGTGAGGGCGAAGCCCTGGAAAACATCTCCGATGTCCCATGTACATGTTCATCTTCACTATTAAAAACTTTTTTATATTCCGAATGTGAATAATCATCAAACATTTTTTTAACTTTTATATCAGTAGGTAATGTTTCTAGATAGTTTATATAATTATTTAATTTTAATATATTTCCTTCATCAACTCGATCTACATTTAGTAAATGCAATTTACTATTTAAATGAGATTGATAACTTCTTTTTGTTTGCAACTTTTTTTTTACATAAGTTACAATAAAACTTGGTATTTTCCATTTTTTTATTTTTTTAGAGAAAATTTAAGAAAAAAATTGTGTTTTAATTTTAGATATAAACATTCTAATATCAAGGACTTGAGAGTTATTTTATATTACTATATATTTCACGTTCCTAAGTTATTTTATTTTCTTTATCATATTAAGTTTCATCATATAATGTTTTATCAAAAGATAATTTAAATTTATTTTCACTAACTATTGATTCTTCATCATCATAAATTGATTCTTCATCATCATCATAAACTACACTTTTTGGGATAGGATACCATTCTCTTATTGGAATATCTAACTCTAAATTACATTTTTTATCTGATAATAATATAATAGAGAAAAATATTGGTCTTTGATCTCTTTCGGAAAATTTAATAACACCACCATAATCTGAATCACTTTTAGTTTTTATTAAAGATGATAAAATTTTAAATTGATTAGATGTAAATCCTAATTTAAATTTTGTAGACCCGACACATAGTTGTCTAACAGTATCTTCAACTATACCATCATTATTATTTTCAATTGTAAGAAAATGAAATTTAGATAAATTTTTATAATTACTTATATTTTTATAATCTTTTTTACCATTTACACCATTTTCAGATGTTTCAAAATCATCATCTATATCATCAGATTCTTCAATATGATTCAGAGGATTATTATGATTATGATTATGGTCATTGTTAATAGTATAAGGTGTTGTCCACATATAAATTTTCTCTTGTTGAGCTTTATATAAGATTTCAACAAATTAATATTTAAGTTTGAATATAATCCTATATAAGTATCATCATCATATCTTTGCGGCATTTCTAATGTTTCTTGTTTATAAATAGTATCCCTATAATAAACTTGACATAATAATTCTTCGTTATGCTTTTTACTCTCTATATGAATATTATATTGATTTTGTTCATCAACAAATAATCTTATTTTTTCTTTGGAAAAAGATTTTAATTTTTTAACTAATTCTTTAATATTGATATAATTAATAATTTTAGTTTTTATCCAATCAGTATTACTTATTGGTAACACTGCTCTAATAAATCCGTAAACATTATTATGACCGATGATCACCATATTTTCTTTATTCAGCTCAGCGTAGGCTACATCATTATATTTACTTACAATATTCATAAATTTTATAAATGGATCACCTGGAAAAATACAATAATTAGTTTCTATAGAAGGTAAACCTTTAGTTTGTTCTCTAAATATTTCGGCTTGTAATTCAAATAAAATATTTACATCTATACATGGATTGTTATTATTATTATCAAAACATTTATTTTCAAATCCCGTTGATCTCGTCGAATAAGAAGAAACAGGATGATGCGGACGAATATAATTTTTTTAAATTTGGTTTTTCCATTTTTTTATTTTTATTAGAAAAAAGTTTTATTTTTTTTATTTTCATTAGAAAAAATTTTATTTTTTTATTGTTTTAAAAATGATGTTACCAAATGTTGGTGGAGGTGCATATATCCCGAATAATCGTGAATTAGAAATAGAGATAGAAAATTTATATCATGAAAACTGGAGATGTTTTATCTGGTCCATTGCATCTTTCTATTCTTCCGCAACAAAATACAGAGTTAACAAATAAACAAGATGTTGATACACAAATCAATGACTTAAAGGAAAAATATATAAACGATGTTTTGGTTCCACTGATGAAACGAATTAAAGTTGCTTAAACTTAATGACAAATCATTAAACGAAAAATTATTAAAACTTGATAAAAAGGATAGAGAGCTAGAAGCAGATATAGCTAAACTTTTTAAAAAGATTTCAGAACAATCAAAAATTTTAATATTACTTTCTTTAAATTTAAAATCTGCTGTAATTAAAGAAAACATCAGATAAAAAATGTTAAAAGAACAATTAGAAGATGAAATAGAAAAACTACCTGAAAGAATTAAAAAAAATTTAAAGCAGTTACAAACTACATTTCAAAAAAGTGTTGATGAATTATGTTCTAAAATTACTCAACAAATGAAAAAGATGAATAGAATAATAAATGAAGTAAACTCGCTTAATCAAAAAGTTGATGAAATGAAAACTCTTAAAATCAATTTAGAAAATGAATTAAAGAAAAATTTACAAGAAAACTCTAAAGAAAATAAAGAACAGTTAGATGCTGTTAAGAGACAATTAGATGTTCTTAAAATTAAGTTAAATGCTCTCAAAACGGCGTTGAAGATGAATCAGGAGAAAATGCAAGTTAATAGAAAAGAAATTAAAGTACATCACACGCTACTTGACGCAATAGATAAAGTGCAACAGTCAATTAATAAAGTTATCTCGAAGTTGTTGTCCATTCACAAACGCAAATCTTAGCGCAAATCTTAACGTAAATATTTTTCCCAAAAGTCAAATTTAATCTTAAAAAATGCCTATAATTTATAAACACAATCTTAAACATTTTGCTTCAAATCAAAAAATTTCTCATAAACCATCTATGAAATCTGTTTACCATTATGACAGTGTAGAAACAGTCGGAACACAAAAGTTCCTAGGCACCGCAGGTGCCGTCCAAAAAGAAGGGGCTGGCATCTTTTCTGGTATTTGAAGTATCGTTAACTTAATTAAAAATAATCAAGATTTGATTACATCTTCTGCAAAAGGAGCAGCTGCTATAGGTAGTACAGCTAGTGCAATATCAAATGCTGTTAAGTCTCAAAATGAATTAAAACAACTAGAAGCTATTCGTAAAACTTAAGAATGATTCTGAAGAACTAAAAAATTTAAAAAAACTTTCAGAGGAAACAAAAAATAAAATTGCTAACATAGCTGTTGGGCAAACCTACAGGAGCGGAGCTCCGTCTGATAGTAAACATATGAAGAAATCAGGCGTAGCCATAAAACGTTCAATTGAAGAAATAAGAGGTAATGGTATTAATAGCAACCTTCGGTCTAACCAGCAAAGCTGTAGCGTAGCTGGTCTAGCAAAATTCTAAAATATATTTTTTAGTAAAATTATTTTAGTAAAATTTTTTTAGTAAAATTTTTTTAGTAAAATTATTTTAGTAAAATTTTTTAGTAAAATTATTTTAGTAAAATTTTTTCTACGTGTGAGAAAAAAACAAAAAGTCAAATTATTTTTTATAAAAATGTCTTTGCTTATCGAAAATAAATTTAGATTAGACGATCCTCCGTTCGTCAGTTATAATCAAAAAAAGAATGACTATATAAGAATTGCTATGAATCCCGGATCTTCCAGTAGAGTAAATACTGGAGGAGATTTAATTTTTGAAGTTGATAATCAGCAGAGTTATTTATATTTACCTGATTCATTTTTACACTGTGAATATTCTTTATATAGTGATGCTAATTTTACAACACCATTACCAAAAACCGATAATATTGCACTAGAGAATAATTTTTTTCCAAGATTATTTACACAAATGCGTTTAGATGTTGCAGCTCAAAATATAGAAACAATAAGTGATTCTCCAGGTGTAATTGATACAATGCTTAGATTTGTAACAATTGGTGAAAATAATAAAAAGTATGAAATCGAAGGTTGGTTTCCTGATACTAATGATGGTATAATTATAGATGATTTAACTCACGCTGGAACAGATGCAGCAGGAATTGCGAAAGATGTAGAAAATATTGCAAAACATTTAAATAAAACAAATAATGATGCATATAAAGAAAGACGTGAATTTAACAAGAAAAGTAAACAGACAGTAAATTGGTCATTGTCTCCATTATTCGGATATTTAGATTATGATAAAATATCTTATCAATTAAAATTTAAGTTAATAATTCATCGTACAGCAAATAATGAATTAATCTTTTTTGGTGAGACTGAAAAAAGCATATTTAAAAATTGATAGACTTGAATGGTGGATTAAGCATATTACTCCTAGTTTAGAGATTGAAACAGCTATTGCAAAAAGATTAAATACAAACAAACCAATTCCAGTAAATTTTCTAAAGCGTACTGCTAGTTCAGTAACTTTTTCCGAACAAAGATTTAACTGGCATTTTACTAGAACTGCGAATACACCTAGATATTTATTACTAACATTTCAAAGAAATAATTCTCCAAGTTTTGATAAGAACAATAATCTCTTCCATATGAATACAATTCGAAGTTTTACAAGTTCCATTAAATCAAACCCGATATCCAATTGATCCATTAAGATTCGATGATACCAATAATCAATTTATAGAAGGATATGATTCTTATCGAAATCTTTGTATAGAATTTGGAGTTGAACCACAATTAACTCCTGGAGATTGGAGACATTTATATCCAATTTTCTGTTTCGATTTAAGTGCACAATCTGAAGATATTATCAAGACTGGTTGTGATGTAACAATTAATATTGAAAAGAAAGATTCCACAACTTCATTGATGGCTTATGGCTTATTGCTAGAAGATGTAAAATATTCTATTGAAATTCTTAATGGAAAGATGGCTAGGATCGGTCAAAGCCCAGGACTTCGTCGATTAATTAATTAAATTCTTTGATTAAAATTTTTTAGTAATTAGTAATAAAATTTTTTTCATAACTAGAATAGATTAAAAATTCTTAACTTAAAAATTTTTCATAACTAGAATAGATTAAAATTTTTCGTAACTTATAAATTTTTCGTTACTAGAATAGATTAAAAAATTTTGGTAACTTAAAATTTTTTTATTAAAAATGTCGCAAGCGAAAAGTTATAATAATAAAACTGTTGAATTTAAATTACGTAATCTTGTTGACAAAAATACCCCTAAAACTATTACGATTAACAAAAAAAAGTATTACATATGTAAACCAATGATAGAGAATATTCAATTACAAGAAGAAAAGAATGGCGGGATTCTCCCATTAATTCCACTAATAATAGGTGGCATAGCAGCTGCAAGAAGTGTTGCAGGTGGGACAGCTGGTATTGTCCAAGCAGTAAATAAAAATAAATCAGAGAAGGCAGCATTAGAAGAACAAAAACGTCACAACAGAGAGTTAGAGAAAGTTGCTAGGGGTGACGGAATAGTAGATAATTTTATTAGTAAATTAAAATTAGTTGATGAAGGAAAAACGAGTTCTTAAAAATATTCTCCACAATGTTGATGATTTAATTGAAATCAAAGAAACTAAAGATGGTTCTGGAATATATCTAAGTCCTAGTATGATTCGGTAATAACCTCAGAACCTCTGGTTCGATTAGGTAAAACATTTATTTTATCTTTTAAAATGAATTCTAAAAATTCCGAAAATTTAATTAAATTATAAATTTCTAATTTAGATTTATTGAATTATCTATTAAACAAAAATAAAAACTCAAATTGTAAAATTTATGAAGGTAACGACAACAAACAAAGTTTGGCTACTACCTACGGTGGTGACATACAAAAAACATTAGAAAACTTTCCTGGATTTATTTGGAGTAAATATTCGAAAGAAAAACATCTTCCTGGTCATTCATATACCGGTCCAGGAACTCGATTAGATATAAGACTAGATGAGAATAATAATCCGAAACCAGGTGAAGAACCAATAAATAGAGTAGATGCCGCAGCTTACAGGCATGATTTAGCTTATCGAAATCATGATCTAAGTTCTCGTCATGTAGCTGATAAGAAGATGATACAAGAATTAGATAGTATTCAAAATCCTACATTTAGAGAAAAAATTGAAAGAATGTTTGTTAAGAAAGCTTTACAAGCTAAAATATTATTCGGTCAGGGTTTAAATGATACGACAGCAAAGCTGTCTGAGAGCAACGCTCGAACCTACGCGTCCGAAATGTCGAATGACCCAAGCCGCTACGCGTCTGAAATTCATAAAGAATACAGAAATCCTAAATATTTATTGAAAGTAAAAGTATTTAATAAAGATGATGTTTGGAGTGCTGATCTTATTCATATGCCGAATGAAAGGGACTACAAATACGCATTGACCGTTATAGATTTATATACACGATACGCTTGGGTAAAGCCTTTAAAAAATAAAAGTGGTCTATCAGTTAAATATGCGTTTGAAGAAATCTTTAAAGAAAGTAGGAGAAAGCCAAGGAAATTGTTTGTTGATAAAGGGTCGGAATTTTATAACCGAAACGTTCACCCACTATTTGAAACTGTTTATTCAACTGAAAATGCAGGGAAGGCCGTAGTGATAGAAAAATTCAATCGGACGTTAAAAAATAAATTATTCAAGAAATTTACTCAGCAAAGAAATCAGAAATGGTTGAAGATATTACCAGGAATTGTAGAAGAGTACAATAATAAAGTTCATTCTGGTATTGAAGAAACCCCAAAGAATGCTTCTGACGACCCTGATTTGATAAGAAAAAAAATATTCGAGAATAATTATTCGAATGAGAGTAATCCGAATTTGCAGAAACTTAAGCTGAAATTTAAAATTGGAGATAGAATTAGAATATTTAAATATAAGAATAAATTTGAAAAAGGCTTCGTTGGCTACTGGACTAAAGAAATATTTGAAGTTTGCAAAATAAATCAAAGTTATCCGATTACTTATGAAATCAAAGATTTAGATGATGAAAATATCAGAGGCCGATTTTATCAAAATGAATTACAACGAACTGATTTTTAATTATCATTATTATTATTATTGGAACTAACGTTTCGGGAATGAAATTTCCTTGTTAGGCGTAGCCATAGAACCTACGGTTCGTTCAATTCTAACATTATATCTAGAAATGGTACTCCTTTTTGTAATTTAAATAAAACATAAAGACATAATTGACCACAATAAGTAGTTCCCGGTTTTTGAATTTGAAATGTATTATAAGTTCCATTTTCAAGTAATTTTTTAACTTCGTTTGTAGGTGGAAGTCCGTATGAGTCAAAATAGTAATTATCTCCGTTTTTACTAAAGATACCTGTAGACCAATGTACGCCTTTTTGGTCTGAAGTGTGAAGATTCGTTATGAAATTTACAGTTGGCTTATTTTTGATCAATTGTAATTCGTCTCTCATTAGAACATGAAAATTCTTTATTCCTAATTCATTTGCGATTTTCTTTAGGTCGAAATTTGTCGTGGTTTGCGTTCCATATAATTTAAAAAACTCATTTATGTTGCTCATTTTATAATTAAAAAAATTTCTTATAGGGATCCCTAGAAGACAGAAGGGAGGGGGTATTGATTTCAAACTGTTCTCTAATGATGACTTTCCTTACTACTTAGTCAGAAGGGGGGTATTGATTTAAAACTGTTCCACAATGATGACTTTCCTTACTACTTATTCGATTTTGAAATGATTTAATTTAATCTAAATTAAAACGTTACATTGTTACATTTTATTTTTATGAACTCTCATTAAGAGGATATTGTTTGTTTTATCTGTATTAAGACAATGGCAACATCTGTTACCACATTTCTCAAACCGCATGATTGTTTTAGGGGATCATACGGGTTGTGCATTCATAACATGGCGTTAATAGCATAAAAGCAATCTATTAATTCATTCTCTGCTTTGAGGGAATATTCTGTTGTTATAGCAATCATTCAATCCAATATCGCAGTATCGATAGTCGAGACCAATTGTCGAGCCAAAACCGCAACAATTCTGGTTTTGGTCGGTAGTTTGGTTTTGGATCTGGCTCGCGTTATGGCCGATGAAATGATTTACAATGCGGTGCAATTTCCTCATTGTCATTCAAGTACATTTAATCATACGCGTCGTCATACCCGTATGTTGTCAAGCAAACTTCATACACCTACAATGCCGCTTTGCTTAGATCACCATTCATAATTTTCACTTGCTATTTAAAGACGCTCAATTCATAAAACGTGACGCATTACAATCTTAGTTTAAATCTTATCATCACAATGGTTGGATCTACTGAAAGATCTGTTCGATTGGAGACAAAGCGGAGAAGAATTCTGAAGTTAACAAGGGAAATCATACATCTGCAAGCACGAAGTAAAATATTCTTACAATTGTATATGAGAAGAATTTTTGAATATATCGGAGACCCGCACATCAATTATAGGACATGATTTAAGAGAGAGAAAAAGTTGTAATTCTCAAATTTGAAATTCTCAACTTTTATGATTTTCGGTGTCCTGGAACGGTCATGATTTTCAAGGTAAAAATTGTAATTCACAAATTTGAGATTCTTAACTTTTCTGATTTTTTTTTCGGTGTCCTGGAACGGTCATGATTTTAAGGGTGAAAATTGTAATTCTCAAATTTGAGATTTTGAAAAATTTGAAAATTGGGTATTTTTAAAAACGCCCAAATTTATGAATTTAGGTCTTCATAACCTGAAAAAGGGTTCAAATTCATGAATTTATGTCGTTTTTAAAAATACCATTTTTTGAAAAAATGGTACTTTTTGAATGGACTAAATTCATGTATTTTGGTCTTTAAAACCTGAAAAAGGGTCTAAATACATGAATTTATGTCGTTTTTAAAGATACTATTTTTTTTTGAATTTTATGGTGTCCTGGAACGGTCTTTTGCTCATTACTATGGATGTCGCTAGTTGATCTGTTTGTATGGACTGCTGTAGGGCTGCGATCCATTCAATCTGAAATGTCCGAGCAGACATTATTGATTACTAGGTCTTCAACTACCTACACATCACTCAATAAATCAAGGCGAGTTAAAGCATCTGCTCGGTTAATTGATGAAACAGGTTGATAATGAATTGCAAACTCAAAACCTTGAGGAATGACAGACCATCTCACAATACGATTCGAAGCCATCTTTGGAAGTTGAAGACCATTCAAAATACACATTGGAAAAAAACCTTCATATATTTTTCAAAGATTCTGCATATATGTCTCCACACATCAGCTACCATTTCGTTGAATGTGCCTTAAAATATATGAAAGATGATGAAACTATTGATATTTTAAAAATAACAAATTTTTCTGTTTTTTTAATGCTGAGAATATTTTCCCTGTAATAGTTAAATGTCCACTTTATAACCCAATGAAAAAGACATCGTTGAATCAACGGTGAGAAAACGTTGATGTTCAATGAGATTTTGGTCGATAAATGGTTGATTCAATGGTGATGGATGGTTGATATCTGGACGCTTTGACCGCTGATATGACGTTGATTCATCGTTGCTTAAAAACTTTGAAGAAAGCGCAGTAATCAACGTTTTGTCAACTATTTTCTGTTAATATAAATTTTTTAACAGATTTTCAACCTTACATCATTACCCGTTTGTTGTGTATGACTATGGGCATGACTGTGTGTGTGTGTGACAATCTCTTCATCTGAGACAGTCCACCGTTTGCGGAGGTTTCCCATTTTCTTTGTGACTGCTGTCAGTCTGTAATGTGTTGTCTTGCTATCAGTGTAACTGTCAGACATTGTGACTGTTCGTTCATTACATCGATGGATGCGAGCTAACAAAGTTGTTTTCCTCTTCTCGCATTAAAATACAACACCGTTCAACGATTCAAGTAAGGAAAATATCACAATTGTTTAATAGGTATATTTATTTGCATTTAAATGACGCAATTTGACATGAGCTAAATGACATAAAACTTGAATCACAAACTGCTAATTTACTTGAAACATCCACTGAAAATATCGAGCTTCGTGCAATTTCATGGAGTCATGCATTAAACACAAAATCATCCTTCTCCGTGCATATTGTATTGTTTGAATAGAAAAATGTAATTAAGTAATTTGCAACAGAATTGTGAATTAATCTTGCAATGTTTTGACCGGTAGTTGGTAGAATAGTTATAGAAGAGAAAGTTTCATATATGAGGTTCATAAATTCTTGCTTGCTCTAAATTTTTGCTGATTATTGCTTATATGATGATTATATGACATAAAACGAAAATAAAACATTGAAATAGCTCTTGCATAGGCATGCTTCAGATTCTAACGCAGCCGGTTATATCACAAACAGGGGTTCCAATTCACCCAAGAATAAAACGGAAAATCGGGAAAAACCGGAGTTTGAATACATAAATTTCAAATATTTACATTAGTTCAATTTCGTAAAAAGCGGAAAATTGCGATTTCTGATAGCAAACCTGCATAAAAACAGCCTAACGTAGGTCAGGTATTGAGTCATCGATGCACAGATAAGACGAGTTTGAACAGCCTCAGTAATCAACACCTTTAAAAAAGAAGACAAATTTTGTGCTGATGTACAGAGCAGAATTATCAAACTTAACTCAACCAACATTCCATGGGTGGGCCTACTCAAAGTTTAAAAAAGAAATCATTTATAGTACTTTTAGGTGTTATAGTAAAGACAATTAAGCCTTTGGATCATTTAACCTTTGATGATGTGGCATGTGATTTTCTTAGGAATTTTGATAGCAAATGAAGATATTCAGGAGTAGCCGAATTGTGATCATTATCAATTTATTAATCATTTTCTAATCAATACTCCTAGTCTTTATTAATAATTTCATTCTGATATTCAAGTAACGTTTTTAGAAAAATGTGATCTGTAAATATAAACGGAGTATGTAGACCATTGCCGATCGCTTTTTCAACAGTTCATGCGATGAAGATATTCAGGAACGCTTGAATTTTTATTATAAAATGAATACATGTAATTTTATATTGATATCTAAACCATTTGTTGGAAAAACTCAATCTGCAAACACATACACACGCAATATCCCCTTGTCTCTACTATTTATGTGACAACATCTCTTCAGGCAATTCATGGTGACAGATGGTCCTACAACAAACATGTGACCAAATACCTGGGCCTACGATGATATTGAAAAGTGCGAAGCATAATAATTAGTTAATATAAATTGTGATGAAGGAGTATAACAATGAGTTTGCATTTTGATTGTTCTATACTTGTTGTGAAGCATGAAATTTATTGATTAAATTGCGCAACTAAACCTATTGTAGGGCAGTAACGAAAAACTGATATTGTGTGCAAAGCTATACGTGTGCATGTAGCCATATACAACGTGTAGTTCGTAGTGTAGCATCTATACCTCTTGTGTGCTTCATTATTTTTCTTAAACGACTCAGAATATCACATTTATGGCATTTTTTCAAATGTAGCAATTTTGAAAAAGTAATTGCAATAGGCGATAGCCACAGGTTTTCAATTCAAGATAAATTAAAATGGAAATAATGACCTACTTAAACATGTATCCTTGATGAATCCATCTGTAAGAAACAATAGAAAGATTGTATAACTTAAGTGGATATCGAATGGCAATTGTTTTATGTCGGCATTGATAAAAACATTCTCCACCTCAACTTTTTGCAGTCTTGAAATAGAATTTTTAGGATTTGTTGCATGTTTAGCTGTTTCAAAAACTTTCAATTATTTGTCATCCAACTATTAATGCTATAGCACAAGTAGGTTTGTAACCACATATCTAAATATTGAAGTGTTAAATTAATTACAATGGGTTTTCTTACTCTAATTAAGTTCTTTCATGCTCACAGTTTCTCAAATTTTTATCATGCAGCTATTCTGTCCCAACATACACAGATGTTAGAGCTATTTTCAATGCAAGCAACCAGAAATTACGGATTTAAAAACGTTATATTGACATTTCAACACATTTCCATTTAGTTATGATTCTTTTCACGACGCAATCAATTTTATATCGATTTTTCAACGTGAAACGTCGACGTGGAATTATGCATTTCTGCGGATTCTGCGGATAGTTGGGGCTGTCTGAAGACTGGCACAAACTGGCACATTCCCAATAAGTGTATTCGGTAGGTTGATGCAAGCTTCACATGCGATTTTCACAAGTAGTTCAGATGTGCTGTTGGCTGTGGGCGTGGCTGGGGATTCTGCGGAGAGTTGGGGCTGTCTGAAGCCATTGAAGACGAAGCGCGGGACGGAAGTGGCTGCGATGCCTTTCGGAACAATTTTCTCACTGATGACCGGATCCCGATGCGAGTGCTGACAGATCAGGGGAAGGAATTTGAGAAGAGGTGGGTTCGTCAACTGTTTGGAGAGCATGGTATTGAGCTCTTCAGTGTCGAGAGTGTCTACAAAGCGGCGGTGGTGGGGCGCTTCAATCGGACGCTAAAGGAGCGTCAGTGGAAGTATTTCATTAATGTCACGAACGTATGGACACGTGTTCTTGATGACGAAGTGCATGCCCACAATCATTCAAAGCATCGAATGCTGGGTGGCCGCCGTCCGACGGAAATTGACTCCTTAAACGTGGATGAGGTGCGTGAGGTGAACCATCAGAACTCTGGGAGGGAACCACAATCCAATGTTCTTGATTAATGGAAACATTCTTGGCAAATGCTTTCGCTGTTGGCCGTCTTGCGATGATCTAAGAATTTCACCTCTCCCACCGCAATACGAATGCATGCCCCGTCTGTCCCTCTTAATCACTACTGTTCCGAAAACCAACAAAATAGAACCGAAGTCCTTCTCCATTGTTCCATGCATATGTTCAGGCATCTGTTCAGGCAGTGGGCCTGATTTGAGCACTCCAATTTTGTCAAAGGAAACGTGGCCGGGCAATTAAGGCATTCAATTAAGAGCACCAAATCAATTACCGACTATGTAGGCCGATCCAGCAGTATGGTCGTGTGACCAACCACTGGGTCTACTCCTCAGATCCAACTACAAGCTTTTTAACTGCAACAACTTTAATAGACGCTATTGGAACTGGAATTACCGCGGCTGCTGGCACCAGACTTGCCCTCCAATTGGTACTCGTTAATGGTTTTGTGTACTCATACAGTTACGGGGCCTATAAATATGTTGACTAGAAATTTCATGTTATCAATCCTTCTGCTCTCAATAAATGCTCCAGAGGACATAGAAATCGTAACATGGCTAGGATCGGGGATAGGCTTAGGCTTATAGTGGATAGAGGATGGCCCACAGAGAGGGAAATTATTTGATGAATCCTGAGGGCTTTAGCCCAAGACTTATGGTTGACTTTTTAACTGACTTATGGTTGACTTAGCATGGTAGTTTCATCCATGTTTTTGTCATTGAGTGATGGGCATATAGTCTCTTCTGTACCTGGTGTAAAAGCCAAAGCCATTACCTGATTTATATGACGGTGTCTGCAACTGTTGAATTTGCAGTGTCAAGTCGAAGTTAGCAGACATGGCAGAGCATTTTGAAAGGTTTTCAGATTCAAGACTACACTCACATTTGGAATGAACAAAAAAATCGTCACCATATCGATTCCAACCACTTCGGATGGAAAAATTTATATTTCAAAATTCTAAGGATGAGAGATTTGTTGATATCCTCTAGACCTAAAAAATAATTTTTTAAAACAGCTCTGTACCCGACTACTTCATTCACTAAATCATCTTATTATCTTGCTTACTTCACAGAGATCATGCATCAAATAATCTGAATCTCCATTTCATGCTTGCTGATAGCCTTCTGAAGTCATCTGACTGAAAAGTCAACAGGAAGTTAAACGTTTTACATGAAATAAATAAATAAATAAATGAACCTTATTTATCCTCGAAGCACATTAGGCACGGGGCCTTTCTTCCATGTGGCTGAACAGTTATTTATCCCACTCTCATTCCTTTTGTGCTGAGTGTTTTTAAAAGTCTTAGGTTTGACGCGACCCAAATTTGACCAAAGGTCTCCCGGATGCAGAGCCAACACTACCACAAGGCCACAGCGCCGTTCATGATCAGATCTCGTCAAAATGTAGAGGATGATCTGTATGGGATGTTTCTGTCCGGAAACTTTCAGCCGGTATGAGGAAGCGACAACAGATTTTCTTAGCATTCTTGTATTGATGAGAAAAGAAGGACATCAAATATTGTGGAAAATCGAGGTGTAGTTAAGTGTAAGAATGTACGTTTTACCGCAAGAAAATTTGTCAGTAGGTTAGCTATGGGATTTCCGTTATTTTCTCTGTTTCCATGTGTAGTGGAGAAGAATAATGACTGCTGCTATTACAAATTGTGTCAACGAAATCGGAGATCATCTGGAAAAAAGCCTATGCGCAGCTGCTTAGTCGTTGCAAAATATATTTTGCCATTTTTGAGGGACGCATTGATAAGCAAAACTCTCAACAGTCATATAGGCTAATTTAGAGAAGCATCTCGCAATTGAATACGTAAAAGCTGACTGACTGAACAAATTTTTCATTCAATTTTCCGATCCTTGCGCATAGTCAAGATAAAGCTTTGCATAGAATTCTACATTTATTACATCTGAAAAATAGGCTGTTAGATCTTCTTGTGATGTTTTGGAGAGCATATTAATCGCATATGGTCAGTTTATTGCATCTGGAGATCATCTCTCCTCTCCCTGTACTTTTAGGGAGATAGTATGATAGCTCTGACAATGCTAGTTTGCTCTTGTCCAACCGGGTTTGATCATATTGCAAAAAATGACTTATCAGCCCACCAACGCAACATTATAAGGTCATCCGATCAGCACGCTTGAGCCAACGCATACTCCTACTTTAAAAAACGGAAACATTCTAGACACCGCAATTATAAACAAACGTAATCATTGTCCGCACGTACTTTTCGTGTCGCATGGATGACGACTGGTTTCCTGGGATGCTTGCAGAAATGCAAATCAAGTAGGCCTGTTTAGGCATCTGGTAGGTTGGGAATTGTGGCTAAGATGATAATTCTCATACGATGATGAAAGTCATCCCAGTAGCCATTTATAATAGAATATAATGCTTACTAATTTAAATTATTGGTTAAAGTAGTCCTAAGGAAGACTGATGGCGTTCTCCAATCCGCAAGTGTACAAAGGCAATGCCACTGTAACCATTGGATTAATCACTTCTTAAAAGAACTCAATGTAGCTTTCTCGCAGCAACGAATAAAACTGATCAGCTTTGGCCTTTTGATCAGATTTGAATTACAATACATCGACCACTACTACAGCTACCGATTAAGGGATATAAAACATAATACTGCAGTCCGTCAGTCATCAGCAGGTACTCGTCTAGTTGTGTTTCGACCCCTAATCTAAACACTCAAACCCAGACGAGCGGGGTCCCACACATAGTGGCTGACAAAATACTGAATAGGTCTTGAAAGATATGCCACAAAGATAAATCAGACATCATTCAATTGTTACGTTTCCCGCATGTAAACTGATCCTGTCATTAAATTCATCCCATCAATAAATACAGTATGCTTTTTGCGATCCGCACATGTAAACAAATCTTGTACATCAATCTTTGCCTTTTCGATTCCCACAAGTAAACAGATCCTGTTCATCCCATAAAGATGCAATCGCTGTGTGATAAATATGTAATACGCCTTTACACAAACTTCGCCTCATACATCAAGACTTAACAATGGGAGCTCTCTCATCTCCCGTAAACCACGCTAAGCGCTCTGTATTCACTCTTCACCGCCCCCATATGATGGCTACAAGTCACTGTTAGTCGTTTATTCACCTATGCAGCAAGGCATTGAGGAAAATGTGAGTCGTTTGTTGGTCGCGTGCCTCATTGAAATTCACAGAGTGAAGTGA
The DNA here is from genome assembly GCA_907163375.1 of Prostheceraeus crozeri. Taxonomy (NCBI): domain Eukaryota; kingdom Metazoa; phylum Platyhelminthes; order Polycladida; family Euryleptidae; genus Prostheceraeus; species Prostheceraeus crozeri. Next base: position 216,931 of record CAJQUW010008489.1, on the reverse strand, counting down.
ATTGTCGAGCCGAGAACAGACCATATTTGTGAAGCGATTCATTATGCCTTGTGAGAGCCTTTTCTGTGTAACTCATCAAGTCATGCTGAGAATAACCTCTAGAGTTCATGATATTTAGTGTCTTCTTAGTTTTGTGTACAGCGTCTTGTAACTTCGAGCATATTCTACAATATCTGACTACTTGCGACGCGAAAACTTGAAGGGCCATCTGTAATGGGATCATGCTCTCCGGAAAAGTCAGTTGCACCACAGAGAAAGAGAAGTCATCTAACTTGCGATATACTGAAGTTCTCAAGCTGTTCTGTGAGATTTGTCTGTTCACATCAAGGCAAGGTAGGAGTGGACCAGAATTTTCTCCCATTGGAATGCCTTTAATCTGCCTGAAAACTAAATTACCGAATGTGACGTAGGTCTGTGATAATCGGAAATGTATGGTTTCTTTTAACTTCTGTTTATCAAAACAGTGATAACCACTATATTTTTTCATTGAGCAAAAGGACTTATCATATCCAATGCAAATAAATTTTCTATTTGAGGAATTAAACACCAAATCCATAATAGCGAATATGTGATCTTCAATCAATTTTTTATCAAGATTCGTATATAAGGATGAAAAATCGAAAACTTGCAATGAATGAACTTGTGTCGAATTTAATCTGTGTATGAATTCTTGTGTGGACTTTATACTCCAGAAACAATCGAAACCACTGTTTCTCTTATTTGCCATACAATATCTCTGGAAATTGTCACGCAAAATACTTAAGGCTGAATTTACTTTGATGGGAAGCTTTTTCGATGTGCATTGTCGTGCACCTGCCACGAATCTAAATTTGCATGGAGTTTTGTGAAATTTTGGAATCCAATATAATTTTGGTAATTTTCTGTCTTTTTCACACAGACATTTAGTTTAAACTCGCCGCTTTTCATAATTGTTGTATGTTGCTCAATTACATTCTGTGCTAAAATTTGCTCTGGACCATAGGTATCATTACCCGATATGTTGGACATGGAAATATCAATTCCCAACTCGGCTAAGAGAATTTGGAGATAAAACTTTTTGCAAATGAAGGCATAATTATTAGATGCTTTATCAACTGGTGTAATTATGACGTCATTCTGCAATTCTTTCAGATTTTTACTCATTTTGACATTAATATTGTGTCGATTACTGTGTGCGCGAAATCTATTCGAGGATTTCTTGGAAAGATATATTCGATCTTTAATCAATGCCATGATTCTTGATTTCCACGCTGAGAATAAAGTAGCCTCAAGCCTCTCTTTCTTACTTATTTTTGTAGTATGCTTATCTAATGAATTACTAATTTGAGTTGTTACGGTTGAGCTTTTGTTCGGGCCTACACTTATGAACATGTTGAATGTCAAATCCAAACACTGTGATTCGCACGCTACTAAACCGAACAATCCTTTATTTCTGTTCAACCGGCAGCGTTATTGCTGTCTGAAATCTACATAGTGTCTACTAGATGTTTCATATCTTTTAATCACACAAATATGTCAACATATAGCTACATGTAATCAATCATATGATGGATTATACCATTTCAGCAAATGCTCTACGGCTTGTGCTAAAAAATGTCGATCTCCCTCGTGTCTCTCTTTCTCTCTCCCTGTTGAGCAAATGCAGTAATTCTCTCTTCAGTAAATGCTACATTGATATACCAGGTTACTTCTTAAGTATTCCCTACACAAAAATGTCCCCGCTCTTGAAATGTTTAGAAACCATAACAACATATCCTATTCCACGTTGCATCCATTGATTTAAATGATCGTTAAGAGGAGATAAGTGCTTTGGAAGTGTGAGCGCGTACAATTTTCTGCCATCAAGTTTCACATATCTTCTCTTAAGCTTCAGGGAAGATAATATTAATTGAGAAATACTTCTATTCTCGCTGTTAGAATTTCTCATGCAGCCTCGCCCCAATGAGGTAATCTTCCGAACGCGCCCTGCTGGTTGGGATTGGAGAAATTGACCCCCTGCTGATCTCCCAAATTGTTGTGCCAATTTTGCTAAACCACAAGTTAATCGAGAGGGCATTGAAAGTGGATTCAGAAAAACATCATCAGTTTTATTTCCATGGTCATCCCTGGGCTGAGTTGAAGGTCAAATGTATAAAAAACACCAGTTTTTAACAAATTCCGATTTCTTCGGCCCTGACCCCAGGCCCAGGCCCGCATCTTTTACAAAATATCATGTCCGCGGCCGGCCCAGCCAGGATGAATTTCGCATGTGGGCCCGTCCAGTAAAATTTATCGCTTTATTCATTTCACCATCCCAAATGAAAAACTACGATAGTTGAGTGTAAGAATCATTCTAACAAGCTAATTCTTGATTGTATGATTGCATGCTGCGGCGCCTGCGTGCTTTTTGTATGAAAATTGATTACTGTTGAGGAGCAAGCTAATGAATTTTCAAACATTTGAAAATAGACATTCATTCACAGCAAATGTGACTACTAATACGCACAGAACACAAGGAAAATAATGAAATGAGCAAAAGTTAGAAACTAACGAGGAAGACAAAATATCACCATAGACGTATCAGGAAATGCCACTTTCACGCTGCATGTACATTATGATGGCTTCAAGCACTATAGGCGAACTATGTTTGTATTGTCGTCGATCATCAGGCATCTTACTCCAGAAGCTTGGATCCCGACTGATTATTTTCTACGGGATTCTTGTACACCAGTTCTTGTAGCATTATGAAACGTTTTGCTAAAGGATTCTTCCTTTTAATCCGGTAGGATTTTCGTTAAGGATTTCAAAGGTCAAGTCTTGCAGGATTTTCTATGGTATTATCCGAATAAAATCCTGCACGATTCTGCATTTCTGGTCCTTTAGGATCAACAAGGATTTATTATGCAATTATTAAATAATTAACTACATTTACACTGCTAGTCCTCATTATCATTGTGCTTGAGGACTGTCATAGAGAATAACCTTCTTCAAAGAATTTTCTACATATTTTCAAAGAAAATGACATTTTGTAATGATATCTATTTCATTAAAGTCAATATTATAATTTTTTGGATTTCCCGAAAACCTAGTTCCCGTATACGGGTGGCAGGAAGTTTGATCAAGTGACAAAAAATTTGACGACTTAGGATGAAGCAGCTTTTGGTACTTTTTGATACGCTGATTTCAAAAATCATAGTGGCGTAAATCATCTATTGGCTCCTTTCGAGATATAGGGCCATGAATATTCTGACAACCAATCAGAATCGAGGATTCCTATAATTCATGTAAAGTCTATTTAAAAAGCTTTTAAATGCAGTTTTAAGCTATAAATGTGATTATTTATACATTTTTAGACATTCTAGAATATTGTAGTGCATCCATTACGGCTATATCAGATGATATAGGCATTCTGACGGCCAATCAGAATCGAGCATTCTATGAATTGAAATGTGCTATGCCTACTCAAAACCCTACGAAGTTTAGACTTTATTTATGTTATTTATAGATGGATTTACATAAATAGTGATGTTTTCGATCTGCAATGATTATATGCAGACAGTAAACATGATTGTAAACTAATAACCGTCTAACAACCAAATCAGAATTGAGTATTCGTATAATGCAGGAATATGCTTTTCTTAGAAATGTTGAAGCATCAGTAGTATGTGTATGTAATTCTTTATTTATGCTCGAAGCACAATAGGGTTACAATTCATTTGAATTTTTGTGAAACATTCGTGCTAATCAGTATGATGATAAATTATTGTCTACTTGATGGTCGAAAAGCTATTAAATTAAGACATGTCATCTAAAAAATCAGATGTGATCAACATAGTGACCGGAATCCAGGCCCATGGAAGCACTTATCCCTGCGCATATTGCCAAGCTTCCAAGGATAACTTCAATGATGTTTGCAAGTGCAGATCTTCCGTTATACGCACGCTGGGGTCTGTTAGGAATAATTCACGAAAATTCCAAAATTCCAAGCATAAATCTTGTGCCAAGGACTTCAACAACTGCACGAATCCTCCGTTGATCAGCGGGGATGACCATGAGATATCATTTCTTTGTTGCCTCCACCGTAGCTTCATCTTCTGCTCCGTGTGACGAATAAGATGTACACAGAACTGGAAAAGAGGAATGAAGCAGTTGCAACAGAGTGGAGCAGGAGAGTGGGGCTGACGAGACCGAAATTGCACTCAGGTAAATTTAATGGAAATATGTGTCGTCGTTTATTGAAAAAGACTGATGTTCTCAGAGATATCATTTACCCGACTGACTCTTGCTTACTTCCATACGTTGAAGCTTTCTCTGACTTCAATTTAATGGTTGAAAGTTACTTTGGACGGTCACTGCATCCAGATTTTGCGGTATTCATAAACAAATTCACAGATTCGTATTTCAGGCTTGGAATCAATGTGACCACGGCTGTCCACATTGTGATGGTTCACATCAGACAGTTAGTTTTGCAGCCTCACGAAATCGTACTTGGGAAAATACGGAGAGCAAGTCTCAGAAGCCGTGCATACCGACTTTGGCGTGTTGTGGACTCAATGCGGGAAGGTTTCAAGAGTGCACCCAGCTTTTGACAGAAACCTACTTGACACTACGGTCCGATACAATGGACGTCATATGTGATTTGAATTGAACCACATTTATTTCAAGTTGTTGTTTCATGCAAATAAAAATAGTTTAACAAAAGGACTTTTCCCTACTGTATGCGGTTACAAGCTGAAGGAATTAGTTTTTAAACGGTTCCGGTATATTGTTATAAATATGACTGACAATTAAGATAACTATCACTAGTTGCTAGATTTCCGAAGACAAAGCCCTACATCCAGCAGTGATCAGCACAAATTCCACAGAAATACATATAGGCCTACAAATGAATTGTAACTGATGCTTCAACATTTCTAAGAAAAGCATATTCCTGCATTATACGAATACTCAATTCTGATTGGTTGTTAGACGGTTATTAGTTTACAATCATGTTTACTGTCTGCATATAATCATTGCAGATCGAAAACATCACTATTTATGTAAATCCATCTATAAATAACATAAATAAAGTCTAAACTTCGTAGGGTTTTGAGTAGGCATAGCACATTTCAATTCATAGAATGCTCGATTCTGATTGGCCGTCAGAATGCCTATATCATCTGATATAGCCGTAATGGATGCACTACAATATTCTAGAATGTCTAAAAATGTATAAATAATCACATTTATAGCTTAAAACTGCATTTAAAAGCTTTTTAAATAGACTTTACATGAATTATAGGAATCCTCGATTCTGATTGGTTGTCAGAATATTCATGGCCCTATATCTCGAAAGGAGCCAATAGATGATTTACGCCACTATGATTTTTGAAATCAGCGTATCAAAAAGTACCAAAAGCTGCTTCATCCTAAGTCGTCAAATTTTTTGTCACTTGATCAAACTTCCTGCCACCCGTACGTCTGCTCTAATGATCGGGATAAATAAAACAGTCAAGTATTCATTTGTCACCAATATATTTTTGATCGGAAGTTATTGACACAGCAGTGTTTTTATTCCTCTTGCAATTTTTTTACAAATTTTACATTTTCATGACTTTGCGCTCCATACGACGTCGTTGTTTGGCAGCGTCTGAAATATAGAAGTGAGACTATTGTAGTACCGTAACTTTTTTCATAGTTCACGTCATGTTCCAGGATGCATGCAAAACCACAGCATGCGCATGCCTAACAAGTAAAGCTATAACCTATATAATTTCTTGCATGATATCTTGCACTTCATGAAATCGAACTGAATTTGCTTTTTCTTTAATATGAACATGTTGTCAGCAATGCTGTTAAGGAGACTTACGGCTTAATGCAATCAAGTGAAAATGTGTAAAAAGATAATAATGCAACCATCAGAAAACATGATACTTTTTATAAGCGAATTCAGAAATAACAGGGATAGCAATGTGGTATCATAGCAGAGAAAGGAATCTATAAAAGCATAAAATTCCATCGGATATAAAAGATTGCTTAGAAACAGCTGATGTCAATTGCATACTACGCTTACTATTTGAATGGAAATGTTATTTCAATTGAATGGATTAGCAGTTCGCTTCATGTCCCTGGCTATTATATCAATTTTAATTTGTCTGGTCACAATTCATTCCTGAAGCCGACAGCAATAGTTTTAAATTAATTGTAAGCCCGAACCAATTACGGAAAACATCAACTTATCTTGAAACTCATAACTGATCATGAGTACTTCTTGACGCTGACCATTCACCATGTCTGAAAGACTTTCTATTTTTCATTTCTAATGAAAAAATGAATATTTTATGGTTTCAGTCAATTCCGACAAGAGTTCGACTGTTTTCCAATTTGTGTCAATACGAAATCAGTTGAGAAAATATTTATCCGCTTTCAAGTTGCCGCATCACAGCCATTTTCGTAGAAGTGCTTAATTGAATAATTGACACAGCAGTAAATTTTACATAAAAAAATACATGCATGCGTATATTTCATCATCTGCCCGGCTCCTACTCACAGCCTCAATGTGGAAATGTATTCCGGAACACGACATGAAATAACAATGTGCACGTACATGTATGATAGAGTCATCTTCACACATGGCGGTGAAGGAAAGGGGGCAACATGGGCAGCAATAAATGGGCCACCTTATCTCATCCTCTATTTATTTTCATGACGCGTACATGCCCACATGTGGTTCAAACACTTGCATCAGTATTTGAATGCTAGATGCATGTACAATCAAAGAAATCTAAATCAAAATTCCTTGACGCAATGCACGTATCAAGAATGAATTCCAAACTAATGGGATTGATTGGTTGTGAATAGTACTTGAGTGATGCGATTATTACAATTTCTACTATACAGTAAAAGTCGGAATGATCAAGTGCTTTTTTGGTCATTTTTTATACTTCCACTTCACCATCATAAGTGTAATTTGTTGACATCGATGGTTTTCGAAGTAGCTTTGATCAAATAAAGTGCGAACATTCTAAACGTTTTCAGCAAAGACAGTTTATTTAGATACTATGCTTGGTCTTCAGAAAGGTGCTAAATCATAGAAAAATTCAAGTTAATAAGGCATCAATAAACAGATGAGTAGACTTGGTTTAGAGTCGGTTTACTTTTTTCCGGTAATTCTAGTGTTAAGTACACTGTAAACCGTTGACTGACAATTGACTGACATTTATCCTACAAAATCTATTTTGTCGGTCATTGTTAGTTCTTGTAGGATGATTGCCACTGAACACCTACAATATCTGACAAAAACCGACAAAATGAATAGCATTGAATTATAGCTTAAATCTTATCAAAAATGTAGGTAATTAATTAAATTATCTCAAAATCAATCATGTTTTTGCCACACAATAATACAGATTGCCCAAAAGTCAAGCAATCAATAATCGAAAAAATCAATCAATATTCAACAGTTTTTGTTTAGTTAATTTCCATACAAAGCATCTGTTTCGATTTCGGTGGAGAACCTACAAATTCGTCGAATATCGCAGGATATTGGAGGTGACAATCGTCGGTTGATTTTGTCAGTAATTTTGTAGGATAATTGTCGGTCTACGGTTTACAGTGTAGTCAGGCCTACGGTCCAGCCAATCCATGTTACATACTTTGACTGTTCAAAGCAAGAATTTTCAGTTTTCTCCTCGGTGTATCCTGTGCGATTTTCAAAACCTGCAGGAAATACATCCATCAAAATAGTACATGTAAAGATGATCCTTCAAAAGTTCCGTTAAAAGATGTCAAGAACTTTATTATACGTGCGTGATAGTAGTAATTAACAACAATGAGATTAAATACACGATAGATCAGATTGCCATGTGTTGTGTGCTAGGCAGTTTGTCTTCTTGCTTTATTATGCATTTTATTGTTTTGTGAGAACAATCTCCATTCTATTGTTAGAGCAATAACTTTTCCGCGGCATGCATTTCAAGTTCCGATGTCATGCAAAAGTCCAGCTTGTCAGCTATCTACGGTACATGACTATGTCATCAGACAATGGATGACCAAACAATTGGTAGCTGACCGTGAGCGAATCTTCACAGACGTATTTAACGCGGCATGAACAACGCCCGCAGCTCACATTCTGGTCTCTCCAAGCGAAGTTGTCGGCGAGAGCCGTTGACGGTGTTGCAGCCTATCTTCTATGTGCGAACTATCATCGAACTGCTGCGGACGTGATCACCACGGCTTGTGGTCCTGGAAGAATCTGGAGACTCTGTTGGTGCTGTGACTGTCTTATAACTGTGAACGTACCATCTGTCCTTGTAAGGACTGTTTGCACCATTTATTTATTTTCACAGTATAAGTCTTCCACATTTTTCATTTACATTTTTCAATCATATGTTTTGGGAATATTAAGAAAATAATAACCCGTAACATATTTGGCGACCACGCCAGGACCCAGCTTTGTTTTCACTGACGCACAGCTCGCCTGAGAGCCGTCGGTTCTTCGAACTACCACTTCTTCCCAGTTAAGGTTCTGAACTTTTTCTTTTTTCGCTTCCTCGGTCCACTCTTTTTAAGTTAAGTCTTAAGGCTTAATATCTGTAGGCCTAAGCATAAGGCTAAAACTAACCGTGGGCAAGTTTTGAGCTATATATTTCTCGATTTTTTTTCGCGTTGTTTGATCTTCCTAAATAAAATAAAATTTTCTCGGGTTATTTAATAAGGATTGTTAGGAATTAGCTAAGAACGTAAGAAATGGACTTCGATGCTAAAGAGTTCCTTAAACAATTCAATGAAGCCCCAAATGTGCAACAGCTGAAGGAATTGAAGAAAGCGGAACTATTCGATGTTGGAATCCAGTTGCAATTGCCAGTTAAGATGAATTTGCGAAAGGAGCAAATACTCCAGAGAATCAAAGGGCATTTCATCGAAGAAGGCAAGATAGAAAAGGAGGTCCAAGGAGAGTTGCCGGAAAATTCCAATGTGTTGTTAGAATTAAAAAAAATAGAATTGGAAGAAAAGCGATTAGAACGAGAACGAGAATTGGAAGAAAAGCGATTAGAACGAGAATTGGAAGAAAAGCGATTAGAACGAGAACGAGAAGAACGAAGAGAACAAAGGGAGGCCGAAAGAGAACTCAGAGAAAAAGAGATGAATATGCAAAGAGAAATTGAACTAGAGAGAATAAGAGCGAAAGCAGAAACTGAAAAAAGAAAATCAGAAGCTTCATTAAAAGAAAATGCATCTATAGTTCCAAAGTTTTCCGAAAGAGACGTGGAACAATTTTTCCTGTGTTTTGAGAGGGTTGCTGAAACGGCAAACTGGCCAAAAGAAAAATTGACCTTCCTGATGTAGACAGTTTTAACTGGTAAAGCACAAAAGGCGTATGCAGCCTTACCTAATGGCGATGCCAAAGATTATGAAAAGGTAAAACAAGTAATCCTTGAAGCATGAGTTGGTGCCAGAAGCCTACCGACAGAAATTCCGTTCATGGCAAAGAATGAAAGAGCAAAATCATTTACAATTTGCCAAAGATAAAGAAGTCTTGTTTGATAAGTGGACGAAAGCCGAAAACGCCGATACGTTTGAGAAACTACGAAATTTCATCCTCATCGAAGAATTTAAGAACTGTTTGAGCCCACAAATCAAAGTATATTTAGATGAGAGAATGCCACAAAACATAACCGAAGCAGCAAGAATCGCCGATCAATACGAATTGACGCATAAAAAGCCACGGTCCTATTACCATTATGAAAAGCCAAGAAACTACTACACAAGAAGTGCAGAAAAATATCATGAAGACAAAAGACAGGAAAAATATGAAGACAACAGACAATATGACAATAAAAACAAACAGCCAGAAGATATGAGAAAACGAGAAACGCCAAGATGGAAAATAGAATGTGAACACTGTAAGAGAAAGGGACATACTAAAACAGAATGTTGGCAATTGCATGGACGACCAGAAAAGTACGATAGAAAGCCCGTAACGCTTGTTCGTGAAACGAACTGCCATCTTGAGACTGAGCAGGAAAAATCATTTCCTACTAGTTTTTATGGTGTTCAGGTCAATGAGCATGATAGGTATACTTCAGTCGACGAAAGTGAACAACTAATTGAAGAAGGGAAGCAAGCTTTCACGAAAGACGGTCTAGCTGGTAATGATAAAGATGATTTATATCCAGTTACAGTATGGCGAGATACCGGAGCATTTCAATCATTAATAGTGAAAGACATAGTTCCAGTGTCACATGCTACATACACGGGATTATGTGTTCCACTCCGCGGCGTCGGAGGATGTATCTCAGCTCCACTGCATAAGTTGTACGTAAAAACCGAGATAGTGGAAGGTACCTTCATAATTGGTTTAGTCGATCGAGAAGAAATTCCTATTGAAGGGATCGATTTGATTGTTGGGAACGACTTAGCCGGATGCAAAGTTCAGGTACCACGTATGATAACAGATATAAAAGAAATTGAAGCAAACGAAGGAGAAATAAAAGATCATGAAGCGAAAGAGAATGAACTGAAAGAGAATGAACTGAAAGAGATTGAACTAGCGAAAGAAAGTGAACAAACAACAGTAGGTGCCGTCACAAGATCCATGAGTAAGAAAGAGAAATCAGAAAAAGAGAATGAAATTGATGAAAATATTGAAGAGAAAGAAATAACATTCGAAACGAATATAGATCGGTGTCAACTAATAAAAGAACAAGAAAGCGATGAAGAATTACAAAACATCTCCGCAGAACTGAACGAGAGTGATAAGAATGAGCGCATTTACTTTTACAAGCAAAATGGTATCCTATTTCGTTGCTGGAAACCAAGAGAAGCCACTCCTGAAGAAACATGGCAAGAAGTACATCAAATTGTAATACCTAAGTCATATCGACAAAAAGTCTTAAGCGTTGCACACGAAAACGTATTAAGTGGTCATCTCGGTGTACGCAAAACTCATTATCGAATATTGAAGAATTTTTACTGGCCGAAAATGTACAAAGATGTAGCTAACTTCTGTCGAACTTGTCATACATGTCAGATAGTTGGTAAACATCAGTTAGATCCTCCGAAAGCGCCGTTAATTCCAATCCCTGCGTACGAAGAACCATTCAGAAATATCATTATTGATTGTGTTGGACCTTTACCACGAACCAAAATGGGACATGAATATCTATTTACAATTGTGTTCGTCAACCAGATTTCCAGAAGCTATCCCATTGAGAAGCATTAACGCCAAAAATATTTGTTCGGCTTTGATCAATTTCTTTACTATGGTGGGATTACCGAAAGTCATACGCTCAGATCAAGGCACGAACTTTACATCGAAGATATTTAGTCAAGTGTCAGAAGTATTTGGAGTAAAACATATTTGTTCAACTGCTTATCATCCAGAATCTCAAGGTGCGTTAGAACGATTCCATCAGACATTGAAAGTTATGATGAAAACTTACTGTGAAGAACATCAAAAAGACTGGAATTTAGGTATACCAATGCTATTATTTGCCATCCGCGAAACAGTTCAAGATTCACTCGGATTTAGTCCATTTGAATTAATTTACGGTCATGAAGTTAGAGGACCCCTGAAGTTGATGAAAGAAAATATGCTCAGCGAAGAGAAGAAAAACATGAATTTGTTAGACTACGTGTCTGAGATCAAAGAAAGACTCACTGAGATACAGAAGTCTGCAAAGGCTAATCTAATAAATTCGCAAAGTAAAATGAAGAAGCAATTTGACAGAAACACAAAAGAAAGAACTTTTCAGCAAGGTGAACAAGTACTCTTATTATTGCCAATCTCGGGAGATCCGATGAAGGCAAGGTATCAAGGTCCTTATATGATACAAAAGAAAATAAGTGAAGTCAACTATGTTATAGAAACTCCGGATAGAAGAAAGAAACAATGTGTCACATAAATATGCTCAAGAAATATCACGACCGAGACGAAGAGTCAACAACTGAGTCAAACCCTTCTGGTGCTGTGCCGGAGAGTCTGGTGTCAGCATCGCAGACGAATTTGCCCGCACTGAGTGATATAAAAGAAAATTCTACAGGCACTTCGATCACTATGATTGCGTCAGGGGAGTCTGCAGCGGCAACATCGCTGACGAACTTGGCATCGCCGGGTGATGCAGAAGAGGAAGTCAATCTCATCATGCCAAGAATGAATAATTCAAAGATATTAGAAAATCTTGATAGCCATTTCCAGCATGACGATTCCGAACAGAAAGAAAAGATAAAAGAAATAATTAAAGAGCACAAAGGAATATTTTCCGATCATCCGCAAATAACTACGTGGGCAGAACATGATGTCGAATTATCTGAAGAAAGGCCAATAAAACAGAGTCCGTACAGAATGAATCCAGAGAAGAGAGAAATTATGAAAAAGGAAGTAAAGTATCTGAAAGATCATAACATAATAGAAAATAGCAACAGCAATTGGAGTTCACCATGCATTTTCGTACCAAAACCAGATAAAACTCATCGTTTTTGTACCGATTATAGAAAAGTAAATGAATTGACAATCGCAGACAATTATCCCTTGCCGAATATCGAGACTTGCATTGAACAAGTAGGAGATTCGAAAATAATCAGCAAGTTTGACTTATTGAAAGGATATTATCAAGTTCCTTTAACAGAAAGAGCAAAGCGAATTTCAGCCTTCGTCACCGAAGAGGGATTATTTCAATACAAAGTTATGCCCTTCGGAATGAAAAATGCCGCATCAACATTTCAAAGATTAGCTAATAAAGTCATCGAAAATTTAGACAACTGCGCCGTATATATTGACGACATAATCGTTTATAGTAATGACTGGCCAGATCACTTGGAACAAATACGAAAATTATTCCAAAGAATCGGCGAGGCCGATTTAACAATCAACCTCAGCAAAAGCGAGATTGGGAAACAGTCGCTAAACTATTTAGGTTTTGAAATCGGACATGGGAAAATAAAACCTATTATGGCAAAAGTTCAAACCGTTGTAAACTTTCCTGTACCTAACTCAAGAAAGGAACTAAGAAGATTCCTTGGTATGGCTGGGTATTATAGAAAATTTTGCAAAAATTACGCAGATGTTGTACACCCTTTGACAAGCCTCACGAGCCCAAAAATAAAATATACTTGGAGTAATGAATGCCAAGTAGCTTTCGAACAAGTCAAAACAATGTTGGCATCACCACCGATTTTATCAGTACCTACATTTGAAAAGCCATTCAAATTATATGTCGATGCTAGCGGCCTTGGTCTTGGTGCATTGTTGGCTCAAGATGATGGGGAAGGGAACGAGCATCCATTATCATATTATTCGAAGAAATTCAATCATTACGAAAGAAATTACAGTACGATTGAAAAAGAAGGCCTAGCGTTGGTTCAAAGTTTGAAACACTTTGCGTATTTCCTCAAAGGCCGGCGAGCTACTTTTGTTGACACAGATCACAATCCGTTAGTTTTCATTAACAGAATGAAAAATGACAATCAGAGACTTTTGAGATGGAGTCTGTTGTTACAGGAATATAATATTATCATTCAACATGTACCCGGGAAAGATAACATCATAGCAGATCGTTTGTCGAGAAGTTAAATAAAAATGTGATTTTTATTTTTTTTTTGATGGGGCGTGTTGTGTGCTAGGCAGTTTGTCTTCTTGCTTTATTATGCATTTTATTGTTTTGTGAGAGCAATCTCCATTCCATTGTTAGAGCAATAACTTTTCCGCGGCATGCATTTCAAGTTCCAATGTCATGCAAAAGTCCAGCTTGTCAGCTATCTACGGTACATGACTATGTCATCAGACAATGGATGACCAAACAATTGGTAGCTGACCGTGAGCGAATCTTCACAGACGTATTTAACGCGGCATGAACAACGCCCGCAGCTCACATTCTGGTCTCTCCAAGCGAAGTTGTCGGCGAGAGCCGTTGACGGTGTTGCAGCCTATCTTCTATGTGCGAACTATCATCGAACTGCTGCGGACGTGATCACCACGGCTTGTGGTCCTGGAAGAATCTGGAGACTCTGTTGGTGCTGTGACTGTCTTATAACTGTGAACGTACCATCTGTCCTTGTAAGGACTGTTTGCACCATTTATTTATTTTCACAGTATAATTCTTCCACATTTTTCATTTACATTTTTCAATCATATGTTTTGGGAATATTAAGAAAATAATAACCCGTAACACATGCAAAAGATGTGCGGCTGGTAGGATTCGAACCTACGACCAATGTTAACTATACCTGTGCTCTAACCAACTGAGCTACGAACCACTTACGCGACTCTGTCAATTGGCAGGATCAAACCCTCACCACCACAGTAAGTAATACTCCACGTAAGTAATACTCCATAGTAAGGAATACTCCACTTTAAACAGAGCGCCTCCTCCCTCTGGAGCGCGAGTCGGTTATCTCGTCGTGAAAGGTCTGGACCTCCCCCCCTCGGCAGTGACATCTTCTGTGAGTGGCGATGGGGTTGACTGTCGTGTGTATGTCTTGGTCGGCCGTGCGGGTGGGTTTGGTCGGCTGTTGATGGCGAACGAAGCATCGGACGAAAAAACTGAGTGTAGATTCGGATTCTACGTGAAATTTTTGGTTAGGAAGGTGATTTCCAGATCAGTCAGAGAGAGAAAGTGCTGAACCCCCCCCCCCACTGGACAGTGGCTTCAATCTTGGCTTGTAGGGATCGTAGAAAGTCGTGCGATAGCTCGTTTGAAAGGTAAGAGTGAGATAAATTCACTGGACGAAGTGGCTTGTCTTTACGTTCCTTCATTTAGGTTTAAGAGTGATTTTAAGATTTTAGGAATCTCCGAAAAAACGACAGAGTTAGAATTTGTGGTTTTTGGGCTGCAACTCTTGAATGCGGCATCGTACGAGAGTGGTAATCAATCTATCTTTGAGTCGCACAAGTGACGGACGCACGTTGTCCCTCTACATTCCTATTGTATTATCCATCTGAAATGGTAAGTCGGAACTTCCCTCCACCTTCTTTCTTGAGTGTTAGCTCAATAGCATCTCACTATTTTCAGGCATCTACTCAATCTACAACACTTGCAGGACAAGGTTCGCTACAATCAGATCAACTAATGCTGAGACCAACGGAGGAGACAACAAATGTACATAATCCTACACCACTACAGCGTAAGTTCAGACAAGGCATGCGCTATTGCGATCATGCTATAGCACTGGAAACGGGAATGATCCCTTCCACTGACGAGAGGGTGAAGAGGAATCAGTATGGGGACTGCGTCGTCATCCCTGTGGCTCCATACATACGTCGCCAGCTTGACATTATTGAAGAATTTGTGACACTAAATATGGATATCCCTGTTCCACTTAGTGAAGGATGGCGAGAGATGACAAGGATGCTCCATATAAAAAGATATGGGAAGGTGAACGACTTTCTCTACCACTATCGCATTGGTGTTCTTACTATCGAAAGTATGGAGAACAAATAACACCCATCAAATGTGAAGAGCTCGCAGAAGGCACTTGGAATATTCGTTTCACAATAAGCGGACTATATTATGGTTATCATAAGGATAATAAATTGGCCTCTATAACGATGCATACTCAATCCATTCCTATATATACCGAAGCAGCCAGATGTTAATAACATTATTGATCAAATACTCAACGAGAGCGGTGGGAAGCACAAGTCAGAGAAGAATGTTGCCGTTAAACGCAAATCAAAGAAGTAGAATCTTATCAGATACATTTTACTTCTTCGCTGCCATCATGTTATTTGTGTATTTTGTCGTGAACAGCATCGTTGCACTTCTTCATATTGTAATATCTTATAGGGTTTTTCCTCCGATGAGTAAAACTATGTAACTTCCTTCTTAGCCATCCACCATCATTTTTATGGATTGTGAGGGTGAACATGTACAGGAGCTCAGTGCTATTGCTATGGACAATTGCTCATATCAGATTGTTAGTGTCTATCATCATCATGCCAAGTGTGATCCCAAAGCTGATGGATGGGCGAGAAAACATATTCATGGACTTAATCAACAATATTTACAAGACTTTGGTCTTTCTAGTGAAAGTGCTCTACTTATTGACATTAAAAGATGGTTAGCAGCCTTCAATGTTGTACGTATCTTTTGTAATGACCCCTCCAAAGAGAAAAAGCTTTTTCCTAATCTAGTCATTAATGATATTCTACTTCCACCTTGGAATAGTGGAGTTAATCCACACTATCATGAAGTTACGAAACGTTTCAAGGATTTGAGTGTTCTCATTTTAAATGTTCGTTGCAGTAGTTTCATTCACAATCAATGTTCTTTTCCTCCTTACCTCAACACTACCAAAGTAAGGTTTGTTTTCATTGCTCCCTGTATGATAGTTACCAACTGTATCTATTTTGCTGTGTTGAAAAAAAAGAAAGCGTTGCTACACAGCACGTTCACTGAGGAGTGTATCGATCAAGACCTCATTTCAAACTTGTATCTATTTTATTTGTTTCAAACCCAAAATTTGTAATGCATGCTTGATGAAGTCATTCAATTAAAGCTTTATGTAAAGACTTGCTGTTTTTCATGCAATGGAAGGGATAGATGCAGGATGACAATGTTTTTCTCAAATGATTGTAAAACATTGCGTTTTCATAGGCAAAGTTTAAAAGGGACTCTTCAAGATTATGTGATAGCATTTCATAAAGATGAGATTAACATCAAATCAGTTATTGGTGATACTAGCACACTATTTTTGAAGTTAATAGATACGTTTTCTGATAGAATTGTAATGGCGCGATTAGTTGCGAAAATTCATTTTAGTCATTTTTGGAAAGAAGAGGTAGAAGATCGTTTCTTCCACTTTGCTTCCTACTCAATGGAAGTTGTATATAATCCTGAAAGATTTTTTGAAAGACATATGGAGAAAATTGCTCAACGTCTTGATGCATTTAACCATCATGGTGGCAGTCTAGTGATTGAAGCAATTTCATATATTCACGTTCAACTTTCTATAAAAGAAACTTAAAGATGCAATTGTACTTGATCGTAGCACAATTGTTTTTCGAGTTATGTCTACTTACTCTCGAAGTATATTCCTTCTGTACATGCGTCTATTATTTAGAAAAGGCTAGCAAGTTCATGTCGTCAAAAAAACTTGCTTTAGAAGTTGTTAGTAAGGGTGAAAATATGTGCGATGTATGTAAGCGAAAGGATGGAAGTGAAAAACGCATCTTTGAGATGTAAGCATACTTTCTGCCAGCGCTGTTTCATACGTAACTGTTATCAACCATTTTGAGGGAACCCGTTGAAAACGATAAGTTTTTCACGATAAGCTCTTTATCGAGTACTTTCGGTCACTGCACGCGACCATCGTCAGGACATGAGTGAGACAGCAAAACCAATGCGTGAACGCTGTGAGCGAACATCAAAGAGTCAATACACCAACTTAGGGAATGCCGATACCTAACAAATTATAAACATTGATATGGCTCTACTGACAAAATACAAAAGTAGAAGGTAAGAAACGAAAATTACCCGAAAAGACAGAAGTGAAATTAAGAGAAAAATGACATTAAAACTTCCAAGCATCACTTAGCGAGTGCTTCACTTTATTGCAGGAACCAAGCTTATGAGTCCAGAAGGATTCTTTCACTATCCGCTTGTTCCATACTGGCTCTCTGTCGATGATAGTCATACTATCCAAAGAGATGGGATGTTGTGTCGACATTGAATGCTGCGCTACCTCAGAACGCAGCACGTCCATTTCGCGGATTGACCGCAAATGCTCCTTTTTTCGCTGCTCAATTGGTCGCTGAGTTTCGCCAACGTATCTCCATCCGCAGCTTTCCTCATCGCAACTGATCTGGTAGACGGAGCCCAAGACCTTAGCAGGCTCAGGTCTCTTGTTCACCAGTTGGGATCGCAAAGTGGAAACAGGTCTCATCGCCACATCTACATTGATGTCACTGAGTATTGACGCCAATTTTTCGGAGACACCCTTCACATACGGCAGTGTAGCTCTCGATCCTCCTTTAATTGAAGATGAGTCCGAACTCTTGCCAGAGCCCAAGTGCCACCAGCGTTCAATCTCCTTTTTAGAATAGCCGTTCATTTTAAGAGCACCAATGACATGTTGTTTTTCAGCTTCTAAGTTTTCCCTGGAGCACACTTTTTGAGCACGATCCGAGAGACAGCGCACAACTCCCTTGAAAACACTCTTCGGATGAGCAGAATCACGACGGAGATATCTGTCCGTATGAGTGTCCTTACGATGAACAGAAAAAAGGTGACAAAGGTGTATTGACTCTTTGATGTTCGCTCACAGCGTTCACGCATTGGTTTTGCTGTCTCACTCATGTCCTGACGATGGTCGCGTGCAGTGACCGAAAGTACTCGATAAAGAGCTTATCGTGAAAAACTTATCGTTTTCAACGGGTTCCCTCAAAATGGTTGATAACAGTCAAATCCCGTTATTTCATGCAATACGTAACTGTATTCAACTTTGTCAATGTAGCCACTGTGATATAGCTCATTTTTAGTGTCACTTCTGTCATAAAAATTAGTGCCTATGCAATTATGGAAAACTCAAGTTGTAACAATGGTTAAGAGAAAAATGGCGAAACGTGAAAGTCGAAAGTTTTAAAAATTTTCTGAGGCCATTCGAGCTCTTCAAAGAATGAAAGGAAATCAGCGATATAATGCTATACGACATGCTAATGATAAATTTATTCGAGAAATGGTTTCTCATTTGAGAAGTTTGAGGACAAAGAAATTATCATCACAACAACGAAAGTTACCGAAGCGATATACTACAAAATTGCGGTTCATCTCCAATCCTAAAATCACCTTTCAAAGAAAGAGGAAAACTCTGACTCAAAAGGGTGGTTTCCTTTCAGCAATACTTCCGATGTTAGCTCCTGTAGTGGGCGACGTATTGGATAGCATCTTTGGCTCTAAGGGTTAATTATGCAAATGTTGAATCTCAAAGTACGGTATTAAAATGGATTTCAGACTTCCATGTGATAAAGTTCTGACTGTATCAGGTCCATCCCATGCATGTAAAACTGTTTTCACTCTGGATTTGCTAGATAAAAGAAAAGAGTTGTTTAGGGAACCTATCAATCAAGTAATTTGGTGTTATGGTATTTATGAGCCGTCATTCTTTCAGGAATTGCAACTTAGTAACTTTATATTAATAATCTTTATTTCTTGAATAACAATACAAAAGTAATTCGGTGAGCGCAATTACAAAAACACAGAAGCACGTTGCAGGCGTATGGTCACAAGAAGTCGTTGGATTGATGCAGGGGATACACACTGCACACTGCCACACTGCCTAGCGAGTCGATCAAAACGTTGTGTGATGAGATAGAGGTCAGCAGACGGCAAGCGATGTATCCACTAGGTACAAGGCGAGTGAGGGATTGATAAGCAGTTGCAACGATGAGTGATGACTAAGCAACTATTATGTGGCAGTTGTTTTTGCCATATTAGGCCTAAATTCCGCCGTAATCAACAAAAATTGTATGATCTTGACACAATGGATTCACTTCAAAACTTCATAATCAGTTTCAGATTCAAAGGGATGATATTCATTACATTCTTTAATCATTGTATCATTGACATATCTGGGATGCTAACACCGTCTAGCTAGGTATGAAGTGGAACACTGACGAACCGTTAACAGACTAAAAATTAACATGGCTGTATTCATTTTGAGAAAATCTATTTACGTCAAACACGTACAGATGTGGTGCTGAATAACTGTTATTGAAGAATTCATCCCGAGTGATCATTTTCTAGAGATTTTACGATTTTCTACTGCCTTTCAAAATCGCTACAGATATTTGATTTGGCAGTAAGCTTTTTATGGTTTTTAGAGACATTTGTATGAGCTAAGAATGCCTACTGCAATTCTAGAGAATTCTTACTGGCATTCATGGCATCCATAGAATGTTTAGCAGGCAAATATATCTGTAAATGTTTGCTGGAGACACGTGTCTCTAAACATTTATCGACGACAGACATAACCTCTAGAAGAACGTTGAACTCAAACATTTTTGTATGATACAGCAATTCTTTTGCTGTAATATACAAAAGAAAGATATTTGTATATAAATCTCGTATTATTACCATCTAATGTATTCATCGGAATATATGCATGTAATACAATTTTATACGCAATTACAAAATTCTATCTTATCAAATATATTGTTATGTTTATATGTTTGATATATTGATATTATATCTACATCACATTTAATACTTATTATATTAAATATCACATGAATAAATGAATGTGATATGTAAATGTGCATGCATTATATTCATTTATTACACCTGTAAAAAGAACATTTGGTTTTATACATGCGTCCCTTCTCTTGCTACTTTGTCTCCTCTAAATGATTCGCTTTTGATGGAGTGTCACAATGCACGAGGCACAGAACTAAGTCCTTCTAGTCTCTTCTTATCTCTCTTTCTCTTTCCGGAAACTCCGGAGTCTCCTCGAACTTTTTGTTTTTGATCGGGGCCATAGTGCGCGAAGCACAGGGGAACAAGCTTCCTCTTTTTTTTTCTCTCTCTCTCTCTCTCTCTCACACACACACACACACACACTCTCTCTCTCTCTTTCTCTCTCTCTCCTTATCTCCATCTCTCCATTCATCTTCTTTTATTTTCTTTTTTCCATTTGAAAGCTGATTTTCTGATTTTGAATGTATCTCAGCTGGAATATTCAAGGTCACAATGCGGATCAGTTGTTCCCCTATTTGCAAGACCATGATGACTAAAGGACGTAATGTATATACCGGTATCCGTCACAATTTTCCTCTACACACATCTCTCTCCCTACTGTGGAATGAACAACTCGTCGCTCGCCTGCCTGTTAATGACTAATGAATGCCCTCATAACGACCTTCGGTCCATGAGTCACACGACAAAGAGGATGCGAGCGGACAGACTGTATGCTATATCAACCAGGCGTCATCAATTGCAGAGTCATTCCTCTCAGTGCGTCGTGCATGTTTCAGTCATCCCAGCAGCGTCAATGCATGTCGTTCTACTGTCGTATACTTGTGGATTTACAAAACTTTAAAATACGCCTCAAGTCAGTCATTTGTGCTTTGGACATTCAGAGGATTCTGTCGTAATTCGACTTTCACAACCAATTTCAGGATTACGCCGACGCATTTTTTCACTATGGATTTCTTTTCACTATCGATCTTCTCTTTTCCTGACATTGTACTAAAACCAAGCGGGTCACTCCTTTGTATTTGCCTTTGAAGTTATGCACAAGATAGAAAATCAATAAGGTAAAACCACAGCGCTTCGTGTCACAGACACATCAAGGGGTGGAACCTTGCAGTGCGAATGTTTACTGCACGGTCCCACCTGACACTAGAAGCGCTGTGGTGCTTGCTGGATTTCTATCTTGCACATAACCTCAAATAAAAGGCAAATACAAACAAGAGACCAGTTTGTTTTTAGCACAATGCCAGGAAAATTGAACTACCTCCTGTTCCTAACCTTCAACATCATCTACACGTTTTGATTCGCATCATTCTGACTCAACTACCTAATATCTTTTCACTTTCGCTGAAAACCATTAAACAAGTGATTGATTACATTGCTGAAAAGTCATTTGAAGTGAAATTATATTGTAATCAAATATTCGATCCACACACAGCTACAGTCGAACAAATACAAATTGAATAATACAAGTTTAATCTCTGAAGGAGGATTGAAGAAAATGGAAAATATAATGTGAGTCTTATCTTTATTTTTAGGTACTGTTCAATACCTCAAATTCGGTAGTTTTGAATCCTGGTGGATGATTTAATGTATCCACGGGACTTAAAATTACGCTTGCTTGAGGTTCGATCGGCATTTATATTATTCCTAATTAATCGCAAAATATCGTGAAAATTATTGCTTGTCTGAATGCGTTTATAAATTGATGTCTGTAGGCCTTTTTGGCAGTAGACGATTGATGTCTGTAGGTCTTTTTGGCAGTAGACGATTGATGTCTGTAGGTCTTTTTGGCAGTAGAGAATTAGTGCTTTTTGCAGTAGACAATGCGCGATAATTCTACTGCGAAATTTTGTGGGATTTCCATAGAAAATGATCACTAGGGATGCATCCCATTACAAAGCTATTGATCTTATGACCAAATATTCTTCCGATCTTTCCAAACGCAATTAGTGATTGGAACCTCCGGAAATTTATTGGGACATTTAAGTCTGGCATGTTTTAATTCAATATTACCGAAGCATCCATGATTTTTTAAAAATAACTGCTATGAATGCATTATACTGGTACAAAATCTGAAGCAGGACGCAAAACAGATATATGATATGCCAAATATTATACGTGACAATTTAATTTTTCAGCAATTTCAAAAATTTTACTATTTTGGCCGATATTGTAAGTGGTCATGCTCAAACTGATGACGTCACTTGAGAACAATAACGGTAGAAACAATCTTGAACATCAACTTTGAAAATGACGATTAGATGATATGTCATCAAATTGATCCTAGAATATAAAATGTAATCATTTTATTAATTAAAAGGGACTTTCAGGTCCCACTGGTACGGAATGGGTTAACTGAGAAATGAGATATTTTCACTGATCAAACGTAATAATTGTTTATTTGAAGATAAACATGGGCTCGTCCACATTTCACTCCTGGTTTCGATCTCAGACTCACCTGTCTTCGCAGCGCTCGGCTTTCAGAGAGCAGTCTTCAGCAGCTAAAAGACTTCACGGACGGATTAAAGACGGCCTTTCGGTTCCGGCGTTGTTCCGCTTCATTATGCAGTTATTTTTGTACGCAGCTTAGTCCTGAGTAGTGATTTACATGTATAGGCAAAGATCTAGGCATAAAATAGAAAACAGTGTTGATATATTGATGAATAACGATTTGTATTTAACACAGACAAGGTGCTGTCGGATTTAGCTGTCACTCATTGTGAAATAAACAGTAATAATGGCAAATTTTTAGCTTTCTTTCAGAATTCCATAGATGACAGAACTTATGAACTCATATGAAAGTTAGAGGAAAAACAATGAGCAATAAAATTGTTTCGGCTGTTGTGACATAAACACGCTTTCGTTTAGACGAAACGACTTATTTGAGATCCAACGATGAAATGTTGTTTTCCAGCCGGTGTACAACTTAGGCGCTTGTTGATTATGTCTACTCGTACATCGCAAAGGAAACTAAGAAGCTCATGCACCAGACGGATGAATGCACCCCCAAATAGCACTAAATAAATTGATAGCCTTTCCTGTCATCCACTGATTCGCACTGCATGTGAGAGGAATATTGCATTCTCATTGATGCAACAATCTAAGTCTCATTCGTCTCAATCTAAGACGCTTACACAGAATTTGATACAAACAGAGTCTTCGAAAAGATTGGTATCTTTCCATTTCATCTTTCCATTCATCCAAAGATCTAGTGACTGAGAAATCTTACTGTTTAGAAAGGACATAATTCAGAAACATAGCTGAAGTCAAATGCAGTCAATGAGACAAAGCTCCAGCGCTTCATTTTGATTGGCTGTTGCAGGTGTCACAGATCTTTATCTGCGACTTCATTGGAGTAAACGTGTATTTATATTTCGATAGGGACTATTGACTTCAAGTGGAAAGTTCATGGTGTTCCATTAATTAGATTTTCCTGGGTTTTTTGATATGTTGATAAGGGATTTTTCTCTATAAGATAAACCGACTCTTGAAACTATTGCAATTTTTGGCGGGTTGCAGTGTAATTCACTTTAGATTGCCTGGACTAATAAGTAAATGATGTCCTCCATCAATGAAGTGCATTCATCCACATGGGCATGTACAGGGTCGCTCCAAAAATAATGCAACAAACTTTTCCATTCAAAAAGGAGATCCACTGATGAGACCAATGCCATTGAAACAAACATTGTGTCTTATATGTAAATATACAACTGAATTTAGTCAGCCATGAATTTTGCCCAACAATTCATTTTGGTTCTCATTTTCATTCGTACTCTATCTAACGAAGTCGCAAATTTTTCTTTTTATACGAATGGAATTTGCTGTCACAATCATCCAAAAATTTACATCTCTGTTTTCCGAATTTCACCGTATATGCGTCGAAAAGCTGAAGAGATTGAATCAACCAACATCGCTCTGTCATTCACTCGAGACACGCAACGAATGCAATCGATTCTGCGTCAGCAAATGAGTCAGCATGAATCACTCAAATGTTTTCACGTTCCTCAAAAGCAAATGTGACTGCTACATCGAACCGATGTCTAAGTTTAAGGACGACGTCGCTATCAGTGAGATGTTACAGAGGAAGAGAACTTTCTGCTTTCAACATGACAATTTAGTGCCGAGCCCACACAAGTTTGAGATCAAGAGAATGCGTGGCGAAGTTCAGCAGGACGTTGGTACCACAGTCATCACATACCCCCATTTCTCTCCATCAAACATCGACATATTCGGGCTTTTAAAGGACGGCGAAGCAAATGTAGTGGAGATGAGGATTCTTTTGCGTTATTGTTAGTTGGCTCAGTTTTGTTGACTTATCTTTGTTTGCATCTGTGTTGGCTTAAATCTATGATGACGATGTGAGGAATTACAGTACAAGAAGCATCGCTTCTTTGATAGCATTACTCTCATCTTTGGATCTCTTTCTTTCGTTGTGAAAAATAGTTTACATTGATTTCTGGACGACACAGAAGTGGTCAAATGTCAAACTACATGTAATTGAAGCTGTATGGCAAAAGCAAGCAGAAATGATGAATCTCCAACCATATCTTTATATAGCGTCAAACGACTCGAATTCGCCTGCTCCTGAGCTGGTGTATAGTAAGCATCTCCTATTGGTTTGAATATAAGTAAACGATTTGCAGCCTGCACCTCGTGAGTCGCACGCACGAGCACAATCCAGAGCGGATTGATCTTGTAGAACTTCTGAAGCTTCAGATGTCGCCGCTGGTGATTTCTTCCTTCGATCTGCAAATAAAAATGCAGCAAATTTGCAGACAGAAAAGTTTACTGCAACTTTCAATGAGTGTGCAGTTACAAGAAAATCGCAATGATAAATGTGAGGAAACCGCCCACTATTCCATGGATGTATAAGCAGAATTCTTATAGTAGGATTATCTAAGATTCAAACAATTTTCCGAATGAATCAATAATTCTCTTTGCTATCATACGTCATGCATTAAAGTATACAGAAGTCGTGAAGCCTGATTCTATGATTTCGGAAATCTGTCTTTCGCAATTTTTTCCTTTTGAACACGGCTACTAACACCATTAGTCATCTCAGAATGCTTGTTGTTATCAATCCTCAATTTAATCGTGAAAAGGGAAATTCTTTAATGAAAAATGTGGAATCATTTGGGGTGACTTTTCTCAGAAGACATCGTTATCTGACAGGACATGGGGCAGTGTCCCTATGTACTAGTTTCAGTATACATTATAATGATGGCACTAGGTCTGTAAGTAGTTAAAACTTCTCCCTACTACGATTGGGATAGGTACACGGATAGGTGCATGTATAAATTCAGTGATTTTAATAGGAACATGCATGAATTCTGTCTCAGTGGATATGTGCATGTGTTTGGCACACTCACTTGAGTACATTGTGTTTCGCAACGTCTATTACAGAACTTGTATGAATGATTTTGAATACGAATGGGGTTGAGAACAAGTTAAAAGGCTAGAACTCCATTTATTTGGTTCTAATTACTTGTACCGGTAGACGCATGTTGTTTTATTTTGAATGAGTTTGCTCAATTGCGACTATTTGACTATTGTGATAATTAATTAGATGTAGCACTACTTAAGTATGAAACTTAAATGTGCATTTATAATTTTGTTACTTCCCAATAATAAAACCAGTTCCAGAATTATGGTTGAAGTGAAAAAGATAAGATATTTACAATGTAATCATAATTTAGGCGTGAAATATAAAAACGGGTACATATCACGTCCCTCAAGGGACTCCATGAACCTCAGAAAGTTATCACTCCATTAAAGGAATGCTTTATTTTCCGTGAAGTCGTGTTCGCACTCATGCACCGAACACTTGGTCGTTGTCCATTCCGTCTTTGAAGGGCTGTTGCAGTTAAGGTCTTCCACAAATCCACCTTTCAGCCGCAAAGCAGATGTACGGTCACATCTAACCGACCACCCATAATGTGCTAACCTTCATTTTGAAAGAGGAATAGAGGTTTTCGTGTTGACACTTCTTGCTATGTTGCGTGAAGTTGAGGAAAAGAACTTAACAGCTTGAAGCAATGACATCCTTTTTATAGCCTCAAGGGAGAATCGGAACCTCCTTGACTTGCTGTTGGGATTTCCTCTGTCTAGAAAGTATGTAAGTCCTAGCTTTGTACCAATTCTTATTAAAGGTATCCTCAAGATCACGACAAGTTTCATCTCAAAAGATAATTTATTACTTTGACTGTGGATCTTACCAATGTACCTCAAGAATCTCTAATCGAGAGTTGTACCATGGATCGCACAATACACCTCCCCAATCTGCAATGGAGCGATCTACGACACCAAACGAACCGGTGGTGTACAGTACAGCCCCTACATCTCCAGCATACTCCGATGATGGGGAGCTACCAGTCGAGATGATGCGAAAAATGAATGGTGAATCGATGAGAACCCCATTAACATCAGTATATGGAAGGGTCACAGTTAAAGTCAAGAACGGTCCCAAGAAGTACCACTCTAAACGGATCTTCATGCTAATGGTGACGAACGAGCAGAACCTTACAGCCGCTCTTCAGTTCTCAGTGAATGGAATGAAAAAATGGCAAAAAATAAGTTATATTACATACTACTGTCAAATAGCTTTTTTCCAGTAATACCAGTTGTGAATATTTCTTCGTGGAAGTGTGTTATCTATCTACGTAGATTAGATTTATTGTGAAATTGAAGTCGTATGTCATCCATTGTTGCTACTTGTCTTATGGCTTGCACAAGACTCATAATCAGCTCATTTCCATGAACTAAGTTGATAAGACATCATTTCAACAAAACGATAACTTTCGAGTAGCCATGTTGACTTATACAACACAAACAGAAGTATTTTTGCCTTCATGAATTAGAGTGCACTTTTATTTCGGATTGATAATATGCCTAGTTCCAAAATCACATCATGCACAATTAGGTTGATGGTTGAATACTTATTGATTAATTATGAAATGCCTTTGACTTGCATGTATTGAAATCGTATTCAGTATTGCAAGTTTGACTATTAAATGCCACTATCTTGCTGCTTACAAAACAGCAGCAACATTAGTGTGATCTTTATTGACAAAAGGCCTTAAATCAACATATATCAGAAATCATTGATGCTTTCTTTTAACATTGGCTTTAGTATGAAAAGCATACTACATTTGAAATAACATGCGAAAAGCATACAAATATATACCAAGAGAATACAGAATTATACCAAAAAATATTTTGGTATGCATCCTTCGCATGTGATTGGTATTGAGCGATTTGCAGTGTACGGCATGCGAACAAAAGCAGGTATAAAGAATGCAGATTTCGGAGTGACTGCTCTTAATTATATTGCCTCTCGTGTAAGAGCTCTGAAAGGAGTGATGAGGAAGACATATAAATCTCATCAATCACCTTTCGTACGCCTAAGTAACTTCGCATTCAAACAGCTTGCCATCGCAAACAACAATCATAGAAATTTCGCAATGCATGAAAGGCCAAAGTTCCAAAAGTCGATGAAACGAATCATAATTCTGATCTGCTACTTTTGCTGCGGAGATGACGAAGATGCTCGGGTTAAAAGTTCTCCATTATGCTGTACTGTCAAATTGCTGTCATTCTCAGCAGCACTTAGGAAGCTAAGGAAGGGGACTTGAACCCCTTCCTCGGATATGAATGCAGCACTTCTCAGACCGGCATGGAAAGGAAGTTGTCCCTGAGAATGTACTGTTTCCTAACAATATCGTGGAATAGTTCAGGGAACTTTAACATTGAAGTCCACAGTAAAACAAATCAGTAATAGCAGTATTATAGGAAATTAATCCCTCAATATTCATCTTATTTCATGGACGATGTATTCATGGAAATACTGGTTTCATGACAGTTAACTTTCGAATTTTACTATTTCTCATTGCTGGTAACGTCCACTTTCCTATGCAGGTGTGTTTACGTCATGTGTTTGAACTTTACTTCATCTCGTCACTGTGGCTTCAATAATTCTTCTAATGGAAGGCTGTAAAAGCACGGGGGATCGGCTGATTGAAATATTTGATGAATGACTCATTGATTTTCACAGAAATGAAAACAAACAAAGTGATCCATTGTCCATGTGTTGCCTTGACAAGAATAAACGAAAGGCCTCAGCAACTCGTGTTATTTTTTATGTACAAAATGATTTTCATAACTTAGAAATTATTGATCACTCACATGTATGGGAATTGAAGGTTGGATGGACTCCTAACACTTCCACTTCACAGAGGTCCATTGTCTTCAAAGACTGTGGTCTTGTAATGATGATATACCTTCCAAACACGGGCTCCCTCCAGTAGAGCTACAAAGAAAAAGTGCTACTTTGAGTAAGGGCTATAAGTTTTCAGAGGTATGTAAGTACATCTTGCAAGATTGCAAGTAAAACGGTTCAACACGAATATCCATCAATGCTGTATGCAAGCAATTTGCAATATCTTGTTTCAGAAATTAAAGAAATCTATGAAGTTTCATTAAGCTCATCTATATTAGATACATGCGACAGGAAGCATGCGGAAGATCATACACTTCTTCTAAGTAACATCAAACGTGGACCAATGTATTTACAGGTTCATACTTCATGTACGTGCTCTCAATAAAATCCGTTTTCCGAAAAAAGAAGTTTGTTTTTCAGTATGTTCCTGAAGAGAGAAGCAAAGCTACATAAAGATCTTGCGTTTATTCAAACCGGAGATAATTCAACCCTGAATTTTTACAGATCTATGGACATTTCATCAAAGAAGAGAGCATTTACACTTTTCAGATATTTGCATATGATGGGGCAGAGTAGAGAGTATACACTGTAAACCGTTGACTGACAATTGACAGACATTTATCCTACAAATCGTCGGTCGTTGTTAGTTCTTGTAGGATGATTGCCACTGAACACCTACAATATATGACAAAAAGAGAAAAAATGAATAACAATGAAGTATAGCATAAATTTTATCAAAAAAGCAGGTAATTAGTTAAATTGTCTCAAAATAAATCATGGTTTTGCCACACAATAATACAGATTGCCCAAAAGTCAAGCAATCACTAATTGGAAAGAATCAATCAATATTCAACAGTTTTTGTTTAGTTAATTTGCATACAAAGCATCTGTTTCGATGTCGGTGGGGAACCTACAAATTCGTCGGATATCGCAGGATATTGGAGGTGACAATCGTCGGTTGATCTTGTCAGTAATTTTGTAGGATAAATGTCGGGCTACGGTTTACAGTGTAGAATGGAGCAACCCTAGTGAACCGTTAATTCAACGGCATAATCTGCTCCAATGTTTCCGTAGTACAAGGCAAATTGCCAATTTACGTCAGTTTTGAGGAAAAGTGGATCAAACCTGCCATTAAGCTAATTGTCAAGCAGTTATAAGCATTTCACTAGGGAGCGTATCTCATCCTATCCCATTGCAGCATCAATAACAATTTCTTAATGTTAAATGATGATTTGTTGAAATAACAGTTCAACATTGCCTAATGACCAACACATTATGTTGCACATGTCAGAAACTGTACCTTCGAGCCGGCAGCGAATTCATGGTGGCAAATTTCATTTACAGGCTGTGAGTTTCCTGTCCTCCTCAATACAGATAGTGACTTCTTATGAGGCTCACGTAAGGCGATTCATTCACCAGATCACTTTTTAACCCTTAGAGCCCCTGGAGCCATATTTTCCATTATACTTTTGCTGCTGAGGATATTTCAATTGCTCACGCCCATGTAAAATCATCACTTTTGACAATGAATCTACATGTATCATTTCATTTCAATTGAATAAGTAGAAGTGTGGTAGATTGGCCAAGGGATACACTGGACCTCCCCATCATTTGTCAGAGTGTGTGAAAAAGCTCAGGTCTCTGACGGTTAAATGGTTTGTGAAATAGAATTACGGTGACGCTGCGGAGTGACATTTCTTCCATCATACTCGAAATTCTTCGACATGTCAGTCGAAAACGATGACGATGCACGGGAGGTGATCAATTATCTTCATAACTCGAGCATAAAGAGAAAGCACTCCCTCTTTTCTATAATCGTCTATTGGTTTGGTCAAACCTGTGAACAAGTCCTTGCAGGACGAAACGTCAGGGGTACTGCAACGATATTTTATTTTAACTACTACCAATAGACGATTATAAAAAAGAGGGAGTGCTTTCGCTTTATGCTCGAAATATGAAGATAAATGTAAAACATGCAACGTAATTATAACAGGGAAATCAATTGAATTTGCTCGAGTTGAAAATTCTATGAAATTAGAAAAAACTTGAACTGCAAATCTTCCAACATTATTTACAAGCTGATATGTCAGTGCGGTGAATATTACATTGGACAGACAGGGGACTCTTTTAGTCACAGAATGACACTTCACCGCCAGCACATTAATATGGCTAATTCAGCCATTCTGAAAGTTAGCAGACATATAGTAGCCTGAGGTAAAGTATATTCAGCGGCCCCCTTTAATCAATTGTCCCCGAGTGCATCTAAATTAGAACGGGAAAGGAAAGAATCTATGTTCATTGAGTTATTTAGGCCATCTTTGAATTCCCAATGATGCTAGCCTTCAGTTATTGTGTAAAGGTATCTTATTTCAGCTTAATTAGAATGAGTTTGAATACTTGTGTGGACATGTCGTTCTGTCTTTCATATTATTTGTCTATGTCATGTATCATTTTGATATTTTGTAATTCACTTAATAGCCTTGACAAGCCAGAAACTGGTGAAATCGATTGGCTGGCTTATTATACGATTTGAGACCAAGTCTAGTGTTTCTTACTTTATCTTATTTCCAACATTCGCCAAAGCTTTTCTTTTTACTATATAAAAGGGGAGGATCCCAAAATTCCTAGAAAATATTGGAGGAAACCAATAGCTTATCTTCCTGAAGAGGAACAAATGTTAAGAGAATCATTGTCAGTGTCTGAATGCAAAAATGAATTCGCGCGAAAATTAAAGCTGAATATGTTGCCAAACTAGGTAAGGATGTAGAAAATTGTTTCAGAACTATGTTTAGTAATGAAGTAGCAGCAGAGAAGCTACGAGAATGGAAAACTGAAACGGTGATGGAAGAACTTTTGAGTCACTCGGTAAGCGAAGAAAAGACCAAATTCTTTTTTTCTAATAAACGTATGATTTCTTTTAAATTGATTATTTAAAATACCTCAATCTCGAAATAATGAACCAGTAAATTCAACTTATAGGCGTAGATCAAACACTAATCAATTTCAAAGAAAAAAATTTTCAAAATTTTGATCGTAGCCGATATTATAATAGACCATTCTACAATCGCTTCAATAATAGATGTGGTCCCCGTAATTTTGCCAACACACGCTTTAATAACAGGAATTTGGAATTTAGTAATCGTCCTTATTATAATCAATTCAGTAATTTTGATTCATTTAAGTTGAGTAATGCAAGCAATCCTAATTATTACAGACCAACACGTCTAAATTTTCGGAATCGTCGAAAGAATTACAATTTTGGTAAAAACAATTATAACCATTTTTCCACCCGATATCAAAGCGGTTCAAAATTTCAGCCGACGAATCGGGTCATACCGATATTACACATGAATGATCACTCAACAACTAGAATTGATATGATAGAGCCAGAAAATGTGTATCAAAATTTCGAAACCTACATGAACTGTTTTTTTATCGAAACACAATATGACCGATGCACAAAAGACCTTGTTATTTAGAGGCTGCAAAGTCACTCCTTTCCCGAAAAGCAATATAAATGATGTCCGTCAGGAGTCAGCTTCTTTTTTGTAGAAAATTACGTCTAATTGATTTTTTTGATAATACTGCTTCCGATGAAACTTCATATCAATCTCTTGCGCGAAATCCGTCTACTTTTGATCCTCCAAAGGGTTTTAATAACACTTTGGACTGTTGCATTGAATTGACATCTAATAATGTTAATACACTATCGAATCTTAGAAAAACTAATGAAAGTACCTTATCATTTCATGAAGGAATGACCTTGAAGGAGCTAAGAGAAGCTAAACAGCTGTATATTATAAATGCTGATAAGGGAGGCTCTTTTGTAATTGTCGATTATGATGATTACAAGCGATGTATACTTAATGAACGTTTGAGTGATGAAACAACGCATACTTCAATTGAAAACTATGTAGCAACTACTGCGAACATCATCAAAAAGTTATGCAATAAACTCAACGGATGTCTTACCAAGAAAACAAGTGATTATTTATTTATACACATTTGATGCTACCATGCCGCATTTTATGGTTTGCCAAAAGTACATAAATTAGGAACATATTTAGCTGCTTCACAGATAGATCAGTATCGTTATGTGCAAGTTGATTTGCCTACTGAGTTAAAGTTCGCCCCATCATTTCCAGTGTCCACAGTCCAACAAGCCATCTAAGTAACTTCATAGATGAACTTTTGAAACCACTAGTCGTTCCTTTGAATATGTACTGCAAAGATTCCTTTATTTATTTATTTATTTATTTATTTCGATAAAATGACTACAGCTTTCGCCAGTTACAGTCACTTTTAAAAAAAATTGAAGTTGAAATGAAAATAATATAGTCAGAGGAATGAATTTTAAAAACAACATCCGCATCATGTAAAACGTGTCTTTATGATGCGCTTGAATCTTGCGTGATTGAAATCAAATAAGTCGATGTCAGAAATGCAGCCGAGCGTCGTGATTGTTCGAGGAATAAAGTCATGCTTCCGAATCAGAAGACCACGGTGCGATTCGTAGGTGAGAACATTGGTATGTCTCGTTCTCCGATTTGGTAATTTGAAGCTGATGGAGGACACAAGAAAAGGACAATTTCTATGACTGTGAAGAACCTTATGTAAAAATATGAAGTCAAAGATGCTTCGTCTATTCTCCAAAGTCGTAAGTCCAAAAGATTTGCAGTGATCAGCATACAGTTGACTGCTGTACATGATTCTTCTATGAAAACATAATTCTTTAACAAAAAACTTTTGAACTCTTTCGATTCTTTCTTTCATATATTTCGCTTCCGGCGACCAAATAGGCGAACAATAGTCCAAAGATGACCGCACAAGCGAATTGTATAATTTCTTTAATAGATCCACATCTTTGAAAGGCTTCAACGTTCGCCTTACGAACCCCAGCATTCGAAAAGCCTTTTTGAGTATGTGATTGATGTGAGTCGAAAAACACATGTTATAAGAAAAATAAACTCCCAGATCTTTCATATGACTCACTCGGCTCAGAATAATGTCACCGATGACATAATCATAGTCCACATTTCGGGATCGTTTCAGTGAAAAGTTCAAGAAAAAACATTTGCCAATATTTAATGACATCTTCCACTTGGAGCACCAATGTACTAGACAGTTCAAAGCATTTTGCAGATCCTGACAATCACTTTCAGTAGAAACACGCTTAAAAAGCTTCAAGTCGTCAACAAACATCAACGATTCGCATGAACGAAGAGAAGACGGAATATCATTGATAAACATGAGAAATAGGGATGGTCCAAGGATGGACCCTTGGGGGACGCCTGATGTGACGAGAGTCCACTCCGATTCTTGCCCGCAGACGACAACTCGCTGAAATCTGTCGCGAAGGTAGCTTTCGAACCAGCGTAAACATGACCCAGCAATTCCAAATTGGTTCGATAGCTTCAATAGCAGATAGTCGTGACACACAGAATCGAAGGCTTTATTAAAATCCGTGTAAATAGAATGAACCTGGACTCCATCGTCAAGGGCACATGTTATGAATTCTTTGTAACATGTCAAGTTGCTCAAGGTTGATCTGTTCGGAACGAAGCCATGCTGCTCATTGCATATTAGTTCCTTCAGATGAAAACGAAGGTACTTATTCACAATTCGCTCGAACAGTTTACTTATGACAGGTTGTATTGCAATTGGGCGGTAGGATTCCACATTGGTTTTGTCACCCTTCTTTTTGTAAAGAGGAAATACGTTGTTGCGCTTCAACAACTGTGGGTATTCTCCATTGGATGTAGATATATTGAATATGGTTGCCAAAGGAGCACACAATTGTTCAACGCAACGGATAAGAAAAATTGCTGAAACATTGCCATAACCACTAGCTGAGTTCGGGCTTAGTCTCAGGATTTCACTTTTCATTTCCTCTGGAGAGATTGTGGGCAATTGGAATAAGGGAGCATCGTGGAAGCAACAACTTGGACGTTCAACAGTACTGTGAACCGCAAATATAGATTCAAAGTACTTTGCGAAAGCTTGCGCAATGTCGTGAAAACCGAAATGTTGATGGCCATTATGGTTTATAACTTTTGGCAGCGATGATGACGTCCTCTGGGACTTGACATACGTCCAAAATCTTTTTGGGTTATTTTTGATGTCTTCTCCTACATTCTTTACAAATTCAGCATGGCGAGAATTTTGCATCAGCTTGACTTCCTTGCGTAATTGGCAAAAGTTCTTGAAAGCATCTGAGGTTTTATCCCTTCCACTCTTGATGAATTGCTTTCGAGCTCTTTCCTTCTCCTTAACAAGAGAAATAAGATCACGGTCGTACCAATGAGGGAATTTTGAACTGTTATATTTCACAAGAGGTACACAGTCAGCTATTATAGCGAATATGACATCATAAAAATTTGATAGAGATTCGTTCACATTATCATAACAAATTAAACTTCTCCAGCAAACTAAAGTAAGCATCTTTTGAATTATATCAAAGTTAGCCTTTTTGAAGTTGTAGGTACTTCTGTGACATGGAACAGCACTTTTTGTTACCGGAGATCCCACCCTAACATCCAATGCCTGGTGGGTAGAGGAACATGGATTTGTCGAATGGCTTATCGCAACAGGCTTGCTATTGGTGAGCACAAGATCAAGCGGCTTGTTGTGGCATGAATTCAAGGCATTGTGCTGCCGCAACTCACAAGTGTTCATCATATCCAAGAAACGTGCAGTTTTGCGAGAGACGGAGGATGAATTTACACAGGATGCGTAATTGCTATTGTGGTTGATTTCCCAAGCAGCATCAGACATGTTGAAATCGCCCAGGACAATCACAGAATCATGCAATTTAGCAACTGATCGAACTCTTTCCAACGAGACCTCCATTTCATCTATTGCAGAAGATGTTGAATCAGGTGGTAAATATACTGTTGCGATAAAGATGCTGCGAGATGGGTTGTTAATCACTTCCACCCATATAATCTCAATTGAGTTAGATTCCAAATCATCACGCCGGACTGCCGATAATTCTTTGCATGTGGCAATTAGTACACCACCACCGTCCTTCTTGCTGCTTGTGTGATGATCCCGATCTTTACGAAAAATTGTGTAATTTGAATTACATAGAATTTCTCCGTCAAAAATATTGTCATTTAACCATGTCTCTGTGATCGATAGGACATCATATTCTTTTGTAGATGCTGCATCGAAGTGGCTATTGAATTCATGAAGTTTTCCACGGATGCTTGAAGCGTTGAAGTAAAAAAAGCTTAGATCATGCTTCTCGTTCGTCATTTCAAAAATAACACGAAATGGTTGACAATTCACCGGTGAACAAAAAGACAGGTGCGGATTTGAACCCAGTAACCTCCGATGCAATGACCAAGCAGAACGCTAGATGATACCAATGCACCAGCGGATCACTGCTGCCATGGAGGTGACAAGAAATATCTTATTCCTGGAGAGAAGAAGCCGTGTGCAATAGCGGCACGAATTGCAGTATCACTCGAAGCCGGAAGTGAATTGATACAAGTATCACAAAAGCACTTATGTCGACTTTTCTGAGCACTGCGATGTCCCACGGAGATGAATTATAGATCATAACATAAATGAAGCGATGAGCCGTCGAATGATACCATTTTCGAATCAGATGGACTGGTAGAACAGGAAATAATCCAAGAATGCAGATTTCCAAACAGGAGCGTATGCATACACAACCGCAAGCAGACAGCGATCATAGTAATTATCAGAATATGCAGATATCGTCCCTATTGTAGCCACCTGGTAAAATTTGACAATACGCGCGCAGGCTACAATCATCATAAAGATGTGATGATCATCCTTGATTTCATTTCTAAACTGGCTCAATCAATATCAGCGGAAACAAGCTCTATGTCATTCGACGTGGTGTCTCTCTATACAAATATTGACAGTGTATTAGGCATGTCTGCTATAGAATCTTGGGTTATGAAAAATAGGAGCACGGTTCACGAACGTTTTCCTGTTGCAGTTATTTTAGAATCAATGAAACTACAAATTCGGATATTAAAAAAACATTCATAAAAAAATTTTCAGAAAAAATTCAGTGTATGTTACATTCAAGATTTTTATAAAGTCAAAAATATGTTTAAATATCTTAATAATAGAGATATATTTATGTAAGTAATGGATACAATATGAAAAAATGAGAAGCTAATATGATAATATTCCCTACAACATTTGTCAATCATTAAACAATTGATTCTAGACCGACTTTATTTGAACTGAATGATTCTTGACTGAAGCTCTTTTTTCAACTTAATTTTTGTGATGATATTACTTGTGTAGCGCGTACGAACGGTAGCAGTGCTTTGAGTGATGATTATTAATTTTCTATTTGATTCATTTCTTTGGGTTAGATCAGGCAAAGGATTACATTAAGGATAATGTCAGACTTAGCATATATTTGACCATATACATCCCTACTCACTCTGTGACACGTAGCATAAATCATCCATACTACTCCTGTGAGCAAGTTGACCCATTTTGATCTGTCATGTGGCCAATCACAATTCGCATTCATTTCACATTCAGTTCAGATTTCATGGTTCATCGTATGTATGTGATGTTCAGGCGGCCATTGGTCCGTTTGCCAGGCTGACTGGCTGCTTTTAGTGAGTGCGATCTCTTTATTGTTTTGTTTGTGCTTTGTCTTGTTTGAGACCGGTAAGAGATAGATTTTCAATTCATAGAGGAAAGCAACACACACCGCAACGAAGTCAGGAAGCTATGGAAACAGGAGTGTCCATGTCAGTTAATTCACATGTTAGCAGTTACATTTGGTTTAGAAAAAATGGTTATACTACTGGCTCTTGATTGACTTTTATTTTCTTTTTTTTTGTTTTGCTTTTTTTGGCTTGTAGTAACATTTTACATATTCACAAAGGAAAAAAATGAAATTATATTTAGTGAGGTATAGGTATGATTTTGTTAATTGTGCTAACATTGCTAAAAATTATCCATACTTATTTTTTTTTTTTTTATAAATAAAAAAAAAAAACTCATTCATGCATGAAATTTGATGACAACAACAATTATATTAACACAAACTATGAAATATACCAAATTTCAGAGAAATTCGTTCAAGTTTGGCGGAGTTAGACAAAGTTGGAGTTAAGGCGATGTTTAAGGGTGATCCATTTTTTATGAAACAATCTGTAGTATTAACTAATAATTACTTCACATTCGAATCACAGGTTTACCTGCAGACGTCAGGTACGGCTATGGGCACTAAAGTGGCCCCAACCTATGCTTCGCTAGCCTTAGGATATATTGAAGAGAAAAAGAATACCTTCACTCAAGAACTTTTGCCTTCTTAATGTTATGTATGATCTGTTCTTTCTTCTTGACTGCGGTACTTAGACGATTGCTTTATCATTTGGTATGAATCGTTTGGTGATGCCAATGAGTTTCTTTCTTTCCTGAACACTTTAGATTCAAAAATTAAATTCACTTCAGAGATCAATTCAGAGAGACTCAACTTTTTAGATGTATTAGTTTACAAGGATGGAAATAAGATCGAGAAAGATATATACTCAAAGCCAACTAACAGTCATAACTACGTGCCGTTCAATTCTGGTCATCCAAGACATGTCTTGCGGAACATCCCGTCTCTGATGACGAATCGGATAATCAGAATATCATCAAACAAAAATGTTAAACTAAAAAGATTTGAAGAAATGCGCATAAGACTCAAAAACCTAGGTTATCCAAATAAGTTATTAAATGATGCTATCTCTAAATCTAGGATAACACGTCCTAACGAGCACCGAACTATTGATGATAAAGTGATTTCGTATGTGAAAACTTTCAATCCGAATAATCCTGACGTACTTAAAGAAAATTATTACTCCATCCTTCTCAAGCTTGAAACTAACCTCAAAATTCAAAAAGACCTTGCCATCAACAACCGAGATCTTTATTGAATTTAATAGCAAGACGTAATCGAATGGAGATAAATGGTGTGCAGAAATGGCATGATAAACGATGTGAGTGCTGTAAATCTCTGTTAATCGGAAAAATATTCAATGATAAGAAAAATGGAGAACGGAGACAATTTCAAATCAAATCCAATATGAACTGTAATTCCAGAAACACAATTTATGCTTTGCAATGTGCAGGATGTAGAGCAACTTTCATCGGCCAAACAGGAGATTCTTTGCGCGCAAGAGTTCGAGAGCACCGTCAACAAATAAGGGATGAGAACTATCCCTTCCGCTATGCTGGTAATCATATATTCAACTGTGCACGAAACTCCAACCCATTGCTCAATGTCATGCCGTTTTTATAATTATCACCTACCTGCACAAAATTGTATAGGGAAGAGAAAGAAAAGTTCTTTATCAGAAGGATTGATGCCTCCTTCAATAGGGATACTTAGTTTGTTACAATTTTTCTTTTTCAGTTTAAAGGTGACAGAGACATCATTATTTTTCTTTGGTATTTCGGTATCATACTCACATAGATTTTAAATGCTATGACTTTAATTCAGTTTGATGATATACGAATTGTATAACAGATCATTCTATGCCCTTGAGAAGTCTGCAACAGGCAGACACCGGACGGGCTGTCTTATTTATTTGCTCAGTTTTTTTACAACATCCGGGTGTGATTTCATGCTGGTATTTTGAAGGAAAAACTAAGTTTTTTTCTCAACCGAACATGTTTCGGAATGTAAAATCATTCCATCTTCAGAAGCAAACACAAGTAAAGGTAAAATCAGGGGTTTATATACAGAATTCATGGCGTGATGCAAATACAGTTCAAAGGAAAAGCTTTCAGGACAAAACTGCGGAGAAAGAGAGTCAGGGTGACAAGTTCAAGTACAAGGGGACTGATCTGTCCCTTTCATTAGATAGCCAAATCCGATTTTTCTTTCAGTATAATAGATTCCAATATCAATGGATATCTTGATATTCCAATGATAGAGAAGTTTTCAGCTTTAGGACTATGATGATGCATAGAAATTTCAGTTTGACATGGGTATCCTTCTAAGTGTTCCGAAATGCGAGAAGCAAAATGACGTCTAGTGGCGCCAACGTATCGCATAGGACAGCGATCACAAGTCTAGAGATACGCAACATTTGATTTGACTGCGTTCGCAATCGGATCTTTGTTATTGAAATGATTTTGGATTTTGTTGGTTCTAAAAACTGGGACTATTTTGTATTTTTCAGACAACTTTTCTTTAATATCATGAATACGACGCGTCAACATTTTATTAGTGGGCTCAATGTAAGGAACAGACCAATACACAACCTTTTATTTTTCAGCATTTTCTTCTTTTGCTCTGCTTGCTCTCTTTTCCATATTGTTCTTCACTCGTAAAGTTGTGCGCTCATCGTAGCCATTATTTTTAAAAATATAATAATAATTAATTATAAATAAAAATACTTTGTACATTATATAATTATTATATAATTACATATGATTATAATTGATTATAATTAAAAATACTTTGTACATCGGCTATGTGATCTCCCATCGTTTGGTTAACCACGCTTCTGTCTCTGCTTCTGTCTTGACACCCAAATAACAGCATGGAATCAAAACATTGACGATGATATCACCTTGTTGAATAAATCATCTGTAGACTGAAATATCTGGCATGAAAACTTACATTGGATGATGGAAATTCTGGATAAATCGTTATCTTCTCATTGGGATTGTCATGGTCGATATAGGCGATTTGTTTGAAGCTGCTCCCAAGATCTGATCCAAGATTTGGAGTAAAAGGGATATGTCCAACCCATGCACTCATTTGGCTAGTTTGTGACTCTGAAATGCAATCATAAATGTATTACCAGTCCTTCAAACATCTTGATCCTTAAGAGGCCGACGCAAACGATCAAAGTCCAGAACTTTTGTTTGGCATTTCTTTAATATTGCCTTGTCTCAGCTCAGCACTTGAGATATTTCTCTCAGATAGTTATTCTTGTCTATTTAATCGCAAAGAATATCTAAAGCTATTCGGTTCTTAACATCTATTTCGGGCATCCATCTCAGGCAATGATTGCAGCGTTCCAATGATGACTCACTGACACATGACCTTTTATCATCACTGCATAGAACTTATTTTTCCGTACACTGTTCACGACAAAATAGTAATTAACGGTTAGGATAATAAAAGGAACAACAGTTCGAAGCTTTCGTTCAAGGAGTCAAAATCCGCAATTGGTGTTGCACATCTGAACTATCCCTGTCTCTGTTAAGTTGGAAATTTATTAATATAAAAAGAATCCGAATAAGGAATTTTGTTCTCTCATCATAACAAAGAACTACACTGTGAATTATCGTACTTAAATTCACAGAGGTACCAAAATGCTTGTTGAGTGCTGTTATGATGAAAGATGATCAATAAATTCAGTGAGTGAGCATGCAGCTGGTAATAACGGCGTGCGCTTCGATATAATATAGACTATTTGCCTGTTCCTAGGTGAGACACGAGTGTGCATTGTTGACGAGCAGTGACTGTTGGAAAAAGTGACACCTATCAAACGTTCAACGTATGTATTCATAGTTCCGGCAGCAAAATTATCTCTCGGATCGCTTCTGTGTCAGATAACATTGAGGTAAAGACGGCTTGATGTGTTCCTAGTAGGTACAATGAAATAAGAAGCGATCCTGAAAAAAGCAATCTGTGACATTTAGTCGATGTCCTCTTAATGAACAAAAGACATCAAAAGCATCCTCACCGACAGTGCTTTAAGCCCTGCAAACATCTATCATCTTCTCCGACTGCGCTTTGACTCCTGTCAACGTTTTCAATCCTCTGCGAAAGTGCTTTTAGTCTCTTCAACGTTTACCCACGTCACCGACTGAGCTTTGATTCTTGTGCATATTCTATTGATTCAACGGCATTTTTGTTCTTCGATGAATGTGCGTCTGTGATATGGCGGGTTAGATATGTTTATACTAGATATATTCTACTGCACTTCTGTTTAGCACTCAGATTCATGCTTAAATAGGACTTGATGATTTACAGAGCAGTGTACAAGGTTTCGAGTATTGTGAGGGTCATTGCTGCGTTTCCAAAGCACGAAAGAAAATTTGAATCTCACTCATCCTGACTGGTCAAAGAAAGTTTCTAAATACTGTCAGTGTGATGACTTATCATCCTTGTCAAAGAAGTAGCCTATTCAAATCGTCTCAGTTTAATAGGACTTCAGCGACGTTTGATTCGACAAATCAAGGAAATCATGTGTCATCAGGATCAAGAATCTAACTCCGAGGATGAATGTGAGACACGATCTCGATGTTTGCGCTGCTAGATTTGGCCTAATGAAGGAAGATCTCTACCAAATGCAAACAGAAGAAGCGGCATCTGCTTGAAATGTAAGTTTCTGTGTTGCAAAGGTACATAGATGATGCTGTGTTAACAGGATGATCTTTTTGGTCATTACTTGACACACTCTTCATACATAATGATGAATGTATCTCTCAGAAGTATGAAAAAGAGCTTCGCTTGTAAAAATCATTTTTTATCAATGGTCATCTTGACCATAAATTGGCCTAGGTTGGTGTCTCTGACGAATGCCTGTTAAGGGCTAAGTGCTTATAGTTCAAAAATGCCAACTTATTCCAAATGCTGACAACGACAAGTTTTGGCAGTTATAAACCTGCAGTATCGAACGTCAAACAAATGTATGATAACTCACCGGTCTGTTCAAATGATGACAGACATGTAATTCGAGTCAGCGGAAATAGCATTTGTTGTTTGAGAGAAATTTGACATGAAATATGCAGCAATTGACTATTTTTCATCTAACTTTGTAGTTTTAATCATATAAGTTGTAACTTTCAGAGACAGTAAACAGCGTCTGCGATTTTGTTTTGTGAAGTCTTATAAACCACTTTGAAAAATGAAGCATTTATGTGTACCAAAAATTTTCTATATTCTATTTCTATTATTCAGAAGACTAATACAAGGTCAATCATAAATTATATTTAATGTCAAAGACATAGTCGAAAGCTCTTCAACATTGTTCTTGTATTCGCTTTTTAAATTAACCAATTAGGTCAATGATCAACCGAATTAATCTATTTCTATGAATATAGACTTATACTGTGTCAATGATCTTCAAGTGCGAGT
The DNA here is from genome assembly GCA_907163375.1 of Prostheceraeus crozeri. Lineage (NCBI taxonomy): Eukaryota > Metazoa > Platyhelminthes > Polycladida > Euryleptidae > Prostheceraeus > Prostheceraeus crozeri. Next base: position 174,477 of record CAJQUW010008489.1, on the reverse strand, counting down.
ACCATGTCAAAAGTCTTTTACATCCATTGGTAGCTAGTCATTATAAATTATGACTGCATCAGTGCTGCATCAAAGTACATTTTCCAACCCTGCTTTCCCTGGGGTGATGTTCCCGGATCCCTACATATTCATGATTCTGCCAAACATCCATAATAGTTACTGCTCCAACATTTTGATAAATTCCGTTCTGTGTATGTCTACCAGTCAATTCAAATTATAACGAACACAACCCAAATATGAACATGAAAAATGTGTCATATATTTAGAAATGCCTTTGAAAATCGAGAATTTCTGTCATTTTTTTTAAGGTATCTTGATCAATTTATATTACTTATATACGTTAGATCAACGGTAAAGTACATATGAAGCTGTGGTCATTCATTTTCAAATGCATGTATGTACTTGTAATGTGAATTTTGGCATTAACAATTAAGCACCACTCATCAAAGTTTTATAGGCAACAGTGTCAATTTTTGCTACAGTGAATATCAAGTCAGAAAGTAGATAGATATCATGTCACAAAAATTCATTCATTTACTCATTTGGATCAGCAGTGACTGCATTTTTTGCTTGATATAAAAGTAAGACACTGAAAAATTCTATTTCATCGTTTTCTTCCCAACATCATTGAGAGATGTTTTCATGTGATATCTGATCAAAACTTGTCGCTTATGAAAGCCATCTGACATCACTTACCAGCAGATACCTCAAAAATCACCTTTTGAATAAAGTCGAATTTAAAATCTGATCTGCACTTTTTAAAAAAAGACGACAAAGTTGCTAAAAACTGATGCCAACACTCTAGGAACCCTTCCCCGCTAAAGTATTTCAAAGCTCAAAAACGCCTGGATAAGATGCTGAAGTACACTGTACTTCATCACCTAGGAAAATTGCAATGATTTCATCCTTACTTCTGTGAAGTACAATGTAAACTTAACACACTATTTCAAAAATATTCTCAATCTGCTTACCAGCCTTCTTCCAAATGTGTATAAACTTGATTCTATATGTCTGCTGAAGATCTATGGCAATTGCTAGCACATATCTTTGGGTACCAGAGGACGCTTGCAGTGACACACAACTCTCACTGCCGACAAATCCATCGTTGATGTTGCCTGGTAAGCCAGCAATAAGGTTGGAAACATTCACTGGCTTGTTCTGAGATAGTGTGTTCGTGCTTAATGGAAGTGGTATGCCTTTTTTCGGGACTGTTGTAGTAGGTACAATTGTTGTTGCTGTTGTTGGTGGTGTTGTTGTTGTTGCTGTTGATGTTGTTGTTGCTGTTGTTGTTGTGGTGGTGGTAGTCGCAGGCTCTGAAACAGAAAACCATGTGAGAATATAAACATTGTTCAAAATAGCAGTTATATTGAATTTGACGAAATTCTGGCTGTACTAAAACCTTCTTTGAATATTCCTAATTTACTTTGCAAATGATAAATATAATGGAGAATTAGGAAGGAGGCTCTTACTGCTGAAGAGTAAAATTTCGTGATACCATATATAAGACAGGACTGAGAGGAAAATCGTGACCAGAATAGCAAGAAAATCGGCCTGAATTCTAAAGACAATGTGACCTAAGTCGCATAATTCAAGTTCCCCTGGGCGGGCATTCCTATTCGAAAGTATTCAATTGCAGGACATGTTCGCTCACATTGTTTAGAGATGCCGGATTTGTCTCATGCGTTCAAGTTGATTTTCACTACAATCGGTTTGAATTTTCGTCATATTTTAGCAACAAAGTAAAAAGAATAATTTTGATTCCACATGCAAATATACAATTGATGTGGATGTCCAGTTCCGATAACTAATTGATTGATATCAATTCAAATTTAGTGAATGCACATAACAGTTAAAAGCACAGCCATGCAATACTATTGATGGGCCCAGTGGCGTCGCGTGCTCCCAGACCATAGGCCTTCATTCGCATTGGAACACTATTTCGATGCCAGACATTCTTTATCTCACAGTATTAATTTTCATAAAAGATGAATTTTTCATAATCTCCTGAACATTTTTTAAGGCCAAGTGAATGTGCACATGAGAGGTTGATTGCCTATGTCGCTTAACCGCCTTACTCAAAGAGCTGAGATAACTATATCCCCTCTCTGTCCAGACCACATTTTTTCGAGAAAAAAAGAGGACATAACATATCTCTTCCACATGGACATCCTGACACAAAGATATTACCACCCAAAAGAATTAAACTCACACAACCACATTCAGGAGACGTGTAAATAGCTTTATTATCAAATTAGTATTTTGATGATGCTTTTATTGACATTCATTGTTGCTTTATGTATCGCGTTAGATAGCACTTCCCTGTGAATATATGCCTACAGTCAGCTCATTCCCACTATATCTGTGAAAAGATTTCCCCACTTTGTCAACGTTTCTTCAATACTTTTTCATACATATCTTTTTATTTCAATAAAATTTTGAAATGACTTTGCTTTGTTTTCCGAAACACTAAAGTTATGAGGGATTTAGTATCTTTCACATGGATGCACTCATGTAAACCACTTGTAATTTTGAGAGAAATAGACGGGATAGTTTGTTTGATAACAGGATGGTAGAAAATAGGTTAAAACATGTTTTCAACGATTCCATATGAGGCGTCTTCATCATGAATGAAATCACGTAAAGTGAATTCTTTTTTCTCACCAACAGAATAGGTGAAATCAGAGCACTTTTAATGTAAAGATGTTGTTCATGTTTATCAAGTGTCATTGGTGTTCCTACACCAATCGTGTATGAAGTAGCAAAGTTATCTTGTAGCAATGAAAAATCAAAGTCTTTTCGTATTTTTACTCAAATGACATTGAATGCCATCACCCAGCTTCAGAACAGCACTCTTCTTTTTAATTGAAAACGAAATGTGATGTGTCTTTGCATCATATCTACTTTTCAACACCTGCTTCAACTTATGTTGTATATGTAGATTTACTACACGAATAAAATTTTCAACTGTATTGTATAGACGCAGCATTGTATCGATACTAACTTTAATTTCCTGATAATATTGGTAAATTTTCTTGATGCGATCACCATAGATGTCCACCCACCATTCATCATTAACTGAATCAGCTTTAGTGTGATATTCATGAGAAGCATAAACCATACCGCTTCCAATAATAGGCGATACATGTCTTACAAAATGACGCAAGGTTGGACAGAAATAAACTGTAAGTTTGTCATTATATTTCTGAATAACCAGCTTGTCCTTCCGAGCCATGACTTTCTCTCCACAAGTCTAACCCAGTCTCATTCAATCGTTTTACTAACTCAATAAGTGGCAAAGGTTTGACACCACGCTTTTTCAAAATGATACGTTCTTCACATTCTAAACATCCTTATCAAATATTCTAAGTTTGTGACGATATTTGTTTTGTATAAACTTTTGTAACATTTGCAATAGCAATTGATGTAAGATGCAGACTGTCCAAATCCGAGATGTGGATAGAATTAATTATCCAACCTCAAAGTAAGACCTTTAGTAAATGAGTGAAAATGATAGAAATGTCTCCCGTGCCATTCACAGATAGTAAACTCATAAACTTTCTGACCCTTATTTTTCATAACAGAAGCATTGCTACCATTGAATTCCTTAATGATTTTATCTTCATCTGATGATCCATGATAATGATCCATAATGATTCCATTCATAATTCCACTTTCCATCTGATGTAAAATTGTATGGAAACTTGAATGCATTATTCATCGTTGTTCCATCATGGGTGCGAGGAGTCCACACCATTTCTTCCAATTCATTCACATTCTGAATATTACTATCACAACAAATACTGGAAACACCAACTTCCCATTCACCTTCTAGATGTAATGGACGATTAAATTCTACTCGACTGTCTGATGGTTTATTATTGGTGAAGTTTATTCATAGAAACATTACTGGGTAAGTAAATTAGAAACGAATCCTTATTTTCACTTTCCACATCATTCACATTGGAAACATATATTTTTTTACTTTTTTTGCATTCTTTCTTCAGTCAAAAAAATGGAGTGTGATACTTGTCACAGCATCTTTATGAAAAGGAATCAACGCACCAGCATCGTCATAAATTGCAATATCAATTTGTGGGATGTAGTTTGATTTCAAGTTTGTATAATGCACTTTCTTAAAAGCATGATCAGATAGAAAACTAAGCTTTTGGTTGGTAGGGTATCATTGCTAGAAGTGGTGCTTCAAAATCTCCCACACATACATCTTCACCAATATTGGAATATATCTGAAAATAGCTAATACGACGCGATAATAATATGCTCACGCTAGCTTTTGTTACAGTACTACTTTTAAAAGTATTTTGATCAAATCCCAAAATGTCCATCAGGGTATTCTCCATAATCAGCTCAATATCTTTCCCACTTACACTAAGAGACAGAACACCTTCTTTTTCAGAAAAAGAAATATACTGTTCATTAATCAGTTCATTCAAATAATCTATAGCCAATTTCACTGAAGTGATAATGTAAGGTGTCAACACTCTTGTTTTATGTAAGATACCACCTAAAGGATCTATACACTTTCTGTATAAAGATACGGACCATTCTATATCAAATTGATTTGAACTATTATATCCCAGATAGCGCATATCAAATTTTCCATGAACAGCTGCAGAACGATGTCGCACGAACTGCTGAAAATCTTCTGAACAAACCAATACTAGATCATCATCATATAATTTATTGATTACGATATGATTAGACAATTTGTTGTAAGCTAATGTTGCCACTTGTTCACCATCTACTCGAATGAGATAATCAAATTTCTTCAATAATGCTTCAAGAGTCATGTTCGTCCTTCTTGTCTTGATCACAATCTTCTTTACCAACGTCTTTTCATTTTTCGGAATAAGATCCATATAACAGGCTTTCTCTTCGTAATTCAAAATTTTGCAACCCTTTGCATAGTAATTAGCTTTTTATTTATCATAGCTTTTGTCAAGCCGCTAGTAAAGTAAGCTAAATCATTTCCTAAACTCGGACTCAAAGCAACAATCCAATCTTTATCAACTGCATGATAAATATAATGATATTCACCGTTGTGGGGAGTAAACTCGACAATGTGTCTACATTCTTAATTCATGAAATCAAATACAAATGTTTTGCGTGTTAAGCAATCTTTCTTCGGCCAGTGCGGAATGTAAACTTGACATCTCTCATCACACTGATAGGCATATGTACGTTTCATATTATTAGTCATCACTTCATGATCAAAAGTGTAGACACAGCTACTGTGAATAAGTTGGGTGACGCCTACTTCCCACTTTCCTGTTAGCTGTTATGTATTAACAATGAGAGTGTAGAATATAGCAGTTCGATTACCAAGAAATCTATTTGTTGCCACATTGCCAAGCAAAACATGATAAAATAACATTTTCATTTCGGTGATCTATACACTACTAATTTGTATAACATCATGAAGACTTGGATTTTGGACTCTCTACAATATATTAAAGTTTATCGCGATGGAAACGTTCATTTCAAGAATTCTTGTGGAAATACATCGAATGGAAATACATTAACATGGCGACAATTTTTCAATCTTGATAATAATAATAATAATAATAATAATAATAATAATAATAATAATAATAATAGCCGTTTATTTGTTTGAATGAGAATCGAGTAACATTAGAGATGAAAACACAAGAAAACACAGTACTCATAAAAAGAAAATGCAAAAAAAATACAGAAGTAATGTAAGTTAGCGTACTATTTCACTGTTGAAAAGTTTGCTGGCAATGAAAAAGAAAGTGCTGCATCTTCGATAAGTGCGATAGTGCGGCAAGAGAAATCTTCCGGATGTCGACACTCTTGGCAGAAAATCGTGCAGTATGTGGTCGTTCTCCATCACTTTCTTTAGAAACCGCAATGACTGGTTTCTCCGTCGCTCTTGCAATGAACTCAAGCATTCCTCAGTACAATTCTTGCCACATATAACTTTATGGAAGCGACGTTGAAGTAATTCAAGTCGGCCAGTGTCACCAATCGACATACTGAGAAACAAAGGTGCACAGTATTCAATGAAAGAGCGTACCATGCCATTGTATGAACAGATCAATTGGTCTTTAGATAGGGAATTTTTAAGTATACGGAGTGCATACAAACGACGGGAAGCTACAGATACTGTGCTATCGACGTGGTCGTTCCATGTCCATCTTGAGTTAAAGGTGACTCCCAAAATCTTCAATCTGTCAACTTCAATGACATCGCTAATCGTTGGCGAAACACAAGATTGTGTTTTCTTAATGGTGAGAATTTTACATTTGCTCAAATTCAGTGGAAGACCAAGCTGCTTGGAGCAATTAACAATTTTGGAATGTTCGTTTACCACATCATCGACGCTTTTTGTCATGTCATCTTTATACAAAGGAGTGCATAGGATTGTGTCATCAGCATGTTTAATAATGGCGCCCTTGCATGCATGAAAATCTGAAGACAGAGAAGCCACGGTAATAATAAAGAAGTAAGGACCAAGAATGGAACCTTGTGGTATCCCAGAATTCACCGTGATAGTGGAACTAGTGTGGATGCCGACACGAATGAATTGACGTCTCTGAAAAAGGTAAGATCTTGTCCATTCAATAAATGCATTGGGAAATGACGAGCTGGCTAGTCTCTGAAGTATCTTATGGTGTGGCAACTTATCAAAAGCCTTTGCGAAATCATATGATACAATCACAGCACCCGATGTTGAAGCGTCATCTAGGTAACACGAAATAGTCTCATGAATAGCGATGAGGGCACATAAAGTTGAGGATCCCCTTCGAAATCCAAATTGATGAGGATCAATGCATCGGTCAAAATGATATCTAACTGATTCTAATATCAATTTTTCCATAATCTTCGCAGGAGTTGAAAGTACACTTATTGGTCGAATATCATTGACGGTTGGGTTCCTTGCTTTGGGGATAGGTGCAACGGCTGCAATCTTCCATGCGCAAGGGACGCGACGTTCGAACACTGATTGCCTGTAGAGATTCGTTAGTATGTCTGTGATTATATGTGCGCATTCTCTGTACAGTTTATTGGGCAAATCATATGAGGACTTCCTGACATCTAGTGACATCACTAATTTGTAGACTGTCCTCTCCTCAATATCAACATTCCAAGGTATTTGGTTGCATTTTTCAGGGAAATCGTTGAGGGGAAAGACATCTGCCGAATTGAAATTACCAGCAATCGCTTCATTGATGGCCTCGACGGCTTTAGAAGTATCCTTGAATTTCGACATAAGTTTATTCAGTGGATCTGCACTTTTTGTACCCAAATTTGTGTGAATGGCTGACCAAATGTTTTTCGTTGCAGCATTTTTTGTCCAACTTATTTTTGCCTTATTGATTTCGCCTCGCACTTTCATTTTCAGGTAATTGTATACTTCATATTTTCCACATCGAAAGGCATGCCATCTTGAATTGATTAGGGACTTGAGATACGGGGTCATCCAGGGTTTGTCATTAGCAGTTTGTCGGACATAGGAAAATGGGATGAATTGATCAGCAGTTGTATTCAAAATGAAACTGATTGCATTTTTCATCGAGCGAAAGATCGTTCTCATAAATGAAATTCCAATCAACAGCACTTAAATGATACTGAAATGATAATAAATGAGCTTCACGGAGATAATATACTTTTCGAAAATTAGCTTGAGACTGTTCTCCACATGAAATCTTTGGACAAGCCAGTAAACACACATGAGCAGTTTTAGAAATGTCTAGTGGAGCACAATGTTCTATGCTTTCAAAATAGTCTGTCAATGAATCAGACATCAAGACATAATCCAATTCGGCATCTCCATAGGTAGGCCTGTTATTGATATTGCTCAGAGATAGATTGCTACAAATTGTCGTAACATCAAATCGATTGAGGTCACCACATACGATAATGTCAAAATCCCGAAATTGCACTAACAATAAGTCAGCCTCTTGAATAAGAAAATCGTTGATGCAAGACTGCATACGGACCGCAGGTATAGGAGGAATATATAGAGTAATGATTACAAGTCTACATTTAGGCAAGATCAAAAATAGACATTCCAGCCCGTCAGGAACAGAAACATCCTTCCTAAAACATTCGATGGTATCCTTTAATTAAACCGCCACTCCACCACCTACTCGACCCTTACGGTCAGCGCGGAAAGAAGTAAAGTTCGGAATAGCAATTAATTGATCATCAATATTATCGTTGAGCCATGTCTCACAACAACAAAACACATCAATGTCTTTATCCAAGAGTGTAGTGCGTATTTCATCAATTTTTGGAAATACTGATCTCACATTTGACAGCAGTATAGTTGGCAAAGGCCTTTGTACACTCTCTAAAACCTTTATCGAAAATTCTGATAATCATCATCGACGATTCTATCATGTCGTATTTTGACTCGTTCTCCTGCCAATCTTCTTCTTTTCAGCTCTTCACGAAGATATTTCTGTTTTTGTTGTTGCACAATGGTAAGGTCCGGATTAATACATACTGATCTGCAGCCATCTATCATCCGTAGGTCTTTAGACTTGCGAAGAATCCTGCTCTTTGCATCTACATCTGGGCATACAAGGCGAAGTAGACGGTTTCCATCACGTTGATGTCTACCGATGCGATGACATTCATTGATTGAGCAGTTGTCCAACTTCATTTTCTGTAATAGCTCATTCACTTTCTGCAAATCACTGGACTTCCGATCATCAACGGTTCCATCGTGGCTTTCTTCAACCCCTTTTATTATGAGATTCCTCTGCCGCCTTTGACGAGACTCAAATTCTTCAAGAAGTTGAGATTGATATTCTGATACCATCATTAGCGACTTCTTTAGATCCTTTATTTCTGCTTCATGCTTTTCTTGGATTTGATGGACAGATATCAATGAATGCTTAATTTGTTCAACATTTCCACTTAATCTGACCACCGTATCTTTTATGTCTCTCAATTCAGTCTTAAATTCCAATATAACATCCTTCAAAGATTTCGTTTCTTCCCTCAACAGCCTCGTCTCATCGAGAAGCTGTTTCAATTCAACTGTGTTAGCTGAGTTCGATCGATTTGATCGGGTTTTGACCTGATTTGGGGTATTGGACATAGCAAAAGTGTAATTGTTTATCAGTCACTGTGATTTTTGACACCTGAACCTTTCGATTGCTAGTCTAAAAGCGTTAGACGCACGGCCACAGAAGCTGATGCCAACAACTAGGCAAAAGTTGAAGTTCTTCAAAGAAAATTGGAATCCAATTTCACAGATTAGCCCTGACGTGCTGCTGTAGAAATGTATGCAATTTCATACAAGTGCTTCAGCACGCCGGCATTGTGCGTTGTCACAAGCGGGCTATGAAAACGTATCGTCTATTGAAAGAGCCGAGGTACGGAGATTCCAATGATATTGCAAAGATCGCAGAAAGATTACCAATGTGAGTAAATCTCAATTATGTAGAGGCAAATATCGCAAAAGTACCGAATTCCCAGTCCACCAAGCAGTATCAAGATATGATAGTTGATGAGAAGGCCAGAGCAGAGCACGGCGAATGCAACCATCCAAATTTTACAATAAACGACCCAGTAATGGCAAAGATACAGCCAAACCAGCCACAATCAGTAAGAGACCGCGAGAGAACCAACCGCACACTTACACACTTGCTGTTATACACTTGCTGATGACATCATGAGGGATCTGGAATATTTTAAAACATTAAACTTCATCTCTTTCGGTAATCCAGTTTGGCGTCAACATCACAGACATGAAATTCAAATCTATCATTCTCATCTCTCCATTTATTTCTCATTTCGCAAATACAATTGGGAAAAATATAAAAGATGTCCATTATGTCATTCATTTGTCGCAAGTTCATCGCATTGCTACGCAATCGTAATCTTAATCATCTTCAACACGATGTCACACTCCATCATGAAGACTTGGAAATTGGATTTCCTACAATATGTTGAGATTGATCATGAACGAAACGTATGTTTCAAAGATTATACTGGGAATGCAAGAAGAGTATTTGCTTTATCATATCGACATTTTCAGTCTCTAAATCATATTGTGAAGGACTTAAAATACTTTTGTATGAAAAAACATTCACGCATAGGAAATCGCATATAGTTGAGACTTAGCAAACAGCGAATTCAAATCTATCATTCACAACTTTCTATCTACTTCACAATACATCAAGGCAGTTGGGAAAAGTATAAAAGGAAGATCCATCGCTCTATTTACTCATTTCTTCATCATGAAACGTCATTGCTACACCATCGTCAACATTCTCCGACGCATCAGACTCTACACGAAAATCGATCTCGCAACATTACAACAGCAAATTCCAAACACCAAGTATTATCCGGTCGACCGCAAATGTTAGGGGTGAAGATTAGCAATTTACGGAATCTTCAACTCTTCCCAAATGGAACTGTACAGATTCTCGGCGCCGTTTCTCATTCTTCAGCGCGGTTAATGCGCTTAGAGCTGCAGAAACTACTACGACGGATATGGAAGAGGGTGTGTGATGTCGAATCTGACTGTGAACAATGTGGTGATCTCTATTCAACTGAGTGAAGATGTATCGTTTTTGAAGATTCATACCAGCAGTTTCAATTTGTGTTATAGACCAGACCTGTTTTCGCGGCTCTCATTAGCTGCTGGTTACCTGTACATGTTGCAACCTTTCATAACAGTAAAGTTGTCATTACTGACATTCAAGCAGATGTGATCCTAGACTATCCGATCGAGAATGTACATAACCAAGGGATTGTAAAATAAAAAAAAATATTCCGACATCATTATTTATTATTATATATATGTATATATATCTGTATATATGTAAACAAAAAATTTTCAGTCTCAGCAATTGGTTTGATATATTGAAATAATTGAAGTGAAAACAAATGGAATGCACAAGCGCTTTCTATATTCTTCAGGTGCAAAGCATATATATTTGCACCTGAAGAATATAGAAAGCGCTTGTGCATTCCATGTGTCTTCACTTCAATTATTTCAATATATATATATATATAATTAGAAAAAAGTGAACTCAGTAATCGGTAAAATATAGTAAAATAAGATGAGAACTCAAAGAAAAACTCCAGATTTGCAAGCACAAGCGCTTTCTTATCTTCATGTGCTTCGCTGAACAAGGAACAACTATATATATATATATATATATATATATATATATATATATATATATATATATATGTTGAGACAAGCAACCTGGCAATTGATAAATTTATTATATATTACATATATCTATATCTATATATATATATATCTATATATATATATATATATATATATATATATATATGATTATTGTATGTATTATTATTGTTTTTTTGTTTCAAATCATTATAGAACATACAAATCATCTTTTCATTGGAATATGGATTACATGAAAACTTTTGAATAGCAGATTAAAATTGGTGTAGATGTAAACGTTTTAAAATGAAGTACAATACGAAAGCACCACAAGTTGATGACAGTGGATGTTGCAGTATGCGCTCATTTCGTTGATGTTGACGAATATGCTTTCTCAGCCACTGCTGTGTTGGTATATTCGAAGGTTAAGCAAGAGAGTCAAATAGTTCATCACATCTGTCTTTTCCAATAAAGATAGCTTCCCAATGCTTACCTTCTAAAGTCTGTGAATGAGTATTCAATACAGCAAAGATGGAATACTTTTTTACTGAAGTCGGTAAGGTGTCTAGCGAATAGACATTATCAAAAGCTTTCAACGTAGCTTCATCTGCATTACGCTGTACTTTGGTCTTGATATCGTGAGCATTTAACCAGCTCATCAGCAATTATATTGAAGAATCACGTCACAATGCCTAGTATTTCAATACTTGAATCAAAGACTGCATAAATTAATACATTGATCGTCTCCGTTACCGCTGTTTTGAACTCCAGATCCAAGCGAATATTATGAGGAACGTTAGCTTGACGATAAGGTGCACTAATATCGCTGTCGGCAGTCAAATCAAATGCATAAATAGTATGTCCATTCTTAAACTCTTTCATTGTGAGTCCGTTGGTATCGTCTGTGTTGCAAAAGACAAAGACATTCACATAACAAGGCAGAAATTGATAAGAAGTAAAATCTGGTTTATAGGGAGGATCAGTATGACTAACACCATTTACACGCAAAACAATTTCAACTAAATTGTTGTGTTTGAGGTTGAAAGGATTCTTGACACCACCATTGAATGCATCATTTTCAACCATTGCCACCATGAGGAGCTTTGGCGCTCCGATGAAAAAGGACCATCTTTCATAAAACTCTTTTGATCTTTGGGAATAGTAAATGTGAGAAGCTTTGTATGTTGAATGGGATAAATGGCATTGTTGTGGTTAATACCCTCAGCATGTTCTCTAATTACATTTGGATTAGCCACCACTCGACGAACACATACTGTGATATCTTCAACATTAATTTTAAATTTCACGGCTGAAGCAAATGCATTCAACAAAGATTCAGGCTTATTCAATGTAAGTTTGAGTCGCATACTGGTATTACAGAGTGAAAATGTTAATTGTCTAAAGAAGGCAAAATGAAATGGACCATACAGCTGACATACTTAACTATCTTTTATCAAAGCAGATCGCTTTACAAAACCAGTGTTTGTCTCACTATCAAATAGTGCTGCTTGATCTCTATACCTTCCCGTTGCTTCCATATGACTGTTTTCAGCAGCTGGATGAAACTGTGATAGAGCATTCAAATATGCTTTATAGGGATAATCGCTTTGACCACCTTCCACCTGTTACTCTCCAATAGTTAGAGAAACATCGCGAAATAACGTAGCCAGCGGTAAATTGTTCAGACCAACCTTATGTGCATCTTCAATTTTAGTTCCATCTTCTCTTGAATTCTAAACCTCACATCAGCTATCGCATAACTCAAATCAATGTAGTCATCGCTAGCGCCAGGAATAACTAATTCAATAGGACCAGTATTCTCAGTTGTACGAGGATGATAATCTACAATACTTGAACTAAGAATATCTGTCTGTATTGCTTGTTGATTAAACAAACAAAACCCCAAAGTTTTACACTCCATGATTAGAAGTCATGACAGCGTCGTCGTTTAGCACTTGATGAAAGATTACAGCGCGCGCGACGTCTGCGTGAATGCCTTTTCTTAGTTTTGTTTGAAGTTCGCTTCTTACCACCTCCGCGCTGTTTTCTTTTTCTTCTAACATTCATTCGTTTAGGTGCTTTCTTTTGTTGAGTAGCATTAAAAGTTTGATGTGATGTTCTTAAACCGCGTTCCTTCTCATGATTTAGTAAACTGCTCTTTACATTTTTACCACTGGTAATATCATTAACAACATCACTAGCAAAGCCAACAGCATTATTTAAAGCAGTTTGCTTTAAAGGTCTTCCGACAGTAGATAAGAGAGGAGTTACAACATATTTCAGCGCACCAAACATGCTACCTCCACGTTGACGGCGCGCACCGCTGTAAATTGTACCCGCGTCACCTACGTAGGAGCGACGTGAATAAAACGATGCAGTCGGATTCATAACATAAACCTTGAAATCACAAGTTATAGCTTTGCATAGATTACTGACGATCGCGTAGATGAAAGATGTCTGCACGACGCATCCAAGAGTCCATGCTTGAAGGATAACCGACCCATTAAACAAGACACCATTTTCGTTTTTTACTTCGAATGATTTTCTCTACGAAATATGTTAGATTTTGAGCGACCAACTCAATCTCATCACGATAAAAGCTATCATCAATTTCTTCATTATCGCAATCTTTCAACTTTTAAGTTGTCGGGGAGTCTTTTTTATTAATACTTTAAACTGAAAATTTCTTCTGTCCAATTCGGGAGATAACCTTTGGCGAAAACACTCTTTACTTTTGATATGCGAACTCTATCACCTATTTTCACATCACTTTTTGCATTATTACACTTGCGTTGGAATGTTTCATGCACTCTATCTGCGTTTTCAGCATTCACATCCGCTGGTCTGAGTCCAATAGAATGATAAACATAGTGATTGCAGGTATGTAGCGTATCTTTTAGAACTTTTGTCCAATTTGGTGTTAAGCTGGCAGTGAAATGTCGCCACAAGCGATTTTTTAATGTGCGATCAAAACGTTCAACTAGTGCAGCCTTACAAGCACTCTTTACACTAAACAGCTCTTTGAATGCGACCCTCTCGGAAAATTGACTGGAGCGCCTTTGCTACTTGCTTACCTCCTTCAGTTTTTAAAGGTTGAGCCCACGCGGAACCCGAGAAAATTTCAATTACGGTTGAGATAAAATTGTATCCCGAGTTATGCTTTGAAATAGCGGCAACGTCACACAAATCTGCTTGACACTGTTCATCAATGTCATGAGCAATATGAAATAACTGATCGGTCTTCATTCTCACTTGTTTGTGGAATGTATATGTAGCTTGACCCTTTAACCATTGTGGAAGGCCGCTCGCTTTTGACAATTTCTTTACAAATGCAAATCCTGCCGGATGTTTTACATCATAATATATTGACTTTAAAAGTTCATCCGATGGGTACTGACTCTTTCTCCTTCTTCTCATGTTTTTGCTTTCTTACCTTTTTGCATTTACAGCAGCCACAGGATTTAAGGGATTTACGTTTGCATTGCTTAGGAGTCTCATTGTGAGAGCTGACACAGCAATATAAGTTACAGTTACATTTACTTCCGGCGGCTCATTACACGGTAAGCAACACATCTGCTTAACATTAATAGTCTGAGAAAATGTATTTCTTCGGAGGAGTTCTTCTACGTCATTCTCTTCCCCTTGTTTGCTTGATGGGTGTGGAAGGGGATTAAGAAAGTGATCGCTTTAACCAATTCCTTGGCATTTTGATTTTACGCGTAACCGGTGAAGTAGATGAAGTAGCATCAACTGCTGAAATGGAATTAAGTTCTTTCAATGTTTCATTATTCAAAGCAAATTTTGTAACATTTTGCTTTTTCAATAGTTTAAGAAAGTAAGTCCAACCAGTTGGGACATAGCCTTGACGGTGCTTTCTGCGTGTTGCATACTGAATCAAGTCTTCATAACGTGAAACGTTAATATTTTTATTATCAACTGAAATGATTTCACCTGTATCATTCACATTGAGATATGATTCAATGCTGCTGAAAAGGGGCATTGCATGTGCGCGAGATGCCAAAGGTGTAGCAGTTGAAACAGAGTCACGCACCTTATTCTTCAAACTTTTTAATTCTTCGAAAGTTTCCGATTGCAATAACACAGCACGATGTGGATATTTAACATGTTGCATTTTGTTGATAATTTAATTCATTCTTATAAATTTGATTTGCGAGAGGTTGTCTTACTTGTTGCATATCAGTCAATTGCAGATGTTCATCCTGAGGAATAACAACCATGCGAGAATAAGAACTCATAGTTTGTAGATAATCATAGACTCCTTCAAAATATCACCTCGAAATCTAAATTCTTCCGGACACTCTTGTGTAAAATCAAAAAATAAGTAACCGTGTGGTTTTTCAATTGCTGCTTGAAAAATTTCAATTAAGGCTTTTGAACCTCTAGGTGCAACTTGTCGCGCTAAAATTTCAAATTGATTTCTATCTCATGGATTCTTAAAGATAGCGTAATAGTGCGTATTCAGGTATCTAGTGCGGGCTTCTTTCACATCAGGAAACACATTTTGCGTGATATGGATTATAAAGCACCTTTTGTGATGCGCTACGCGAGTTAACATATCTGTAACATCTTTAGAATAATTAGAATTAATTTAGAATAATCTTCATTCGTATATATATACCACCTTCTTCTGCAATTCGCCTTTCCTCTCAAGTTGTGACATATATTTCTCATAACCTTGACGAAATCCTTAAAAGCCATCCCAGTTATGAAATAATTCTGACAGGAGACTTTAATCATTTGAATCTATCATACCTGAGCAATGCTTTTGACCTCTTGAATATTGTGAAGCATGCAACCCGCGGAGAATCCATACTGGACCTAGTACTGATAACATCGAATTTGAAGTCCTTGCTTGATGTTGAGATCGGTCCACCAATATCCTCTTCCGACCACAAAGCAGTTCTGTGCTCTACGACAGATTCATCACATCAAATAAATGGAACGGCTCAGGCTTTTTTGGACAGAATGAATCATGTGAATTTTGACAAGATTTATGACATGAGTTTATCACTTAATGCTAAGTGTGCCATCTTCACGAGTTTGATAGAACTCTGCTTTTCAAATACTTATCCATCATCCATGGCAATTAAGATAAAGAATGACAAGCCTTACATCACCCCTCTCATCAAGTTATTGATTAACAAACACTGGAACGCATTTCGTTGTAAGAAGTAATCACTGTATCGCCACTTGAGCACCAAAGTTGAAAAACTCATTTTTCACGAAAAGTGTAAGTGGGCCTCAAAGGCAAGCAAGTGTCCAAAGAACATGTGGAACGTGGTGAATGAAGTAAGGGGTACAAAAAGGTCCCGTTTTTCGACCATCGACGCAAGCAGCGCAATGTCTGAATTCGAAATTTTTTGAAGCTGAGTCTCAACGACCATCACCCGCTCAAATAACAGATTTTGATGACTGGTCCCCCATTGTGAACACCGATTCAGTTCATAACGCCCTGAAGACCCTCAAATCTGGTAAATCACCTGGTATTGATGGCCTCCCGAATATCTTATACACACTGGCTGCAGACATCATTGCCCCACCTTTGTCTCACATTATAAATGTTTCAATCTTATCCAGACAATTTCCAACAGTTTGGAAGGAGACTCTGTCATCATTCCAGCGCCTAAAACCAGCCCACCTTCAATTAACAACATTCGCCCAATATCTCTATTGACCACTCCATCTAAAATCTGCGAAATACTAATTCTCAAGACAGGCATCGAAGAAAAATTAACTGAAGCATTCGATGTTTTCCAGTTTGGTGGTAAAAAATTCTTCTACATCATCAGCACTGATACGTCTTCATGACTTTATTACTCGGGGGTTTGATAAGTTTGCAGTGACCGGAGTCCTTGTTTTGGCCTGCGACTATGGCAAAGCCTTCGATTCTCTTGGCCACGATATAATTATCAACGCCTTATCAGAGAACAGTTTCCCCTTGGGTTTCGCAAAGTGGACCCGCAGTTACCTGGTAGGGAGATCCGAAAGGGTCAAGTTGAACAAACACCTCAGCGACAGCCTGCTCGTCGTTTCCGGGATCCCCCAGGGATCGATTTTAGGTCCGTACCTATTTAACGCAGTAGTAGGATCAATCAAGCCGGTATTTCCCCAAAGCTTCATTATAAAGTACATAGACGACTGCACTCTTGCCATCCCAATTCAGAAAGGGGACCATGCGATACACCTCATTGAACACAGCAACATGGTAACGTGGTCAACAAAAATTATACCAAATCTCAATTTTAGAAAAACATGTGGATTCCCAAAGTCGCTATGTCTGCCCCTCTCTTTCCTCCTGATATGACCCAAACTGATGAGCTACGAATATTGGGCATCATATGTACTCGAGACCTCAAATGGCACAAGCTAGTTGCTCATATTACCAAAATCGCATCGAGACGTCTTTTCGCTCTTCGTACTCTTCGCCCATTCCTCTCACGTTCACAATTAGTCCAAGTTTATTCTGGCCTTATTTTATCAGTCATTGAATACTGCTCTGTTCTCTTGGTCGGAATGTCAAGTAAGGATAAAGAAACGCTGGAAAAGCTTCGGAAAAGAGCTCATCGCATCGTGTGTGACCGTGACTGTACGTGCGAAATCCTTGAAGATTTGAATAGTCGTCGTGAAAGCACCGCAATTAAGTTTCTCCATGGGATTTCGTCAAACGTGAAACATCCCTTGTATGACTTATGTCCCAAGAAATCAACTCGCACTGGAAAGTTCCTGCAAACTCCTCGTAAAACTTCTCGCACACGTGGCTCTTTCTTTCCTGCAAGTATTGTTCTCTCAAATAACACCTGGATTGATTAATTAATAACTTGTACTCATATCTTGGTCACGTTGTTTCTATACATGTCTTGTATTTATGTGTCAATGTAACTGCACTGTTCTGTCGATTTTTAGTAATTTTGAAAATTGCACGATTCCTTACCTTACATTAGAATTCCTGCTTTCTTTTAATAGATCATCCAATACAGCGACATCATTGGACTGAATCTCATCCACTGGAATAATTCCTTCATTTCAACTAAAGTTACGACGTTGGAATTTCTGAAAGAGTGACGGCTGATAAATGCCATAACACCAAATCACTCGATTGATAGGTTCCCTAAACAACTCTTTTCTCTTATCTAGCAAATTCAGGGTGAAAAAAGCTTCACCTGCATGGGATGGATCTGATACAGTCAGAACTTTATCACATTGAAGTCTGAAATCCATTTCGATATTTTGAGATTCAACATTTGCATAATTTACGCTTAGAGCCAAAGATACTACCCAATAGGTTACCCACTACAGGAGCTAACATCGGAAGTAACACTTAAGGAAAGCCACCATTTTGTGTTAGAGTTTTCCTCTTTCTTTGAAGGGTAACTTTATGTTTGGAGATAAAACGCAATTTAGTAGCATGTCACTCAAGCAACTTTCGTTGTTGTGGTGATCTCACATGAGAAACAATTTCTCGAATAAATTTATCATTAGCATGTCGTATTGCATTATATCGCTGATTTCCTTTCATTCGTTGAAGAGCTCGAATGGCCTCAGAAAATTTTGAAGACTTTCGACTTTCACGTTTCGCCATTTTTCTCTTAACCATTGTTACAACTTGAATTTTCCACATTTGCATAGATGCTAACTTTTATGACGGAAATGACACTTAAAATGAGCTACATCACAGTAGCTACATTGACAAAGTTGAATACAGTATCGTATGAAACAGCGCTGCAGAAAGTATGCCTACATCTCTTAAAGATGCGTTTTTCACTTCCATCCTTTCGCTTACTCGTATTTTCACTCTTACTAACAACTTCTAAAGCAAGTCGATTTGACGACATGAACTTGCTAGCCTTTTCTAAATGATAGACACATGTACAGAAGGAATATACTTCGAGAGTAAGTAGACATAACTCGAAAACCAATTGTGCTACGATCAAGTACCATTGCATCATTAAGTTTCTTTTATAGAAAGTTGGATGTGAATATGTGAAATCGCTTCAGTCACTAGACTGCTACCATAATGGTTGAATGCATCAAGACGTTGAGCAATTTTTCCCATGTCTTTCAAAAAATTCTTCAGGATTATCTACAACTTCTATTGAATGGGAAGCAAAGCGGAAGAAACGATCTTCTACTTCTTCTTTCCCAAAATGACTTAAATGAATTTTCGCAACTAATCGCGCCATTGCAATTCTATCAGAAAACGTATCCACTGACTTCAAAAATAGTGTGCTAGTATCACCAATAGCTGATTTGATGTTGATCTCATCTTTATGAAAAGTTATTTTAGACTTTGTCTTTGAAAACTTGAGGTTCCACAATCATTTGAGAAAGACATTGTCATCCTTCATCGATCTCATCCGTTGCATGAAAATAGCAAATCTTTTCATAAAGCATTTATTGTGCGACTTTAACAAGCATGCATTACAAAATTTGGGTTTGAAGTAGAGGATTTAAAAGAAACAGGATCATTACAAAGGATATGCACAATATTGAAAAAAACTGCCAACCATCTTCTTAAGTCAATAAGAAGAGCACTTTCATTAGAAAGCCATAGTCTTGCAAGTATTGCTGATTAAGTCCATGGATGTGTTTTCTCGTACAGTTATCAGCGTTGGGACCACACTTGGCATGTTGATGGTAGACACTAACAATTTGATACGACCAATTCTGTACCTTCGTGTTAAAGTGACCTAAGCGACATTTTTTCGAAAACTCAACTAATACTATTTTTGGCCAAATTTGCTGTTTATTTGACCAAAAAGTAAGTCAAAGTGAATGTAGGACATTGTTTATGTGAAATCATTCACTTGTGTGGAAAGAAAACAAGCGATGGAAAGATCATGGATTGAAGTATGCCAACAGGAATGGTGAGAAAAAAATTACCAGGAGATTGCAGCCATTTGTATGAAAAGATGATCCAACGTGGAAAGGTTTCTAGTCAATTTTGTAAGCTTTGTGCCAACGAACAAGATCAATTTACATCGAAATGTATTATTGAAATGGCAGTTAACCAATTAATGCCCAAATTTTCTTATAGAATAAAAACACAGTTCACTTCACATATGTGCAATTAGGCATAAAAATGCACTCTCCTGCAATTAAAACAATCACACAACTTCTCTACGTGAAAAAATTGCTGTGCACCCTCTAAGGGTGCAGTAGGCAAGAAAGGGTGTGTGCATTATTTGCATACACAAAGGGTGCACCCTCTAAGGGCGCATGCATTGTTATTACTAAATGAATATACATCAGTACAGATACAAGAAGGTTGCAAATTTGTGCAGTCAGATTACCAAAAGTCCAACAGATAAAAGGGTAGGCGTGCACGGCACATATTGTCATGAATGAGTGTCAAGAATATGGTTCTACTATACAAGAATATTGCCGACTGGGGCCTACATGTCGACATTATTATTTAAGTAATCATGCCAGTCAGCAGAGCAATGGTCATGTAGACCAATGTCACACTTCAAACACAAACGCTTTGTGTTTTTTCCACAATTTGCGCATCTTTTTTGTGTTTAAGATGCAATCTGATAATGATCTTAGTGATCAAAGCGTATGTCAGATCGCACACGCCTTCGTCCCGACAGAATAAGTCCACTTGGTCGACCAGGTTTGGAATTCTTGGATGTGTTGGTAAACTTCACAAGTAGAGTTTTTGCGATGTACCTGCGAAAGCTCAACAAATCCATTGTTTCCTGTTCCTTGGATTTCCAGTGTCGATACAGAATCCAGGAATTTTGCACCACCATATCAATTGACCATGTATACATGGATAACTATTTTACTTCATTCCGGTTGCTTTCCTATCTCGGAACAAGGGGTATTAGTGCAACTGGTGTAATCAATAAGAAAAAATTGAGCAAGTGTGATATCATGGGAAACAAAGATCTCGAGAAAAAAGAACGAGGTCATGTGGAACAGGTGACTGCATAACAGGATTCGACAACTATAACAGTTGTAGGTTGAAATGACAACCGAGCTGTCTACATTGCCTCCAACTGTCTTTCATCCAAACCAACAAGAAATGTACAAAGATGGAGCAAGATTGAGCGAAAGTATATTCAAGTGTCGCAGCCAAACCAATTCCATTGCTACAACCAGTGAATGGGATACGTCGATAGAATGGACCAAAATGTTGCAAAGTATAGAATCGGAATTCGCATGAAGAAATGGTGATGGGCTCCATTCGCATGGATGCTGGATGTGGCCTTGCAAAACTATTGGATTCTTCATCGCATCAATAAGTCATGTGACAGTGCTCAACTAAGTTTGATGGACTTCCGACGTGAAGTTGTAAGCTCCATCCTTCTGAAATATAAAAAACCAGTCGAAAGCGATCATATTCCTCTGCTGCAATTTGCAATGTTCCTTCAGAGGTTCGATTTATGACGTGAAGCATTAGCAAACTCCCGCACAAAAGCAGGGTAGATGCAAAGTCTGCAAGACGAACTCAAGAAGATGTTGCGCAAAGTGCCGAGTAAATTTGCATGATGAGTGTTTTGAAGTGTTCCATCGATACTGACTTAAGTTATGTATGCTATGTCTTCTTGTATTTCGCTAGTTGGCGCGCTTGAGATCACCTACACGCATAAAGCAGTTTACAGACTTGGTCTAACATTAGAATTTCAAACTGATAATACAGGTTTCTATGATTGATTCTGAGTTTTTATTCTAGCAGATCTCATGGATTTGACACTTTTATCATAGTTGAAGTATAGTCAATCAAACATGTCATCATATCATGAGCAGATATTATATAGTTGCATGTTATGAAAAAATATCGCAATTTTCATAGACAGACTCTCTGACGCCCATGTTCCCGCCACGGGAACATTTATAAAAAAATCAATATATTTTTCTGCAGTGATGTGATATCTTTTTCAATGTCATTCTGATTGCTTCTGGATTAAAGCAATGTAATGCAAGCAGGTTTGAGATCATTTTACGTAGTTGGTCGTTAATGGGTTAAGAAAAAAAGGATGGAAAGTAAAGAAAATTCAAAGCGCACTTGCAGCAGGTAATATTTCCTTTCAACAGATACGGGGTTCATAGCATTTGCAGATCGTTCCTTCTTAGTACACAAACAATAAGCGATTCAGAATTCGTGCAATATCAAGAAAACGCAGAGAAAATGAAACATGTATCATAAATATCGATCAGCGTGGACGCCATCTCAGCGTTAGGTGTGTTCCTGATGTATGGAGACAGAAAATCATTGATCACGTTGAAAGTTTTCTTTTATACCGAAGTCACTACACCAGAGAAAGGACGGATGAGCTATTTCTTTCACCTGAACTGAATATCAGTAAGATGTATTCTTTGTATAAGGAGAAAGCTTGTAGAAAAGGTGAACAGCCTCAAATGGAGTGGTTGCATTATGAAGTGTTCAAAGAAAACTCCTATCTATCGTTGACGAAGCTGAAATCAGATACGGCAATAAGTGTAACAAGTTTAAAGCAACCGGCGACCTCCGATCTGGGGAATATTTACTTCACGTAAACAAAGCTGAAGCTGTTTATGAGCAAAAAAGGAAGGACAAACAGCTGTGCTCTAATGAAAGGTATTTTGAAATAATAGGTTATGAACCTCAAAAGTGCCTTCCTACCCCAAACTTGAGCTGTTCTGAAAGCTTCTACAAACGATGGCAATAAGATGGCATCCTGCCGATGATTTTGTTTGCACAAAGTTGAAGCATAATCGAAAATTCAAAGAATTTTTATTGTCTTCTGATTCATGGGCTGGACAGGATGTAAATCGATATGTTCTTACAATGCTCAAAGTTCTCGCCAACATCTTTGTGCACGGCAATTCATGCATTTACTTGTACTTGTACTTGTATAGCACATGGACACACACACACATGGAATGTGATTCCGTTCATGCCATTATTGAGAAAGCGATAAAGAGAATGGATGTGATCATACCAAATGATTGGTTCAATCTCGCTAGAATGGCCAAATCCTTTTCGCATTTCCTCGATGTAATTCCAATCAGTCAAAGTAGCTTCTACAAATGGGATAAAGTATCAGAGGAAATATTGAAATTGCCCACAGCTGGAGAATTCAAGTTTTCGTGCATCAGAAATTACTCTATTGAAATTGAAGACCCGAATTTAATGCCTTACAACTACAATGTGCATGATAAACATGGAAGAGTAAGCCTCAATGATGAAACAAGTTTAAAACAAGTAGGTTCAAAATATTTTCATAAATATATGTACGTGATGGCTCAAATAGTAACTCTATTTTTAGTGCTACTCAACGCCGCTCGCCATTTCGGAGAAGAAGAAAGCAGATCTCCTCAGTTTGCGATCCTAAATCCCTGTTACATGCCACCCATATTATGAAGGTTTGAGGTCGACCTCAGAAAAAGATGAGCACTAGGACTTCATTTAGTGACAGCTGCAAGATTGTAAGCTTCATTGTGTCTTGGATACTGTGATTACCAACCTATTATTCAGATTTTTGATAAATGTTGGTTTTACAAACAATGTGTCATTTTGACCTAGCCGCCATCATATGAAAGAAAATCGTGTCAAATCAACCTAAATCCATAATAGTACATGAGAAAGGTCATACTGTCAATACAGATGTAATCTATTAAGAAGTACAAACACTAGAATCAAATCTGTTCAATAAAATGAATGCCTTCATTCGATAATTGAATTTTAGAAAGCTTTTTTCGTCTCCTGCGAAATTCAGATTTTGTCGCTTAGGTCACTTTGACACGAAGGTACAGAATTGTCCATAGCAATAGCACTGAGCTCCTGTACAGGTTCACCCTCACAATCCATAAAAATGATGATAGATGACAAAAAAGGAAGTTACATATTTTCACTCATCTGATGAAGAGTCCTATAACATATTACAAAATGATGAAGTACATCGATGCTGTTCACGACAAAATACACAAATAACATGATGGCAGCAAAGAAGTAAAATGTGTCTGATAAGTCTGCGTTTACGACACTCAAAGCACATAAGCGAAATGTCATAACGTAGAGACAGGTAGGGACTAGTGATTCTCCTTCCTTGGCTTGCGTTTAGCGGCAGAATTCTTCTCTGACTTGTGGCTCGTACCGCTCTCGTTGAAGATTTGATCAATAATGTCATGAACGTCCGGTTGCTTTGGTATACAGTATATAGGATGGATTGAGCATGCATCGATATAGAGGCTAATTTGTTGTTCTGGTGATAGCCATAATATATTCCACTGACAGTAAAACCAACATTGCAAGTGCCTTCTGCGAGGTCTTCACATCTGATGGGTGCTACTTGATCTCCATCCTTTTTATAGTATGAGCACCAATGCGATAGTGGTAAAGAAAGCGTTTTACCATCCCATATCTTTCTATATGGAGTATCATTGTCGTCTCTCACCTTCCATTCCTTGCTAAGGGGAGTAAGGATGTCCATATTTAATGTTGCAAACTCTTCAATAATATCGAGTTGGCGACGAATGTATGGATTCACAGGAATGACTACGTAGTCCACATACTGATTGCTCAATATCTTCACTTCAGTGGAAGGAATCATTCCGTTTGCAATACTATACTATGATCGTAATAACGTATGGCTTGTCTAAATTTACGCTGTAGTGGGGTAGGATTATGTACCCTTATTGTCTCTTCTAATGGTCTCAACATAAGACGATCTGATTGTAGAGAACCTTGTAACGCCTGAACACTATCTTGTCCTGTAAATGTAGTAGATGTAGTAGATGCCTGAAAATAAATGAGATGCTACTAAGTTAGCACTCAAAGAAGGAGAGGAAGGAAGGTTCCGACTTACCATAGTTGGGTAATATGATAGTTGAACTGAGAGAATGTGCGTCCGTCACTTTTGCGACTCAAATATAGAATGATTGTAAATCTGATAACCCCATTATTTATAAAGAAATCCATGATTCTCATTGGACGACGATCCTCATTGACCAATGTCACCAAGCTGATTCCAAGCTCCATTTTCTCGTCTGATGCTTCGTTTGGTCGCTAGAGCCCAAAAACCAAATCTCAATTTTGCGAAAATATCCTAAGTCCACCTTTTCGCCAATTTCCAAAATCTTAAATGGCGTCTCAAATCTGAACGAATGAAGATATGGACTTGAAACACACCATACCAATGCAGAATTTCACGCTGAATACGAATCTCGACTCAGATTCACTATTCGAGTTGGCGGTCAGACCCTACCAGGACGGCCGACCCAGACCACCGCACCAAAACCACACGCCTTCGCCGCCAAAATAGCAGGCCTGCACTGTGCGCAAATGGGAGGATATCTAGCTACTATCATCGGATAATGACATCAATAATTAATGATGCTAACAACATGGCGATTTATGATGTCTAGTTTCAAAATATCATGGGGTTAATGATATTAACATATCATGAAAGTTGATGATACGTTTCCGTAAGATGAACTTTATAATCAATCGAATGAAGACTGAGCAAGAATATTATAAGACTGATCGACTGCAGCAGTTAAACAGTTGGTTCTGTGTTTGATAGTAGAGGCCATAATTTGCGCCGAGCAAATCTTCGGTTGGCTGACATTGAAAGTTTTTCTATATGTAGACTCTGATGAGTGGGGGAGCCATGAAGTTTATGAAGTTATGAAGTTTAAGAAGTCATGAAGTATAATATACAAACGAGTCATGAAGTATGATAATAAGTAAGTCATGAAGTATGATAATCAAACAAATCATGAAGTATAATAATCAAACAAGTCATGAAGTATGATCACTAAAGAAGTCATGGAGTATGATAATCAAACAAGTCATGAAATATGATAATAAAACAAATCATGAAGTATGATAATCAAACAAGTCATGAAGTATGATAAACAAGTCATGAAGTATGATAATCAAGCAAGTCATGGAGTATGATAATCAAACAAGTCATGAAATATGATAATAAAACAGATCATGAAGTATGATAAACAAGTCATGAAGTATGATAGTGAAACTAGTCATGAAGTATGATAACCAAACAAGTCATGAAGTATGATAATCAAAAAAATCATGAAGTATGATAAACAAGTCGTGAAGTATGATAATCAAACAAGTCATGAAATATGATAATAAAACAAATCATGAAGTATGATAATCAAACAAGTCATGAAGTATGATAATCAAGCAAGTCATGGAGTATGATAATCAAACAAGTCATGAAATATGATAATCAAACAAATCATGAAGTATGATAAACAAGTCATGAAGTATGATAATCAAACAAGTCATGAAGTATGATAATCAAACAAGTCATGAAATATGATAATCAAACAAATCATGAAGTATGATAAACAAGTCATGAAGTATGATAATCAAACAAGTCATGAAGTATGATAATCAAACAAGTCATGAAGTATGATAATCAAACAAGCCATGAAGTATGATAAACAAGTCATGAAGTATGATAATCAAACAAGTCATGAAATATGATAATAAAACAAATCATGAAGTATGATAAACAAGTCATGAAGTATGATAATCAAGCAAGTCATGGAGTATGATAAGCAAACAAATCATGAAGTATGATAATCAAAAAAATCATGAAGTATGATAAACAAGTCGTGAAGTATGATAATCAAACAAGTCATGAAGTATGATAATCAAACAAGTCATGAAGTATGATAATCAAACAAGCCATGAAGTATGATAAACAAGTCATGAAGTATGATAATCAAACAAGTCATGAAATATGATAATAAAACAAATCATGAAGTATGATAATCAAACAAGTCATGAAGTATGATAAACAAGTCGTGAAGTATGATAATCAAACAAGTCATGAAGTATGATAATCAAAGGAGACATGAAGTATGATAATCAAACAAGTCATGAAGTATGGTAATCAAATAACGAACGAGCTGGCGCCGCTTTGAGAATATGGTGCACAGCCAACTGTGTTCATTCCTGCATGAACATCATACTGAGCAACACTCGTATGGTGAACGCCATGTACGAAGCGGATATTAGACGTAAATTCAATCTCACTGCTATCCATAATACGAACGGCGGGCGGCTGCGTCATGGTCATGAAGTATGATAATCAATGATAAATAATATGTGCATTATTGCTTGCCACATCGATGAGATGTTAAAAAAGAAGAGGCCATTGATTTGCTTTTCTTTGAGATTTTCGTCAAACATGACAACATCACCTTTCAAGCAATTGTAGTCGGATATGAGAGATTGCTTTTTCATTTTATCATTCGCAACGTCGGAGTATGTATGCGAGGAGCTCATAAGAATACGGTATCTTGTTTGTTTCTCTTTGCTTGATAGCAAACTAACACAATTTGGATACAATGATCAAGGATATAATGACTCTCTAAGCAAGACTTCCTCTGACGGAGAATCCTTTCTATGCCTTCGAATGGTGCCAACTAAAGTTAAATTCTTTTGAAAGAGAGTAAAGCAATTGTCTGTACAGACATTTCTTCCGCTTCCAAACAAAGGAACGCACAAATCGGTCACAACATCAACAGCAAGAGCAAGGCATGATTCACATAATGACAATTATGAAGCATTTGTGATTCTATCGAATTCTATTCGCCCATGAGTAACCCGTGCGTATATTGAGAAACTTCAAAAATTAATTGCCTCATGTCTCATGTGACTGTTCCCGAAGTGCCATGAATGTGTGCTACTGTAGACTACAAGAAATTCAAAAGTGGAATTGTGATGCTAAGTGCTTTTATGTGATAGATTTCATGGAGTAAAGCATATTTCGGTCGTCAACATTTTGTTGACAGAAGTCCGGAAGAGGATGCACTCCCTGTAAATTATACAATTATAAGATTTATGTAACTTGTGTGTTCCATATGATTGTATGTTTGATTCATACTCCTATAGACTGACTTTTATTGACGAGATACATCATTGTTGAAATATAAAAATGTGCACGATGTCAACAAAATTTTGACTGATGACCGGGACAAGAATTGACATTCTATGGATTAAAAACAATAGTGCGCGAATTAAGGAAGAAAACGTCGGTAGCTATCAGACTGTGTAGTGTAGACTACACAAAGATGTGACAAGTGAAGACTAATTCAAAACGATGGCACATGCAGGAATTTAGTAAGTGGTCAAAAAGGAGATAAGACAAGGTCGTGGCGTCGCTTCCGGATTCCTGTAAATTCCATTTAAATGCTTCGATCGCCACGATTCCTTCAGATTCGAAGAATTTAGATCATTCTGCACAATTTCTCTCGTTTATGTTGGTCCGTCAGATTCTTAGTATGGAAGTTGGCATGCGTACGGGAACATATGGGTTCACTCAATCTCTTCGGATGACTCATCAATAGATGGTGCTGTCACAGCGATGTGTGATATTATAACACGCACTCTACTGGCTGATGTCCAGAGCTTTCTCTCTGCACATTCAATGACGACTATTGTTGGAGAGTATTGGGGTGTGTGCCATTTCATTATACATATTGTTTCATAAAAAATGGATCACCCTTAAACATCGCCTTAACTTCAACTTTGTCTAACTCCGCCAAACTTGAACGAATTTCTCTGAAATTTGGAAGATATGTCACTTGTGCTTACTAATATCATTGTTGGAAATTTCAAGCATGAATATTGAGTTGTTATCCTGTTATAGATAAAAAAGTAGTAGATAATTTGATCTTCATTTAGCAATGTTACACAAAATCATACCTCACTCTTATAAAATTACATTTGTTTCCTTTGTTATTTAATATGTTGTTCTACAAGCCAAAAGCTATCAAGCAAAACAAAAATAAAGAAAATCGGTCAATCAGAGCCAGTATAGCAACATTATTCATCAACAATAATGTAACTGCTACATGTGATTAACTGGACTTCATGTTCCATAGCTTCCTGACTTCGTTGCGGTGGTGTTGGCAGCACTCTTGATTGCTTTCAGCTAGAAATCTATCTCTTACCGGTTGAAAACAATACAAAGCACAAATAAACAATAACGAGATCGCATTCACAAAAGGCAAAGTGTCAGGGTTTTCTTTGCGAGCTACAAGCAAGCGACTAAATGTCCTTTACACAAATGTGCATCGATGGCATAATGATGATTTTCGACTCTGTCGTAAAGGGGGCTCTGGCCGTCCACGCAAAACATCCAAACGTATAGACCGCCTAATTTTGAGATTTGTTAAAGTTGATCCAAGTCTCTCGTTAACTCAGATGGCTGCACTAGACTCGTCTATTTCTAAGTCCACTATTCGTAGAAGACTTCACATACAGCAAGGAACCATGAACTCTGAACGCTATGTGAATGTTTTACGAATGAACATTGGCCAAATGACTGATCAACTAGGTGATCCATCGACTTGGTTATTTATGGATGATAATGCTACGTGTCACAGGAGTAGTAGAGTCAACTTATGCAAGTCTCAATTAGGGCTTAGGACATTATCTTGGCCAGCTCGTTCTCCTGATCTGAATCCCATAGAAAATGTATGGAGTATTCTGAAACGTAGCGTTCGTCGTTCACTGCTACCTACAGATGGCGTATCACAACTTATGTCACTGTTAAAAAGAGAGTGGAGAAAGTTAGATCGGTCAAAAATCAACGATATCATCGAATCAATGCCTAGACGAATTGGTAATGTCATTGACAATAAGGGTAGGGCCACAAAATATTAGCTTCTTAAGAACCGCTACTGTATCATAGCTTATCAGATTATATAAGAACATTTAAGTATATTATGGACATGAAATAACATGAAAAATGCTTTCTGTATCATACCTATGTTTTATTTAGTCAAATTTTAGGATGATCCAATTTTTATGAAACGGACTGTAGCATGCAAGATATGACTTTTCTCTTCAACACTGTTATTCATGTACATGTGGCCTCAAATGATTAGTAGGAAGAGTTACTGAGCCTGAGTTCTAGCACTCTTTGAGTGTAAAAATATTAGCACTAAAGAACTCTTTGGGTTGGAAAGCAGAGTACCATTAATAGCTAACAGTCGCATTTGCGACGTTCAACATTTTTGTAGTTTCTACACAAATCTAGACACATTTCAATCTTGATCGCTACATGTTCTTTTATCGTGAAAATAGGCGTTATAATGAATGAACAAGTTTTTTCGAAATCACAGTGTAGTATGAGACACATTGACGTTTTCTCATCTTGTATAGATTTTACAATCGTAAGTGTTCGGACTGAAGGTAAATTCAATTAAATCGAAAACTATTATCGTCATTGATGAATGCTTGCCAGGAAGTCTTTGTCTATTACCTATGATTCATGACATTATGTTTTTTTGAAAATCAAATATTTAATTTAGCCACATCGAATAGTTTGTTGTCACGTTGCAATTGCGACGGTTAGCAGAGTAGCGCATAATGAATATCTGGAATTAGGAGTTTATACGTCCAATTTCTATGATCTTTCTCATTGTAGCAGATCTATTTTTAGTCATTACTTCATTCTGCCTCGTAAAATAGCAGAGCCCGACAATGATTCACTCATTCTTAGAATTTGTCTATGACATTGACGACGATGAGGAGACGATCAAAGCTTACTGTGGATGAGGTAATCGAACTGATAACGGCACATAATGACAGCGACGTTCAAAACCAAGACGTTCAGGAAATGATAATTATCCCACCCACAGAAAATCCACATGTGGAGATCGACAAAGATAGCGATACTTCTGATGATGAAGCGAGTCATTACTTTCATCATTTGCCACGTCGAATCTTACAGTCTGAAGCGGAGATACCATCACAAGATGATTGTGAAGCACCACCACCGAAACGAAGAAAAATTGAAAAAATAAATTGGACTGTTTCTGATCATTTCAAGCCACTCAAGTTGGACAAAGACTTTACTTCTGATTTTACGTCATTTCATAATCTTCGGTCGGGCATAAATCCGCCTTATGATTGTTTCAGATGTTTCTTTGATACTGAACTTATTTAATTACTGGTGGAACAAACAAATCTATATGGAACTAATAACGGTAAATTTCTAAACGTGACATCCGACGAAATGATAACTTTCATCGCGATTTTACTCCGCTCAGGGTATATGCGCCTACCCAGTACACAATTACACTGGTCTGAAGACTTCGATGTAAATGGTGATTGTCCTGGAAACTGCATGCGTTGTGACCGTTTCCTGTCCATTTTGAAACACCTACACTTTATTGACAATAGCTTGATGAATGACGACAAATATTTCAAGGTGAGACCTTTATTTGATTTCTTTAACAAAAAGGCGAAAGTGTTTCCTCTTACACAAAATTTATCGATCGATGAAGCAATGATAAAGTACTATGGTCATCACAGTAGTAAACAATACATGGCAAGCAAACCAATAAAGTTTTGATACAAGTGCTGGTGTTTAGCATCATCTAACGGGTGTTTGTATCACGCGGAACCTTACGCAGGTGCTGGCACACATATCAAAACATTCGGTCTTGGTCATTCTGAAGACATTTTTCGATCTTTAGTCGAGAAGTGCAACGTACCTAGTGGTTCTTCCATCTTTGTTGATAACTACTTTACTTCACTGGAAATGTTTGACGATTTGAGAAACAGTGGAATTGGAATTACCGGAACGATTCGGTCAAATCGACTTCGAGAGTGTCCATTGCAGAACAAGAAAGTATTTGAGAAAACTCCTCGGAGTACGACCGATTGAAAGTCAGATGGTAACAATATCATAATACAATGGAATGACAACAAAAGTGTACTCTGTGCATCGAACTGCTTTGAGATCGAGCCATTCAAGTACGTCCGACGATGGGATCGGTCTACAAGAGACCATATCAATCTAAAGGTTCCGAAACCAATTACTGAATATAACAAGCATATGGGAGGCGTAGACCTGTTTGATCAGCAAGTTTCATTATATCGAATCCGTACTCGATGTCGGAAGTGGTATTACCCTCTTCTCTCATGGATTATTAATGCATTAATGGTAAACTCATGGAGATTTTACCAAGATGTGAAGAATCCACAAATATCTCTGCTTCAGTTTACTCGAGAAGTTGTGATTTCAGCTCTTACTCGACATGGAGAGGAAAGAAAGCGTTCTGGTCGAAGGGCAAAAGTTTTGCAGCTGCAGAATTCTACCCTCAGATATGATGGCATGAAGGATTGGCCTATTGATACAATCATCAAGGGCGGAGTTTGTCCAATGTGCTCTGCAAGATCAAAAATCAGATGCAAGAAGTGCAATGTTGCTCTTCATATTTCTTGTTTTGAAAATTACCACAGAAACCCTGATCTGTAAACCAAAAGTAACTAAAGGTGTGGTAGTCATTGGCGTGCTCTATGTTGTAATTGTACCGCAAATATATTTGCTATGCCTTTCTAGACGCTCTATTATGCATCGACTAAATGTGCTAGTGGAGAAGTAATAAAACAAGTTTGATGACTAGTGTTTTGTATTTTTTGAAGTTAGCTAACCGTCGCGTTTGCAACGTTTTCAAAAAGTGTTTCTATTTCAATAGAAAATTGATCATTCCTAAAACTGACATTACTGTATTTGATTTTGACTTGAAAGGATGTCATACCAACAAAAGATCGAAAAACAAAAATTTCGTTGTTAATGGGCTAATTCGCACTCATTTCAGTACTCATTAAATGAGTTACATAGGAGTAGCACCCTCTACTAATAAAGCGACAATTCTTAGGCAATAGTTCCAGTCGTCCTGCATGCTATGGAGCGTCGAATAACGCAATACTGCAATTTTTTATGCAACTACGAAGGATCTCGAGTTTGACTTGCTCAGTAACTAAAGATAATGATATTTGTCCATTTTTGTATTGCACTAATTTTGGTAGTCTGACCAGAATGTCTCTGTTGAGATTAGGTTCATTGTTTATAAGACGGAAGGCTGTCTTCGCATCGATGGCATTTGTCAT
The DNA here is from genome assembly GCA_907163375.1 of Prostheceraeus crozeri. Taxonomy (NCBI): domain Eukaryota; kingdom Metazoa; phylum Platyhelminthes; order Polycladida; family Euryleptidae; genus Prostheceraeus; species Prostheceraeus crozeri. Next base: position 141,445 of record CAJQUW010008489.1, on the reverse strand, counting down.
TTGATGGAAGTCATAAAACTGGAGTCGCCTGGAATCATTGGCGATCACATTTTTTAAGCAGCAGATCGTAGTCATTCTCGACAATTTCTCTTCGAATTCTGAATTTCATTTATCCACCATAGCACTTACTTCTTCTAAGCACTTGCACATTTGCCAACTTCTATGAATTCTTGCTAGATTCTTGCTTCATGTACGCATGATAATATCAGGAAATAAACATGTTCTTTAATGATTCTGATTGTTGAGATAAAACGACTAACACTTACGTAGCAACGGATCAAATCCCAAAACTTGAATTTCGCAAATTTCAATCGATTTTCCGGTTCCAGGATATGCAAGAACTACGTATCTTCCCAAAACTGGTTCTCCTCGATGCAGCTGGAATAAACAAACGGAATTAAAGGAGTTTATTGGTGGACAGACGATTAACATCAGATGTCGAAGGCTTTGTCTGCAGTGCGGACCAAAGGCATTATCATTCTGTCTAAATGTTCTAGTTAACCGATGTGAAGAGCTTTCACTCTTTATAAATAGGGATATTCGTGCAACATTGCTACTCATGAGATGGAGATGGAAGCGAGCCCTATACTGGACTATCTAGTACCCGGGCCGATTTGTGTCATGTCTGATATTAGAAATATGATCAATTATATTCTCTGACTCACCTCATATGATTGCTTATCAACATGGTTCGCAAAAAGATGAAATAAATACCGGCATTCGACCGAATGCTTCCTCGACCAGAAACAACAATCAATAGACGATTAGCAGGCAGCATTTCTCTGGAATTCTGGTTAAAAGATTCGGTTGAATATTGACTTCAACTCTTGTCCTATTGACCTCACTTTTCAAAATAGGCTATATATCTTCAGTGCCTTCGTTTTATCCGCTTAAAATGAACCAAAATGTAACTTATAACAATAGCAGCTATCGGTACATCAAATAGGATGCGCTTTATTTGTGATAGACAGACGTGTTTATACAGTGTATAACATTTAGAGCAATCAAGATTTACAGAATGTACCACATTATTAGTCACCTCCTTCTTATTTCGTTTTTCTGCTCTAAAAACTATAATTTCAATCTGTTTTGGCTATGAATGCATTCAAGTTTCTTATTTGACACTCGCTTCAATGGGGAGTTTTCCGAACACGCCCCTTTGCTGGTCTCCCAAACTATTGCATTGTCAAACCACACACCAATCGAATTGGCATTGAAAGGAGGTTCAGAAAAACAGAAGCAGTTTTATTTCTAAGGTCATCCCTGGGCTGAGGTGAAAGTCAAAAGTCAAAGGTTATCTAGTAAACCATACACCAACGAAAGATCTGGTCAAGGTGGTCAATAAAATGATGATTACTAACTCAATAAAAGTGTTGGCATATAAACATATGAAAACTCGTTTTTCGGATTGTTTCTTTTTGACAGACGATAATTTAATTCAAGTTTGCGGAGCCAGGGTAACCAAAGGTCTTCGGTTGAGTAAAAACGTCATCTCATGCGTACGATGCATTTCGCTTGCCACCGGCAAGCATGGTCACGTTCATTACATGAACGTGACCATGCTTGCCGGTGGCAAGCGAAATGCATCGTACGCATGAGATGACGTTTTTACTCAACCGAAGACCTTTGGTTACCCTGGCTCCGCAAACTTGAATTAATGATGACACAGGGTTTATTCAGACAGACGATAATTTAGAGCGCTGTTAAAGATTTGGGAATTATTATAACCTCTTAACGTCGTCCATTTGGCGGGAAACTCTAATTGTTCTTCAAAATGGCCCCAAGAAACTCTTCATTTTAGCAAGTTATAGAAAATATTCAATTATATAATCAATTCCCAAAATATTTTTATGAGCAAAAGACCATCCAAATCGCTACTCAGAGTTTCATGCACCTAATAACACAATCATTTTGATAAATTATTTATAATTTTTTTACTAATGTAATTAATTGATAAACTACAGTGCAATAAGTTTTTGAATCATTTGGAAGTGCTTGCAATCTATGAATTGGTCAAATGAATGGTCAAATGTTATTTTGCAATAAAACACTTTTTGACACCATGTTGTCATGTAAATGTCATGCGTGATGAGGTCGCTAAAGGACGTATCCCCGATTCTACAGAATCTACGACAATTACTTGATCAAAAAGTAAATAATGAATTATTAAAACAACACTGATAGCATATTATTCAATCGGTAAAATATTCACAATTCAACGCAATGCAAGCAGTGCGATCATTTGTACTGTAAACAGCACATTTTGAGTCACCGGGATCTTCTTCCTCTTTCATAAATAATGCAGCTAAACTATCTGCTTCGTTTTTCAATAAAGGTTGATTAGGTTGCCATTTTTGGAAAACTTATTTTAAATCAATAGATATCGATAAATATCGTTAATTGCATACTTTAATCACAGAGGCATAGCATGGCAATTATTGCAGATTAATATAACGAACACATTTTTCATTAAATATTATTCAGGTTGCCATATTTGGAAACCCTTGAAATCAATTAATATTGATATATTCAAAAACATCTCCATGGTTTCTTCCATAAATTGCAGAGTTTTGATCACAGAGACATGCCATAATATAAAATACAGGTAAATAACACGGACAAATTTTCAATAAGTATTGATCAGGTTCACATATATGGAAATCTCTGAAATCAATAAATATCGATTTATTCAAAAACAGCTCAATGAATGATTTTTCAAATGCCATATTCGGAATCAGCATACAAAGCTACATCAGAATAAGCTTATCGTTTTCATGGACATTCATTCCTTCGGGCGCACCGCACCGTGTAAGAAGCTGTTGCGCCTTGGCTCAATGTCAAAGTCTTTCACGAAAGAAATGCTAGAAATACAGTGTGGAATTCTGCGTCAAATCCTTCAAGGCCCACCACAGTTGGTGACTTTTTTCATGATGACATAAGCCGCTATGCATACACAGAAAGACAAGATAGTCGTTTTACAGAGTAAAATAGGCCTAATAAAGAGCCTATTTATCACACTGATGGAAGTGCATATGTACAATCCACATGTATTTGCATGAACGCTTAGAAACTGTTATTCACTGTTGTCAGACCTGCTCTTGTGCCATCTATCTATACCAAAAATTATGTTTTAAATTAAACCACAAATTAGAATTATAAAATATATTGTTCATATTTGATATTGGTTTGCATGTAGCCGACATGTAACTTAATAATCCAACACAGCAGTCAGTGGCGTCGCGTGCTCCCTGACCATAGGCCTTCACTCGGCATTGGAATACTATTTCTACTTACTGCCTCACACGCATACAACTCTCTTTCGCTGTCTGAACATCGTGCTCCGTCTGAACACACGACCAGCTTGTGTGTATAATTGTTTGAAGAAAACAGCTGTGATTCGAGCACGTGCTGCAAAACTGTTCACTCTTGAGGTTGAGCGTCTGATTATGAGACGGAAAGCTGTGCACAGCTATCACGAGATGCTATCGAATTTAAATGAATGATGACATTCATGATTTTTATTTTTATAAATGTTGTTAAATAATTTTTGAGGATGCGCCGAAGGCCTCGCAGGTAAGGAGAAGACACCACTGACAGCAGTTGATATGAGTGATGCTGGAAGTAAGATGCTCGTACTAGACAAACTGTTCTCATTGTAGTTTTATGAACTTCAGTGGTTCAATTTTGCCATGTATCATCACAGTCAAAATTTACTGCTTTTTGAGAGTGGCAGGCCGCGATGGCATACATATATCTATATCTATCTATCTATCTATCTATCTATCTATCTATCTATCTATCTATCTATCTATCTATCTATCTATCTATCTATATATATATATATATATATATATATATATATATATATATATATATATTTATCAAATCTCAACAGATGTAACCACCACGAGACATGTTTCGGCCTGTTGGGCCTCATCAGTCGTGGGTAGGTTTGAACCAGCGACGTTGGAGCTAGAGGACGTGCAAGCATACCCTCTAACCACAAGGCCACCGGACCATCTGTTGAGAGCGTGAATTAGCCAGGAAGGCACTGCTTTAACGCAGGCACGTGGAGGGCGGACTGCATTCTGCAATCACTTAATACCGCCCACGACTTAATATCACTCAAACCTACCCACGACTGATGAGGCCCAACAGGCCGAAACATGTCTCGTGATGGTTACATCTGTTGAGATTTGATAAATTTATCAATTGCCAGGTTACTTGTCTAAGCGTAGAAAAGGATAAGTTATTCAAAAGATGGTAGAGGATACGAATTACAAAAAAATGACCGTGATATTTGATGACGGTATAATTATGTAATGTTTAATGTGTATGTTGAAATATCATTTCACACTTGATAACAGGAATTTACGTCTATGTCTACATGTTGATATCAATTCACTTTTTTTGTTCAGCAGGTTTTTTTCTTTATAGGTAAGGATGTAGTATTTCTCTAAGAGACATCGATTACATCGTCTTGTTCCACATTTGTATGGTGTCGTTTGATCCAGTATTTCTCATTTCACTTCGTATTTTTTGTTGTTGTTATTTAGCGACCATATTAGTTTGGATAATGCTGTTTCGTTCTCATAATTCAAGTTGGTAAAAGACGTCTTGTGATTTCTGTATCGTGTTTTAAAGTCATTTTCTGTTTGCCCAATATATACCATTTTTTCATTGTCATCTGTAGTTACTGTTGCTTTATAAACTACGCACCTTGTTAGGCATTTGTTTTGTAGTGGACACTGTTGTTTGTTTCTACAATTGCATTGACTTTGGATGGGTTCATTGTTTCGTTCATCTTTGTTTTTGATTAATACCTTTGAGTTATGTTGTTTGATAATATTTTTCATGTTTGGCATACAACTATAACTGAGTTTTACATTGTTCTTGTTGAATATAGTTTTGTACTTATGATTGGCTGGGAAGTGTTTGTTTATTAATGATAGAAATTATATATTATATATATTATTATATAATTATATTATAATTAATATATTAATAATTAATTAATAATTAATAATATATTATTATATTATATATTATTATATATATATATATATGATAGAAATTTATATTCGTTTTCACGTTCTGACTAAAGGGTGGGTTGAACCAAATTATATTTCTCTTTCTTCTACTTCTGCTTTTTGATGGCTTGAATTCTAGGTTGTAATTATGTCCACTTTTATTTAATGCATTTTGGTAATGTTGTTTCACTTTGTTGAATTCGTCCTTGTCAGATGATAATGAGGACAGTCTTTTTTCTATCATGAGAGGCATTTGTTTGATGATACTCGGGGGATGGTTTGATTTTGTGTTTATGTATTGGGCTACATCGCTCGGCTTGATGTACGGCCTGTACATTGTATTTTCCGGTTGGTAAATCGAGATGAACATCAAGGAAGTCGGTTGTTTTTATGTTAGTTTCGACAGTGATCTTTAACTTGCGGTCTTGAAATATTTTGATAATATCCTTCCTTGCTTTGTCAGAGTCAGGTCCTGAAGCATCGTTTAGGACTGCAAGGCCATCATCCCGGAATAATCCAATGTTGTTTCGACCAAAACGTCTTTCTAATTTGCTCAGGAGAAAAAGTCCGACTAAATCACAGGTCTCTGCACCATCAAAACTTCCCATTGTGACGTCGAATAAAACATTATCACCTTTTTTCTGCCACGTATTAGTTTCATCAAACAGGAGTGACTTTTTCGCATGTAATACACAATTTATTTCTTCTTCTGTGAAATTGGTAAATTCTTGAGCGAAATTGATACTTTCTAATAGTAATTCTTCTGTTATTGACGGATAAAATTCAACAATGTCAAATTTCATGAATTTCTTCGTTTGTTTCAATGTTATGTTGTTGAACCAATCAATAACTGATGAGGTTTGTTTCCTTTGTATCAGGTTAGTCTTTTCTTTTATGATTGTGTTTGTCAAGTATTTTTTTGCTTATTTTTCCAATTTCCGATTTGGCAGGGTTGATGAGACGGCATTTTAACGAATTAGGAAAGCCTTCTTTATGGTCTTTGAATGTGATGAATGCTTGCGTTGGGCTGTAACATTCGACTCGTCCTGCTAGCTTGTAAGAATTTGCAATCATCTTTGCTTCTTTGTTAACTTTGTTTACTGTGTTGCTGTTAGATTTCTTGTATGTTGCTGTTATATTATCATGCAAAGTCTTTTTGTATGATTCGCTTGGTATTTCATACAAGTTATTTGTTTTGTCAGCAAATACTATAACGTTGCTGGAACATTATTGAGCTGTCTCAGAAAGTCATTGTTACACTCTTGGAATTCAATATTTTGTATCATGCTGTAAAGATCGTTTTCAAATCCATTTAATAGCGTATCTGCAGGCGGACACTTGCTTGTTTGGAATCCAGAATTGTCAGTTTTATCTTCGTTTTCTGCTTTGTTGTTGAAGAAATACGCTTTCCATCTAATGCGTTTGATGAAGTTTTCCACTTTGTCAATCAAAGATTTGATGTAGGATTGTATGGTAGGTATGACAATATTTTTCATTGAGTAATCGAAGCTTTTTGATGTTAAATCCATAATTAAATCCATAATAGTTAAATCCATAATTATAATTTGGTTCAACCCACTCTTTAGTCAGAACGTGAAAACGAATATTGGACATAAATTTCTATCATTAATAAACAAACACTTCCCAGCCAATCATAAGTACAAAACTATATTCAACAAGAACAATGTAAAACTCAGTTATAGTTGTATGCCAAACATGAAAAATATTATCAAACAACATAACTCAAAGGTATTAATCAAAAACAAAGATGAACGAAACAATGAACCCATCCAAAGTCAATGCAATTGTAGAAACAAACAACAGTGTCCACTACAAAACAAATGCCTAACAAGGTGCGTAGTTTATAAAGCAACAGTAACTACAGATGACAATGAAAAAATGGTATATATTGGGCAAACAGAAAATGACTTTAAAACACGACACAGAAATCACAAGACGTCTTTTACCAACTTGAATTATGAGAACGAAACAGCATTATCCAAACTAATATGGTCGCTAAATAACAACAACAAAAAATACGAAGTGAAATGAGAAATACTGGATCAAACGACACCATACAAATGTGGAACAAGACGATTTAATCGATGTCTCTTAGAGAAATACTACATCCTTACCTATAAAGAAAAAAACCTGCTGAACAAAAAAAGTGAATTGATATCAACATGTAGACATAGACGTAAATTCCTGTTATCAAGTGTGAAATGATATCTCAACATACACATTAAACATTACATAATTATACCGTCATCAAATATCACGGTCATTTTTTTGTATTTCGTATCCTCTACCATCTTTTGAATAACTTATCCTTTTCTACGCTTTGAAGATTGTACATGACTTTTAGACATGAAACTTTTAGTATACTCAAAGTTGCGTAATTAATTCTTTTGATTTATTATAAATAGCTCTGTATTTTGCATTGAGCACTTTACGATACTATAGCTCATATCAAACGAGTCTATATATATATATATAGTAAAATAAGATGAGAACTCAAAGAAACACTCCAGATTTGCAAGCACAAGCGCTTTCTTATCTTCAGGTGCTTCGCTGAACAAGGAACAATATGAATTAAGCCTTACAGGCAGGGATATATCAATTTACGATATTCAAATTTTAACACATGTATCAAAGGAAATAGAAGGAATAGAAATCAATGTATATGTACATGTAAGTGGTTATCAAAGTTCCATAGTTTGGAGACGGTATACCGGTACATAGATGCATGTAGATATCAAATGATAAGGAGGATCATGGTAAGTTAATCACAGGTTATTCAATGTGGGTCAATGAATTATAGAAAATGATGTAGAGAATCTTCAAGAGCTACCCCCTCCTGAAGTTCAATTAAACCAAAATATTGGTAAAAATGAAAATGAAAATAAACAATTGTCCCAAAAGGATGTCAAAATTATAAATGTGTCTGCTGAAAAATTAACTGAATGTGAAAAAAGCGTATTATTTAGAGGACTGAAATTCACTCCGACACCCAACAGAAACAACCAGGAACTCGCGGTTGATTTGAAATATTACTCGAGGAGATTAAGATTAACCGAATATTTTCATACTACTGAACAACAAACACGCACAGAACCTAATAATTTAGTACAAAACAAATCATCATTTAATCCGCCAAAAGGTAGAAATCCGGTTTTGGATAATGTATGTGAAACTCTTGAAAACATTGATCTCACTGATGTAAAACCAATGCATACTAGTGGAAATCTTACATACAACGAACTTATGGCTTTACAATCACTCAGGAATAATCCTAACCTGATTATCAAGCAAGCTGACAAAGGTGGCACTATTATAATAATGGACAAATTATATTATGAAAGCAAGATTCTTGAAATGTTAAGTAATGAAGAATTTTATATGAAATTAGAAACCAATGAAGATAATAAAATCTAGAATAAAATAAAGAGAGCAATTCAATCATTTGGGTCAAATTTAACCAAGAAAGAGAAAGATTATTTGATAAAGTTTGAATATACAAGCAGCAATTTTTATGGACTGCCAAAAGTTCACAAATCGGACAGTATCAAAAAAGCAATATCTGAACAAAATTCAGATTATGTTTCCGTCCATCAGCCCATTGACTTACCTTTCAGACCAATTGTAGGGTGGCCCCCACCTTCGCAAATTTGACATTAGGCTATCTTGAGATACAATTAAAGAAACAATTATACGAACTTTGGGTAAATGATATTACCAATCAAATAATGGATAATTGGAAACGTTATTTAGATGATGGATTTATTATTTGGAGATGGAATGCGGAAAAATTAAATCAATTCAAAGCAATTCTCAACAGCCTGGATGTAAATATTACTTTCATTATGGAAGCAAGCAATGAGCAAATTCCTTTTTTAGATGTCCTTATAATAAAAAGGGAAGAGAAGATATAGAATAGAATAGAATAAATGTTATATTGATAATGGAAATCATGCATTACAATCTTACAATGATCGGGTATAAGCAATGGTCAAAACATAAAGTCAATCAAGAAAAAACAATGTATCAACAAAGAAAATTGAACTTCTACAAGAATGCATCAGTTTACTAAGTCATGCTGTTGTATAACGCTGTACAAAATGGGAAAAAAGAAGCTCGGCGAGTTTCGGTTCGGCAGTATGGCACAAGTAGCTTGCGAGACAAACGTGGCTGAGTCAAATGGGAAGGTGCTAAGTGGTGAAGCTGATTGTCACTATAGTCAATAATTCCTTTGAATGCTTTTAAGGCCAGATGCTCACGTCGAATTGCTAGAGGTGTGAATCTATCACAATCACATTCGATGCCACAAATTATACGGTGGCATCGTCGACGAACTTTTTCTAGTCTCACCGAATTTTTCTTGTTAATTCCAATTAACAACGGAGCATTGTATTCGAGCGTTGATAATATTACAGCATTATAAATCAGCATCAGTTCTGGTTTGGACAAATTGTATTTCAAACGCTTCAGTATGAATAACCGACGACTGGCTCGCTTGCATAGGTTATCCACAACAGAGTCCCATGTCAAATTGGAGTTGAATAGCACACCAAGAATTCGGAGCTGATCCTTGAAAAAGGGGTTTGACGGAGAGAATACCTGTCTGTTGCGCACAAGCATGCACTGAGTCTTTTCACGGTTTAAAGTGAGGCCATGTGAGGAACACCAAAGGTCGATATTGTACATCTCAGTCTCCACTAGCAAGTCAACATTGTCACTATTACAAATTGGCAACGCTAAAAGCACATCATCGGCATATTTACACATTACAGCTGATTTGTGTCTCGGCTTCAAAGAACTCATATGGACACAGAATAAAAATGGCGAAAGTTTCCCACCTTGAGGTATACCTGATGTGACCTTAACAATGGAACTCTGTTTGTCTCTCACTTTGACATACTGTCTACGATCCTGCAAAAAATTACAGCACCACAATAAAAAGTGCTTAGGGAACGCAACATTAATAAGAGATTCTACTAAACTTCTATGAGTGACACGATCGAAGGCTTTAGCCATATCAAAAGACATGAGTAAAACTCCACTATTTTGTAAGTTGTCAAGGGATGATGTTATAAAGTCATGTACTCTGATATTCGCATGCAATGTAGAGTGGTTTGGTCGGAATCCATATTGGTCTGGTCCATATGCATCAATGAAAGATGGCTTCATAGAGTCGATAACATACTGCTCTAGGACCTTTGTGAACACAGATAACACGGATATTGGTCGAAAGTCGCTTACATCAGGATTCTTCTTTTTTGGGATCGGAGTGACAGATGCCATTTTCCAAATTTCTGGGACAGTCTTTGTTTCGAGGGAGAGAGCAATGAGATGAGAAATCGGTCCTGCTAGGATGTCACTCGCCACTTTAACAAGAAATGGAGGGAATTCGTCAAAACCGGCCGCTTTTTTGACGTTCAGCTTCTCAAGATAATTCCTGGTCTTTTCTTGAGAAACAGTGATGTTCCATTCACCATTGTCGTCCATATTCTCAATTAGCTGGTAAATTTCAGACCAGTCCGATGATGGACAAAAATTAGACAGCAACGCAGTGTTTATGTCCTCAATGCTTTCATCACTGAAACTGTAGGAATCTGATTGTTTAGAAGTATCAGAAACAACTTTCCATATTCCATTTGGTTTTCGCTTGAGTTTTGATATCCAATTCATCTTTGCTTGTTTGATCTCTTTGCGAATTTTGGTCTTATACATGTTATACAACTCGTAGTTTCTGTTACGGAACGCTGCATACCTTTGATTAATGAGTACCTTGAGCTTGGGTGAAAACCATGATTTTTCTTTCCCGGTCATCTCCACAACTTGATAAGGAATACTCTCTAAGGCACTATAAACAATCACATAGAAAAAATGACATTTTTCATCTATTGAAGCGTTTTGGCGGTAAAATGAGTGCCATGGGAAAGAAGCCAATCTATTTAGAAAAGCAGCTACATATCTTTCACGGAAATCATAAACTCTTGCAGAATACGAACAATTCTTATGAGCATTTTGACATTTAAAAAGAGTCTTACACGGTTTCAAGATTACAGTGTTGTGGTCAGAACTATCAATTGGTGGACCGATGTTCAGTGGGGTTTCATCACAATCACCCGATTCACAAGATGAACAATAGTAAAATGAAAAAGCAGTCTTAGAAAGGAAAATCTTATCCAAGATAGACGTTTTTCTAGTTTCGCTATTTACCACTTGTACAAGTTGGAGTGACTGATTGAGATAAACTGTAGGCAATTGATTTACATCTCCAGCTATCACAAAATGAGTTGTATTGAAAGTATCACAGAAAGTGACTAATACATCGCTTACCTCTGTATATTGACAACTTTTCAAATTGGGAGGGACATAGATAACAATCATGATAATGTCATTAGTCTTAAAATAGACACAAAGACACTCAAGAAATGATAGCTGCCGCGGAAACGCTATAATTTCAAATTGTAAATTGCACCGTACATATGCACAGACGCCTCCACCTCGCCTCCCATCAGTTCTATCTTGACGGATAAGAGTGTAGCCAGAAATGCTCACTTCTTCATCAGCCACAGTCTGAGTGAGCCAAGTCTCACAAAGTGCGATAACATCAGGGTTTTCACATGCAGCAATGACACGAACCTCATCAAATTTAGGTCTCAATGATCGAATATTCGTCAGTAAAATATTCGGGATTTCCCTTTTCCTAAAAGCGCTTATTGAAAATTTTTGGCAAAAGATCTTGGGACAATTTTATTCCTGTATAGAATCACATCTTCTCCGCTTTCTTTCCTATCTTTGAGTTCTTTGCGCAGTTCCTTGTCTTTGATTTGCTGAGGAGAGGTAAGGTCATTATTGATGTACACATTTCTGAAGTCAGTTGAATTTCGCAGATTTCTACTGTTCCTCAGAACCGATAATTTTTCTTGGAAATTGCCAAACGTTACTTTGATGAGTCTTGGAGCACTATCACGAGGTCTTCCAATGCGATTATATGATGTTAGAGACACAGCTTCACAATTGACTGCGGCCAGAATTTCTAGAATCTTTGATTCATCGTGTTGCTTTCGGTCATTTTCTGAGCCATCGGTGGATTCTGCTATTCCAGCAAAAATCAAATTATTTCGTCGACTAAGACGGTTTTCAAGTTCTTCCATGATGCCATCTGATACATGGGTCATAGTTGCTTGATTATCAATATTCAGATCATCAATTTGGGACTGTAGAGATTCGCAAGTCCGTTGCAACGACTTTTGCTGGTCCAGAACTTCTACCAACTTCATCTCCAAATTCTTGAAATGATCATTAAGCTTTTGTTCTAAAATTCTTTCAATATCGACTTTTGTAACAGCATCATTTACCTTGGCTTGCGCTGTCTGTGAGTCATAGGACTTTACTGCATCCTTCAACGCTATAGTCAATTGCTCTTTGTTCAACTTGCCGATTTGAGAACTTGACATCCTTCGAATTGAAGTAAAAGAAAAAGAACCGTTTAAATCTTTTCCTTCAGGCATCATTCAAGCTTTTGAGCGGAAGCAAGTGTTGACAAACGGCAAAATCAAAATTGATATTCAGTTGGATTTGAACCCTCGACAGTGTAACCAAATCACAATACTGAAGCCAATGAGCTACGACCGAAACAATCAGAACACTGCTTCTGGAATATCTGGATCAGAGGAATGCCATTCTCGACGTAAGTGCGGTAGGTTTCTTGTGACTGTGCAAATCCAGCTTTACAACATTTACGAACAACGACAATGACACTGATTGAGGAAAGTGAACACAGATCAGCTGGATTTCCAAACGACGATGAATATCCCACGAATTCGACGAAATCAGTCAATGAGATACAGACATATATATATATACGTCTGTATATACGGATATATATATTACAAACCTACAGATAGTCACCAATATTTGAACTTTTCATCGTGTCGTCCACGTGCTGTATGTAAAACGCGCTATACCATATAACCTTGCGCGACGGATATGCGTTATTTGTAGTGATTTATCGACGAGACTAAATCGACTGGAAGAATTGAAAACCATTCTATCAAAGCAAGGCTATCCAGTTTCACTAATTAATGATGGAATTTCCAATGCCTTAAAATTAAATCGTTCATTACTTTTGCAGACCAAACACAAAACGAAAAGTGACAGTGATTCTATAATTCCGTTTGTACATACATATAACCCGAGAAACACGAATGTCTTACCTGTCCTATCACATATTAACTCAATTCTGCAAAATGATGAAAAAACTAAAGACATTTTCAGAGACAACAAATTTATTAATAGCCGCAGACAATCAAAAAATCTCAAACATATTTTATGTCCTTCAAAATTTATCACACGCCAAGAAATTCCCATGGTTAAAAGGTGTAAGGATTCTCGGTGTGGAACATGCGAAGTTTTGCTTGAAGGCTGTGAATATGATTTCAATGAAACTATTTTTAAAATACAAACCTCAATGACATGCTCAACACAAAATGTGATATATGTACTTACCTGCATGGGATGCAATCAATTTTACATTGGAGAAACAGGCAACACACTACGCGAACGTACTCGAATCCATAAAGAGCAAATTTTTCACCCGCAATACAGAAAAATACGCGTTAGTGGACATATTGATACGTGTGGAAAAAGAAAATTTAAAATCTTTCCATTCTACAAAGTAAGGTGTGATGACAGCATACTTCGACGTTGTAAAGAACGATTTTTCATAGATAAATTTCACCCCACATTGAATAACCTGTGATTAACTTACCATGATCCTCCATATCATTTGATATCTACATGCATGTATGTATACCGTCTCCAAACTATGAAACTTTGATAACCACTTACATGTACATATACAGTACACTTGGTACATATACAGTACACTTGGTGATTTTTTACTAAACTACACTTCCTCATTTGATTAGTCAATTATTAAGATAGTTTAGGTTTGATATGTCATAACATCAAATAACAGGCATATCTAAGGCTTATCTATGGCAATTTTGCGGAGTAATAAGACAGAGCAACATTTTTTGATGAGGTTAGAGAAGGTCATGCCATCTATTAAATCATGAGAAATCTGCACTTTTCAAACTGAATCGATCGAGAACCTGTTCTCTGACTCTGCTTGCTCCAGGTAGATATCTATGCCTTGCCTTGAAAATTCGCATGACAAAGTATTTCAGGATGAGTCAGCTTATGTCCGATTTCTTGGGTCAGATTGATTGAAGTTGACTTTAAAGCTGACAATAACAGATTTTATCAGTTTTGCATACGATGGTGCATGTGGTGCGTGGCAAAGATCTTGCTGCCGAGAAGGTAGCCGAAGTCAAAGCATTATGCAAGTATTCAACTTATTCCCAACGCCAAATTGCTAGAATAACTGGTGTGAGCAATTATTCCGTATCAAAGATATCCCGAGAAGACTCTTCAGCCATGAACCGGAATAAATGAAAAGGACGATGTGGGAGAAAAAGAAAACTGACCGCCACTAACGAATGCTTTCTACTGCGTCAACTGAATAAGAACAGGAAATCGACATGCTCTAAGTTGCAGACGGCTCGGCGTGACGTTGGTCCTGATGTTAGCAAAACTACCGTTTGGCGCACACTGAAAAGACGGAATTGCAAGTCGGTGAAATCCAGGAGAGTCCCGTTGCTGACGAGAAACATCCGTGCTAGAAAACTTGAGTTCGCTCGATCTCATTCACATTGGACTGCAGAAGACTGGAAAAAGGTAAGCAATCAATATCTTATTCTTGAAAATGTACAGATAGGCTCCATGTGTGCGATAAAGTGCCGTTCATTTAATGATTGAGTCAGTTCATCTAAACATTTAGGGCAATAGGCCTACCACAAAAATCGGCTGGAAATTATCGCAATTTTTATAATTAATTTCTTCATTTCAGGTTGCATTCTCCGACGAGTCGATGTTTCAATGTGAACGATCTCATTCTCTACAAGTTTGGCATTCTCCAAACCATCCACGACCGGTTCAACAGCGTGTCAAACACCCAGAAAAGGTCATGGTATGGGGCATCATGTCCGCTCAGGGCGCAGGTCGGCTCCATGTTTGCGAGGGCATGATGAACAAGGGGAAGTACTTGCATGTTCTTCGATCACGGGTCGTTCCTCAAATGATGGAGTGGCTCCCCAATGGAGATGGGACATTTATGCATGATAGTGCTCCCTGTCACTCCGTCAAGATTTGCAAGGAATTCCTCCGTCAATCCAACATCCTCGTTCTGAGGTGGCCAGGGAATTCGCCCGATCTAAATCCCATCGAGACGCTATGGGGGATCATCAAGCGGAGACTTTCAGAGTTCGATATCTCAAGTAAGAAAGAGTTAATACATCAGGTAATCAAACTGTGGCATCGAGACTGCTCAATTTCAGAGACTTGCTCGAAGCTGATCGCATCTATGCCTGACCGGATCAAAGCTGTGATCCAGGCAAGAGGTGGACACACTAAGTTTTGAATCGTCTGTCAAAATTTCTTATGAAATATACCTTCCGTGGATGAAATTATGCTTTTATTTATTATATCTAGAAGCAATGCATCATAATTACTATTGACCATCATTGGCAACAAAAACCACTTAGAATGAAAAAATAATAGGAAAGTCAAAGGTGTTAGCAATAATATGAAATGTACTGTACATTGATTTCTATTCCTTCTATTTCCTTTGATACATGTGTTAAAATTTGAATATCGTAAATTGATATATCCCTGCCTGTAAGGCTTAATTGATATTGTTCCTTGTTCAGCGAAGCACCTGAAGATAAGAAAGCGCTTGTGCTTGCAAATCTGGAGTGTTTCTTTGAGTTCTCATCTTATTTTACTATATTTTACCGATTACTGAGTTCCCTTTTTTCTAATTATATATATATATATATATATATATATATATATATATATATATTATATATATATATATAATATATTATATATATATATATATATATATTATATATATATACATATATTTATATATATTCTTTGTTTTTATTGATTCCGGTTTTTATCAGTTCTGTTCTGTCATTTCTTCATCTTCTAGTTCTTTCTTGTATAACTTAATTTTGGTGTACTTTGGTAGAATATTGTTTTCTTTACATATTTGGTTAAATGTTAGATCATGATCGATTTTAATGCATTTTTGGCATATTCTTTCTGTTTTTCTGTAATCTTCTTTTTGAGTTGCTGTTATATTTTTGTGGACAACTGATGAATACCATTTAATAGTGTAGAATCGTATATTTTGGACTCTTCTTGGTCCATTATCAAGCTCATTAACTTTTATTGAGGTACACAACAAATTTGTTATCAGTAAGATGTAAACAGCACGAAAATAACGGATCAATAAAAACGCATTGGTTGGATAAACATAACAAGAAACAGAGAACATGTTAAACAACATGAAAACCATCGCTAATTTCTGTGTAGTAAATGATCTACAAATTGCCGAAGCAATCTCAGTAAAAGAAGAGACTCCAATGTTGAATCAAAGGGACAAAGGGCTTACCCGCCACCTGAATGTGATATGACAATTTGTATGATTGGTTACATTAGCCTTACATATCTAGGACTTCATCATTTTGCAAACATGCCATTTCATATGTTAAGATGTCTATAAGATTGAATTTCAAACTCCTGTTATATAGCATGTCATAATTTTGTTAATGATCTAGATAATGGACCAAGAAGAGTCCGAAACGTTGCAAAATATACGATTCTACACTATTAAATGGTATTCATCAGTTGTCCACAAAAATTTAACAGCAACTCAAAAAAAACAATACAGAAAAACAGAAAGAATATACCAAGAATGCATCAAAATCGATCATGATCTAACATTTATAATAATAATAATAATACGCATTTATTTGTAGATAAACAGCCACGGCTGATCATAATACATACAAAGGGATAAAAAAGAATATAAAAGGCATTAAGTCACAGCTACGAAAAACGCGATACACAAGATGGAAGGAAGGAGTTCCTATATCGATCTGTTTTACAAAATATAATGCTGGATGAATTTCTAAGTTTTGATATCGTCTCATTCGAGCGCTGTGGTATCCTTTCTCTCAGGATCGTCGGCAATCTTTGAAATTGTCTTTGATACATGATGAAACGTCTGATGCTCAGTTTTTCTAGCCCATGTTTCATCAAAAGGCTTTCATAATTATAATCGTGGCGCTCGACTGGAATGTGCTCTATCATGCGGATGACTCTTCTCTGAACAGATTCAAGAGCATTTGATTGTGTTTTTGTGATGTTGAAATGCCATACAGGAGTGCCATATTCCAGACTGCAGCGTATACAAGCACAATAAAATTTAACAACATCTGCATCTCCGAAACCTGATCTCATCATTTCACTAACGAAATGTATTCTCATCTGTGCTTTCTTCATTATTTTCAATATGTGATCTGACCAAGATAATTCCTCATTGATGATGAAACCAAGACAGAATCTTCGTTTGACGAATTGGATTAATTATTTCCCCATCTACTTCTATCTGATTCCAGTTCAGCTGTTTCTTTCTTTTAAAGCTTATTCTCATTTCATTTGTCCTTTTTAGATTTAATCTCATATTGTGTTCTTTTGCCCAATCAGCAACTTCATTTGCTCTCTGAGCAAGTGATGACTGGTTAATGATATCGAAAGATTCGTGCAGTCGTCAATACACTTCATGTTTGCTGTTAGATCATTAATCATGAATACAAATGCAAGTGGTCCAAATTTAGTTCCTTGAGGTATTCCAGCTGATAACGACATCCGTTGAGAGTAATTATGGTGGTACTTCACGCGCTGCATACGCTGATGTAGAAAACCAGATACCCATTTACAAAGCCACACAGGAACATTCATGTCAAGTAGTTTGCGAACAAGAATGTTGTGGTCAATTCGATCGAACGCTTTAGAAAAATCTATTAGAAGAACTCTACTTATATACCCATGGTCTGCATTCCTCAATAGATCATTCATCATAGTAAGTATGGCATTTGTAGTTGAGCCGCCCTTTACACCGCCAAATTGATTGGGATCTAATTTGTCACGCACGTAATGCAATATATTTTTCACCATTATTGTTTCTGCAACAACCTTACTGACGACACAAGTAAGACTTACTGGTCTGAAATCTGATTCTAATGTTTTTGGCTTTGCTGTTTTACCGAACATAGTGATGTCGGAGCTTATTGCAGGCCATACACCTTCTCTGATTGAAGAGCAAACAATTGACGTAATAGGCCCGGCCAATGTCTGGCAACAGTCTTTCCAAATCCAATTAGGAATACCGTCTGGTCCTAGCGATTTGTGCACTTTAATACTGCTCAACATGTCTTCAACAGACTTCACTGTTGGGAAAATGTGATCAGGAATAAAATGATCATCGTTCTCATTATCAAAAACAGTTTCAGTCAAAGGTTCAATATCTTCAGCAATCGATGCAAAGAAGTTGATTGATTCGATGAAAGATCGAACATTGCCGTTGAATTGATTTTGAATGAAGAAATTCACACTAGTATTGTCGTTCTTGGAATTTCTGCATATAATTGATTTCAAATTTGTCCGCCATTTTTTTCGAGTCTTCATCTCTACTCAGATTTTTCATAACGTAGTTCGCTTTCAAACTTTTCCTAATGTTTTCTGTCTTTTTCTTGTAGTGTGTATAAAGAACCGTATTGCCATCACGTCAATGTTTATTACGCAATTTCAATGTATCGATGAAATATTCTGTTACCCATGGTTTCGAACCTGCAGGTATTTTAGTATACGTCCACGGAAGATACTCGTTCATAAGACTTGCTAAAATATAATAAAAAATATGAAATTTTCTTTGACATGTGTTGGCCAAATAGACGAAGTTCCAATTAATCTGACATAGTGCATTCACAAAGTTTACTTTGTTATTATGACTTTGACATCTTTTCACCTTAAAAGTTGGCTCCAGAGACGATTGAGTAAAAATGGGTAATGCCAAAATAACATTGTGATCCGAAGTTGCAATCGGCGTAACACTTCAACTTTTGAATACATGTCCGGCATGTTGGTGAGAAATAAATCTAAAATAGCATTTTTTCGAGTCGGTGTTTTGACAAGTTGTTCCAAGTAAAAGGAACATTTCAAATTACGTACATCGGCACGATTGAAGTCACCAGTTATTATAATTCCAAGTGGTTCATGTTTTTGCTTTAAGTAATCAAGACCACACGGTGTGTCAGAACGGACGAAAAAATTCAAAAAATATATCATCGCCGGAATAAAGTTTTTTTAGTTTTAGGATGTCTCCACATTACAAAAATGCAAAAAGGAAACAAATTCAATGACCAGTTTTTTGTAATAGGCCATTTTTCAAAATGGCGTCAAAATTGCGATATTTAGATACATTTCACTGAGTCACACGCTTTCTACTCTACACAGAGGCTTCTAACTATCACAACTATACACAGGAATTGCAGAAATTGATTCAAAATTTGTCTTTGGCTTTTTGGCTGTTAATATTTGGATTATTGGTTCGTAAGTAGTATGATATGGATAATTTATGAAAATTTATATTCAAGAATAAAAAAATGACGTTCATATCGAAATATCGTTATGATATCGTCTGTTTAATGTATTTGTATAAAAGAGCAGACGAAAGATAATTCTTGATTTTAAGACTGACAACTTTACTATCTTGATATGATGATATCGGACTCGACAGTAGCTTTAAATTGCTGCACCAATGTTTGTACTCGTATACAAAATGCAAGCGGAGATTGATGCAAAATTTAATCAATGTGAAATGATGTCGATTATATCAGTGACGCTTAGATATATCATAATGATATAGATTTTTTTTAAAGTAAAATGCTTTATTGCAATAAACGAGGGCTACAAATTAAATAAACAAAGTCCTGGAATTAAAAGCTAAGATACATGTACACTAAAACATAGAAAAATACCTAAGATACTGTCCTATAAAGAAGAGTGAACTGAGGCTGAACTTAAACCACTTCACTCAGTATGCTGCAGTGTGCCTCGTACAGCTTGCCCGTACAGCAGTGTGCCCCGTTAACTTGTTATAAAACTTGTGCGTTCTAACTACAAGCCAGTCTTTGAACGGGGTCAAAATGTTGAATAGAACCGGAGTTACAGCAATTTGAAGTACGAAAGGGACTTATTGATAGCACTGTAGATTATTGTGATATATCTAGGCGTCCCTGATCATACAACAACAGCACGCATGGAATGAGCCAATGTCTATGAATTAACTCATCTTTTTCGTGTTGAATTTGAATCTGATATCATCAATGGCTGTCGACGTCGTGCACACGCACAGAATAGATATATACACGCCTGTTATATCGTTGTCTGCAATGAGCGCTGATTCCGTTATTCTACTTCGATCTTCCGTACGTAATGGCAACTGCCCTAGCTCTTGATCACGAACGATGTCGTTACAAAGTTTGCGTCGTTTGTTACCGAAAAGGATCTAGAAAGCTTTCAGCAACAGACATTTCAACGATTAATGACTATGTGATTGAAGGATACGACATTAGTCATCCTGATTTTCCTGCATCACTTTGCAACGGCTGTTATTTTATTCTTTCAAAAAAACGCAATGGATATGACGACTTTGAAATACCCTTCGTTGATAAATATGATCCTAGTCGCCCACAAGACCTTCGATCAAAGCAAAATTGTTCATGCAGAATATGCGAAGTAGGAAAATTGAATATGCAAGCCGCAGTGATGCTGAAGAAGAATCCTGGTCGACCTTCAGCTCCCAACAACAATATTCCAAAGAAGATCAAAATATGTTCTCAATGCTTTACCCAGCTTTATAGTGGTTGTAGTCATAATTATAATTCGCGTGCCTCCAAAAGAAATGCAATGAATAACATCTCGAATCTTATTGATTCTTCAATGACGTCGTCAGAGCATTTGCAAATAGTGAAAGCACGCTCCCTATCACATTCTCCAGAGGCTCAGCCAACGTCGTCGAAATTCGTACTGTCAAGTGGTGACATGTCTGTTATTCAAAATGATTTGAATCTTTCCACGCGTGCAACTTTATATTGAAGCATTATTGAGTTATAGAGTAGGCGCGCCTCTACTTATAAATACAAATTAAAAGACTAGCTAAGTAAACTTTCTTTGAGGAATAGATCGATAACCGTTTTTGAACCTAGGCATCAGTCAGAGGCATCATCTACACCGATACGGCTAGGCTACTGTTAATTGACCTTGTAAAGTGATACTTGTCAATTTAGACTTTAAATGTATCGAGCCTCTGTGAAAGCGTGTGGCTCAGTGAAATGTATCGAAATATCGCAATTTTGACGCCATTTTGAAAAATGGTCTATTACAAAAAACTGGTCATTGAATTTTTTTTCCTTTTTGCATTTTTGTAATGTGGAGACATTCTAAAACTAAAAAAACTTTATTCCGGCGATGATATATTTTTTGAATTTTTTCGTCCGTTCTGACACACCGTGACCAGTTATTAAAAGATTCACTAACTTGCGAGTATTTCCATCAGGAGGATGATATACATTCACAATTGCTATTGGTGAAAATTTTCGCGGTAAATGTTTCGGACGTATTACAATCCACAGTGATTCTACATCTTCGTCATCGAATTTCTCAATATGTGAGACTGGAATATCAGATGCAACAAAAATAATCACACCACCACCAATACGATCACCTCTATCTTTTCTGAATATGTTATAGCCATTGATGGTAACTGACTCATTCATAATGTCACTATCTAACCAAGTCTCAGTGATGCAAATGATTTCAGGTTTATATGCTTGAACAAAGGCCTCTAATTCGCTCATTTTATTTATAATTGATCGAATGTTTGACACTAAACACGTTGGAAGTCGTAAGTCAAGTGTGTCAACCGGAATTAAATGTCGTTTGCGTACTTTCGCAACTTCTTCTTTGGTACATATCACACGTCTCTGATTTGCTCTTCGCCTTTTAATGACTTGAATCTGGTGGATATTTTGACAAGAATGTTGCAAATTTTTTATCTTTAGAATAAAAATCAGTCTTTTAATTGATCTATTTAGTCCAACGCATCCAAGATATCTCATTTTACGTAATGTTTCTAGTGCATAATGTGCAGCTTTGGGGAATCCAAGTAATGGGCAAAAGACTGTTCCAGGCCACCACAAAATTCAAAAAAAATAGTATCTTTAAAAACGACATAAATTCATGAATTTAGACCCTTTTTCAGGTTTTTAAGACCTAAATACATGAATTTAGACCGTTCCAGGACACCATAAAATTCAAAAAATAGTATCTTTAAAAACGACATAAATTCATGAATTTAGTCCTTTTTTCAGGTTTTTAAGACCTAAATACATGAATTTAGTCCATTCAAAAAGTACCATTTTTTCAAAAAATGACATTTTTAAAAACGACATAAATTCATGAATTTGGGCGTTTTTAAAAATACCCAATTTTCAAATTTTTCAAAATCTCAAATTTGAGAATTACAATCGGGCGAAGCCCTAGAACCTTCGGTTCGATTTTCATTGCTTAAATCATGACCGTTCAAGGTCATGTAGAACCGGACACCAAAAATCATAAAAGTTGAGAATTTCAAATTCATGAATTTTATCCATCTTTCAGGTTTTTAAAATATATCATGTGTCTAAAAATATTTGAAGGAATTGACATATTCTTAACAATAAGTTTAGGTACTTTTACAATTGTCATTCAATTGTAGAGAACATCTGCTTCTGGCATTTATGAATAAAAGGCATTTCAGTGTAAAGAGCTGTGACCTCCAACTCAAACATTTGAAAGGAAACAATGTATGAAAGAACAAACAGCTGCTACACCCACTTATTCATTTGTAAAGACGTGGCATATAATTGCAGCATGTAGGAAGTAAGACTTCATTTACAATTCCATTAATCATAACTAGTGACTGTTTTCTTTCCTTATTGCAAAATGCCAAAACGTACTGCCGCAGAAGCTTTTTCGTTTTACATGCCGATTTTACTAAACTTAATTAAAGAAGAGCACAAGGAAACTGCGAATAAATACTTTGAAGAGTGGAAGTTAGAAATTCAATCGAGAAAGAAGAACAAATTGGACTCTCAAAAACAAGTGGAGGATATTACAGTAAAAATAGAACAGTATCTTAACACTACTACAATTCCTCAGTTCAATGTTACAAAAGAACATTTCATTACCATCGAAGATAGTGCTACTATGATTTCAAAACTGATTGCAAGTGATAAAGTGCACCATGGGTCGTTGCTGAGAAGTGCTGCTTATCAAGGTTATGGATTTAAAAGAATTCTGGAATTGAGTGACAATAAAAAAAAACAGATTTGTGGCAAACTTGGAACTATTTAGAATTTCCTATAACGTAAGTTATTGTTATTTCTTGATGAACTTATCAGATCTAATTCTACCACACGTATTATTTTTAAATTCATCAATGCCCATTAGTTTTGTTAGAAAACATTTTAAAGAAATCAAAATTTATATAGAAAAATTGAATCAACCGACAACTATAGAAGAAATGAGGTTTGGTTCCCAAGATGAATGAACATTAACTGTGTTGTTTCACTTTTTAAGATATGTGCAATGTACATGCATATTTGATGTATACATATTTATGAAGACTTATTTATAAGTAGAAACACATTTTGGATTATTTTGAAATGTAATTAAATTTCCTTTTGTTCTCCAGTCTCATGGTAGAAGACTGCTATTGTATAGATCTATATTTCAGTATGTAACATAATGTTTGATATTTAAGAATGATTCATGGAACTTAGTAGTAACGCATTTTGGATTATTTTGAAATGTAATTAAATTTCCTTTTGTTCTCCAGTCTCATGGTAGAAGACCGACATTGTACAATTGTATGATAAGATTGATTGTTGTATTATTATATTTGATATTTAAGAATGATTCATGGAACTTAGTAGTAACGCATTTTGGGATAAAATGTAATTTAAATTTCCTTTTGTTCTCCAGTCTATGTCTACTGATATTACATTGTACAAATTACAATTAAAGATAGATTGTTGTATTATTATATTATATTTGGTATTAAGATGATTCATGAACTTAGTAGTATTGATTTTTGGATTTTTTTGAAATGTAATTAAATTTTTTTTGTTCTCCAGTCTACTGATAGTAGACTGACATTTTGTACAATTGTGTGATAAGATTGATTGATGTATTTAAGAATGATTCATGGAACTTAGTAGTATTGCATTTGGATTATTTTGAAATGTAATTGAATTTCCTTTTGTTCTCCAGTCTACTGATAGTAGACTGACATTGTACAATTGTGTGATAAGATTAATTGTTGTATTATTATATTTGATGCAAAATACACTGCCGTTGTTTTCATTTTCCTGTACAAGAAGTAGACATTATTACAGTTATTGGAATTTATTTCATTTAAAATGAATGATGAAAATCCGACAGTTATACTGAGTAATATAGGTGATATATTACCTCAGGTTAATAACATGACTGAGTTCTTAGAAATATACGACAAAGAAACAACTACGTATTTCGATTTAAATAGCATTTCAGAAGATTGTTTTCAAAATATTTATTCAAAATATTTCTTTAAAAAATGGAAGAAACAAAAATGGAAGAAACCGCAAGAATATATCCTTCGTTATCATATGAACGTAGTTCTACTTTATTGGACATTGAAAAGATTAACATTGAAAAAATGAACATTGAAAAACACAAAGATAGAGTACGCTATATGAAAGATAAGGAATCTCAATTATTATTAAGATTAGAGCATTATAAAAAATTAAGAAAGAGATGGACTAAAGTTAAGAATGTAACACAAGGAATTGGCATATTCTTAACAATAAGTTTAGGTGCTTTAACAATTGTTATATCTTCTGGTGTTTTAGTAATTCCAGTAGTTGCTACAGCTTTAACAGGTACGGGTGTTTTTACAACTTCACTTGTTACAATGTTAGATAAATCTTTAATAACTAAGAAACGAAAATCATTAAAAACTAAGCATTTACATATTAAGGAAGTTTATGATAAACTACATTACTACTTTCAAAGAGTATGTGATGATAATGTTATTACGTTAGATGAGATTGAAAAATTTGATCAAATAGCTAATAAAGCTAATAAAACGCCATTTCATTTAAAGTCCGAAAAAGTTGATGATAAGAATAAACAGGATGGCAAAATTTCTAGTGATGGCAAAATTTCTAATGAAGAAAATGACAAAATTTTTTTAGAAGAGCTAAAAACTTTAAGCGAAAATTTAAGCAAAACTTTATTAAACAAAACTTAAAGCGAAAAGATGTCAAACAACAAAGCAATAAAAAAATAATTTGTTCAGTAAAATGTTTTTGCTGTATTCCAATGTTACCACAAAATTCAAATATTATATTTTAAAAATGGATAAAATTAAAGCTGATAATTTTAAAAGAATAAAACAATTAGAAGAGTTAATAAAACAAAGAAATATTATGAAAGAAAATCATCTTCAACATAGAATGATAAAAGCTGGTATTCAATCTGATATGTTTGAACAAATGCAGCAAACCGAGCAAGTAAAAACTGATTTTGAAAAAACTATGAAACCATTTAAAACTCTTGAAAAGGAACTTACAAATAATGATAAACAAATTGATATAACAGATCCAGAGCACAAAACTATATTAGATGACTATGGATTACTAGAATCAAACATTAATAAGAAATTACCAAAATCTATGCAATTTGAACATTCTATCTCATTTATAGATGGAAAAACAATACCTAGATTTTATCTCGGACAAAAAGAAATATTTCCACAACCTTTTCGAGGTTTAATTTTTTCACCAGATAAATCTCCTTTTAATTTAGATAGAAATTTTGTTAATCTTTTAAGAGGAGCAGATTTAAATAATTATGCTGTAGAAGATCTCATAAAATATAAAGCTATGTTAGACAGAGTTGGTGCAGTAAAATCTCTTAGACGTTATAAACAATTAGAAAATTTATTATCAACGGGAGTTAAAGTAGGGAAAGGTTTATCTGAAAAACAGAAAACTGAAACAACTGTATTTTTACCAGATGATCCACAAGAATTACTAAATAGATTAAATATTTTAATATCTGCAATAAAAGAAGGACATAATTCTAGTTTCAATGAAATTCATGCTATATTGAAAAGACTGTTAGAAAAGAAGATTCTAAATGAAGAGGATTATAAAAGTATAACTGGACATCTCTGATGTCCTCCAGGGCTTCGCCCGTAGCTGAAATATGTTGTTTCTAATTTTTTTAAAAAAAAATATTTATTTAAAATTTTAACTAAAAAATGTGTTCAGCAGATTTAGACAAAATTAATAATCATTTAGAAAATTTGACAGAGATTTTGGGTTCATCAAAATTTAGTACGACGTTAAAAATTATAACAACTACTTCATCACACACTTGTAATTTAGAACCCATTCTACATTTGGAACAAAATAAAAATTATCAAATTGCATTGACTAGTTTCTCTACATTTAACACTATTCAAAACGTTATCAAAGATGTGAATGATCAATTTAGATATTCTACTGATAAAGGCAAAACGTGGAAAATATTAACTTTTCTTCCTGGTTCTTACGAAGTTGAATCAATATCAAATGAAATTAAGAGACATTTAGGTATACCATTTAAAGATAAGAAACAATTACATTTTGCAGTTGAACCGGCAGTTAATAAATTTTCTCTTACTTTAGACGAAAATCATCAAGTTGATTTTAATCATGATAGATCATTGTCAAAGCTACTAGGATTTAATAAACAAACCTATAGTCAAGGTTATCATTTAGGTGAGAAGATTCCAAAAAAAACTGAAATAAATTCAATTGTTGTACATTGTGACATTATTGAAGGAGGATATATAAATGGTAAATTATCAAATTTAATATTCAGTTTTCCAGCTTTTACTGTACCCATTGGTTATAGATTAAATGTAATTCCACAAACATTAATATATTTTCCTATTACAAGAAAAACTATTAACAACATTGGCATTAGAATCACTGATGAAAAAGGACAAGAAATAAATTTTGGAGGTGAAGAGATTATGATAGATCTTTTGGTTCGGGAGGTATAAACTCCCGTTCGGGAGGTATAAACTCCCGTTCGGGAGGTATAAACTCCCACGCGAAGCTAGAGAAGTTTAATTTTCTTCTTCTTCTTTAAAAACAAAAATAAAATAAAAATAAATTTTTTTATTAAAAAATGAGTGAACTACCTCCATTAAATAAAAAAAAACTTAAATTTAATCATCATCCAAATTTATCTAATAAAGTTTTGTCAGTTATTTGTGGAAGATCAGGATGTGGAAAAACATATCTCTTATTTAAAATTTTAACGACTCCAAATTTTTTGGATTATAACAATCTTATAATTTATACAACAACGGCAGAACAACCCGTCTATCAATTTTTAAAATATGGATTTGAAAATAATCTTAAAAAAACAGCAGTTGCTTCATTATTCAAAGAATATGAAAAATCTGAAGATGAAGAAGAAATAAGTTCGTGGTGTGAAGAAGCAGCAAAAAATAATCAGTTAGTAGAATCTAATAAAAATAACCATATAAAGATACAATTAATAGATGATAGTGGTAATATGCAAGATCCTAGTAAACTAGATAAAACAATGAAACATTGTGTAATTTTTGATGATTGTGTTAATGATAGAAATCAGTCAGTTCAGAGAAATTATTTCACAAGAGGTAGACATAATAACTGTAGTGTATTTTATTTAACACAAAGTATGTATTCATTAGACGGAAGTGTTATTAGAAAGAATGCAAATATATTTATACTATTTGAAATAAATGCAAGAAACTTAAGTGATTTGTTAAGAGATTTATGTGTAAGAAATAAAGATGAATTTAAACAATCGTGTAATAATGCTTGGTCAAAAGATTATGGCTTCATTACAATTAATATTGATAAAAAAATTCATGAAAGAGTTATCGAAAATATTTTCGCGGAGTGATAAAAATATACAAATATAGTGTTACAATATTTTTTTTAATTTTATATATATATCAAATTTGTCTATCTTAGAAATTAGAAAATTAAAAAGGTTCAGTAGTTATTCCATCAGGTAAAATTTTTCTTTTATCATCAAATGGATCTAATGCTAATTTATGTTCTTCTTTTAAATACATGTTATGTTTTTTTGAATTAAGTCTATAATTACATGCTGTTTTTATTTCATTATTAAATAATACATTTTTATAATCTTGAAATGTTATTTGATTAGCCACTGATGCCTTTGAAATTCCTTTTAATGTTTTATGTGTTTTAATATTATTAGTTGTATCATAACAGTAACATTTAGATTTTAAAAATATAGCTTCTGTTATGAAATCTTCATTTCCTTCTAATTCATCTTTTACTTTACATAAATCAGAAGGATGAATGATATCTTTTATTTTATCTATTTCTTCATCAAGTGTAGAATTATACGGTATTGTTAATTCTAAGAAAACAGAATCGGTATCTGTAAAGTGTAATTTATAGTTTTTGCCATAAGCAGGTGCTAAATAATCATATATAAATCTATACATAAATAGTTTAGCTAATTCTAATATAGTGAAACCAATGAAATTAAACTTATCATGTTTTACGCTAATTCGACGTAAATGTACAGCACATAGTTCATCACTAAATCTAGTAGTTCTTTTATATGTAGGTTTCCTTGTTAAATTTTGAAACCTATCTTTATCATAAACTATTTCAATATTTTGTCTATTACGCACATTTTCTAAAGTCTTACCATAAAATGCATTATTCATTAATTTGAAGAACACGTTTCCAAAATCATCTTTATTTCTTTTAGCTATTTTGCGTTTTTCAATATTGAACTCAATATAATCTTTTAACCATTTAGATTTTTTATACACTAGTTTCCGGTGAATTTTTGTGAGAATCATTCCATGATCTAAATACCAATCTAGCATTCTTCCTTCAACAACATACTTTCCTTTATTGCTTTGTGTTAACATAAGTTTTTTTGTTGGTCTATATTTCTTAGGAATTAAAGATTTTTGATAATCTGAAAAATCTTCTATATTAGGAATTTTGTTTTCTGGACAGAAAGGAAAATATTTTGTTTTATCTTTTATTTCATCAGGGTATACTAAATCAACTTCATATACATAACCAAAATTATTTTCACCATCATATGTTCTTTGATAATCTAGAACGGGCGAAGCCCTAGTAGACATCTCTGATGTCGTACGAATATTACACCATGACATTTCACCTGTTGGTAATTCTTGTATCATGCAAGAAGAATATAAGCTATTAAAATCATAATATAACAAATAGTTTTCTCTCATGAATTCATCAATTGCTTTTTCACGTTCTACTCCTTCTCGTTTCGTTCGAAAAATTTCTAATATTTTTTCTTTTTCTTCTGGAGATAAAGGTTTCATTATTCCATATTCTTGTGGATTTACTTTCTTATTATAACATTTAACATATCTATTACCTAAAACTGATGAAACTCCACCTCTAATTCCAGATTCAAAAAATAATAATTTATCATATGTATTTTCTTTATAATGTTTAAGTTTAACGGACTTTGTTCTAGAGCCATCGGCTTGAACACCAGTATGTTTTAATCCTGCTAGCCATGTTAAACCTGGTGTATAATAACAATAACATGGATCTATTCCGTAATATTCTAAACACATATCACGAAAGTTTTCAAAAAGATCAGCTAGTATTAATACATCTATCTGAAGATATTTCATTGTATAATCATACATTGTTTTACAATTTAACTCTCTCCAATTTTTTTCAGCTTCTGCATAGTCTTCGTCAGATAATTTTGATTGTTTTAATGTTGATTTAAATTTATTTATTGGAGGAAGTTGTTCTTCTTCCATAATTTTATTCACAGAATTAAAATCAGTCTTCAACTGTGAACCACAGGTTTTATCTCCAGTTATATCAGTCTTCGACTGTGAGCCGCAGGCTATATACTCATACGGAAATATTCCTTTTAAAGGTTTTAAATTATATTTATTTAATATTTTACATTGTTCAGATTTCAAAGTTTTTCCCATAACATCTAATGAATAAGGAGTAAAAAATCTAAATGCATCTAAAATTCTAATGCAACCTAATTGCATTGAAAAATATTCTTCTTCTGTTTTACATAGTACATTTATTTGTTGTTGTTGTAATTTTTCAGATGAAAATAAATCTTTCATTACTAGATGGAAATCATATTTAGAACCATTGTAGAAATATAGAGGAACAAAGTTATATTTAAATTTATTAGCATTAAGATTACAAGAATTATGTGCTGCACCTCTATATAATCCATTTAGATGATCATGATCTTTTATCTTGACGGCAGAGCCGTCGCTTCGCTTGTCAAGATATCTACCTTTGCCATTTTTATAATTTTTTGTAAATTCTCTTCCACAGTAATAACATTTTGTTTCATTAGTAAAATTTAATTTTACTTTTTCTGTTAATGGCATCATTGGAATATTTGTTTCAAGCAATTGTGAAAAACGTCCTTGTAATTCTTCTACTTTCTTTGTAAACATTTCTGAACTATCTTCACCATAGTATTGTAAATATTCTGATTTAAATAATTCAGGATAATTTGAATGAATGTACATTCCCCAACATAATGGTTTTTGTTCAAATAAATATTTTTCTTTACTTTGTTCAGTTGAACTTTTTCCAGGTGCACTTTTTTCAGAATTATAATTTTCAGAATCGGGTGAAGCCCTGGAACTTTCCGTTCGATTTTGTGTCATATTCACATTATATGCTTCAAAATCACAATAAATAGTAAAGGGTACTTTCTTTTTAAAATACCATTTATTATATTCTAAATAATCATCTTTAGGAAAAGTATTTTGAACTGCTTCATTTTGTTGGCAATTCTCCAAATGTCTATTCATTTCTTCTAAAGTTCTAAAACTTGTCATACATTGAAGACAAGGAAAATTTTTATTATCTGAAGTTTTTGTAAATATAGAAACATCTTTACACAATATAAAATGACCCTGATAATATAATATATTCGCTTGTGCTGGTTGTTTTGACTGTTCTAGTTTTTCAAATTTATCTTGATATATTTCATGTGTTTCATTAATTTCTTTTGTAATATTAAATGTATTTTGATGATAATTTTGATTTAATATTTGTAGCTGATAAATATATTCTTTATCATATTGTTCTTTATATTGTTGTAGACATTTTTTTAAACATTCATTTAATCGGAGCGAAGCTCCTCTGGCTATAGCCGATTCTTTATTTTCTTCATTATTTAATCGAAGCGAAGCTCCTCTGGCTCTAGCCGATTCTTTATTATTTTCTTCATTTAATTTTTGAATTGTTTCTATCTCATTTTGATATTTATGGTGATATTCTTGTAGCAACATTTTTATTTGTTGTTGATAATCTATTTTACATTTTTGTAAACTTTTATTTAAATTTTCTAATTTTTGTTGATATTCTGAAGATAAAGATGAATATTTGTAATTATAATCATCAGTACGTCCTTTATAATTATTATGATTAATCATTATTGGTGATAGTGTTTTAACAAGTTCAAATTTTTCAGTACATATAATTTTTCCTTGGTAAAAAATATTATGATGCATGTAATTTCCTCTATCATTATATACTATTTCTGATTGACATAAATTTTTATTATTCAAATAAAATTTTTTTGAATCTGAGTAAAGTGGAATAATTTTACCAATAGAAACATAATTCACATTTAATTCAAAAACATTTACTTCAATTAAATTTTTATTCTTTTTATGAAACTTTATTAATCTATTATAATCATATGGAAATTCATCTAAGCCATCAGAAAGATCAAATTCATTTATGTATTCTTCTTTATTATAATGACTTAGTCTTTCTTTATGATATTCTGCAGGATGTAAATGTGCTATAATACTCCACAGAAAACAATAATCATCTTCATTTTTTATGTTGATTATTTGTGGTGAACTGAAAGGTAAAGAAACATAACTACCACCAGTATTATTTTTATATTTATCAATTACTATTTTCTTAGATAGTATTTTAACAAATCTCCAACCAGATTCACGTAACTGGGCTTCAATTATACAATTTTCTAATTTAAGTATCATCGATTCAAATATGGGTTGTATATCATTTACATTATGAATTTCTTGTGAATTTGTAAAATGTCCTTGTATTATTTCTTCAGGAATTCCATCAGGTCCATTTTTTGTATAAAGTACTTCTACATTCATATAACATTTGAAAGATTTCATAAATATATTATAAAAGTTGGTTAGAATATCAGAAAAAGTTTTATCGGTTTCATTATATTCAACGGGCGAAGCCCTAGAAGACATCTTTGATGTCCCGTGTACAGATTCATTAAATAAATATTTTATATTTGCTAAGGCTTCATCGGTTCGTTCAGCTTCATCAAATTCATCAGTATCGCTAAATAAATATCTTCCATCTGGTACGGGCGAAGCCCTGGAAGACATCTCCGATGTCCCATGTATGGTCTCATCTCCACTATTAAAAACTTTTTTATATTCCGAATGTGAATAATCATCAAACATTTTTTTAACTTTTATATCAGTAGGCAATGTTTCTAGATAGTTTTTATAACTATTTAATTTTAATATATTTCCTTCATCAACTCGTTCTACATTTTGTAAATGCAATTTACTATTTAAATGAGATTGATAACTTCTTTTTGTTTGCAACTTTTTTTTACATAAGACACAATAAAACTTGGTATTTTCCATTTTTTTATTTTTTAAGGAAAAATTTGTGTTTTAATTTTAGATATAAACATTCTAATATTTAGGACTTGAGTGTTATTTTATATTATTATATATTTCACGTTCTTTAGTTATTTTTTTCTTTATCACATTAAGTTTTATCATATTAAGTTTTATCTTATTAAGTTTCATCATATAATGTTTTATCATATAATGTTTTATCAAAAGATAATTTAAATTTTTTTTCACTAACTATTGATTCATCATCATCATCATCAATTGATTCTTCATCATCATCATAAATTGTTTCTTCATCATCATAAATTACACTTTTTGGTATAGGATGCCCTTCCATGATAGGATACCATTCTCTTATTGGAATATCTAATTCTAAATTACATCTTTTATCTGATAATAATATAATAGAGAAAAATATTGGTCTTTGATCTCTTTTGGAAAATTTAATAACACCACCATAATTTGAATCACTTTTAGTTTTAGTTAAAGATGATAAAATTTTAAATTGATTAGATGTAAATCCTAATTTAAATTTTGTAGACCCCACACATAGTTGTCTAACAGTATCTTCAACTATGCCATCATTATTATTTTCAATTGTAAGAAAATGAAATTTAGATAAATTTTTATAATTACTAATATTTTTATAATCTTTTTTACCATTTACACCATTTTCAGATGTTTCTGAATCATCATCTATATTATCATAAGATTCTTTAAGATCGGGCAAAGCCCTAGAATCTTCGGTTCGTTTATTATGAATATGATTATGGTCATTGTAAATAGTATAAGGTGTAGTCCACATATAAATTTTCTCTTGTTGAGCTAAACCATTTATATAAGATTTTAATAAATTAATATTTAAGTTGGAATATAATCCTATATACGTATCATCATCATATCTTTGGGGCATTTCTAATGTTTCTTGTTTATAAATTGTGTCTCTATAATAAACTTGACATAATAATTCTTCATTATGTTTTTTACTCTCTATGTGAATGTTATATTGATTTTGTTCATCAACAAATAATCTTATTTTTTCTTTGGAAAAAGATTTTAATTTTTTAACTAATTCTTTAATATTGATATAATTGATAATTTTAGTTTCTATCCAATCAGTATTACTAATTGGTAACACTGCTCTAATAAATCCATAAACATTATTATGGCCTATTATAACCATATTTTCTTTATTTAATTCAACATAAGCTACATCATTATATTTACTTACAATCTCCATAAATTTAATAAATGGATCCCCCGGAAATAAACAATAATTAGTTTCTATAGAAGGTAAACCTTTAGTTTGTTCTCTAAATATTTCGGCTTGTAATTGAAATAAAATATTAACATCTATACATGGATTATTATTATTATTATTATTATTATCAAAACATTTATTTTCAAATCCCGTTGATCTCGTCGAATAAGAAGAACAGGATGATGCGGGCGAATATAATTTTTTTAAATTTGGATTTTCCATTTTTTTATTTTTATTAGAAAAAATTTTATTTTTTTATTTTTATTAGAAAAAATTTTATTTTTTTTATTTTTATTAGAAAAAGTTTTACTTTTTTATTGTTTTAAAAATGATGTTACCAAATGTTGGTGGAGGTGCATATATCCCGAATAATCGTGAATTAGAAATAGAGATAGAAAATTATATCATGAAAACTGGAGACGTTTTATCTGGACCATTGCATCTTTCTATTCTTCCGCAACAAAATACAGAGTTAACAAATAAACAATATGTTGATACACAAATCAATGACTTAAAGGAAAAATATATAAACGATGTTTTGGTTCCACTGATGAACGAATTAAAGTTGCTTAAACTTAATGACAAATCATTAAACGAAAAATTATTAAAACTTGATAAAAAGGATAGAGAGCTAGAAGCAGATATAGCAAAACTTTTTAAAAAGATTTCTGAACAATCAAAAATTTTAATATTACTTTCTTTAAATTTAAAATCTGCTGTAATTAAAAATAAACATCAGATAAAAATGTTAAAAGAACAATTAGAAGATGAAATAGAAAAACTACCTGAAAGAATTAAAAAAAATTTAAAGCAGTTACAAACTACATTCCAAAAAAGTGTTGATGAATTGAGTTCTAAAATTACTCAACAAATGAAAAAGATGAATAGAATAATAAATGAAGTAAACTGACTTAATGAAAAAGTTGATAAAATGAAAAATC
Source organism: Prostheceraeus crozeri (assembly GCA_907163375.1). Classification (NCBI taxonomy): domain Eukaryota; kingdom Metazoa; phylum Platyhelminthes; order Polycladida; family Euryleptidae; genus Prostheceraeus; species Prostheceraeus crozeri. Next base: position 106,414 of record CAJQUW010008489.1, on the reverse strand, counting down.
TGAAAATCAATTTAGAAAATGAATTAAAGAAAAATTTACAAGAAAACTCTAAAGAAAATAAAGAACAGTTAGATTCTGTTAAAAGACAATTAGATGTTCTTAAAATTAAGTTAAATGCACTTAAAACGGCATTGAAGATTAATCAGCAGAAAATGCAAGTTAATAGAAAAGAAATTAAAGTACATCACACGCTGCTTGACGCAATAGATAAAGTGCAACAGTCAATTAATAAAGTTATCTCGAAGTTGTTGTCCATTCACAAACGTAAATCTTAATCGACGAAGTCTTGGGTTTCTAACCTATCGGAGCGAAGCTCCTCGAGGCTTTAGCCGATCGGACCAAAGGTCCTCAGGTTTCTAACCAATCGTAGATATTTTTCCCAAAAGTCAAATTTAATCCTAAAAAATGCCTATAATTTATAAACACAATCTTAAACATTTTGCATCAAATAATAAAATTGCTCATGAACCACCTCAGAAACCTGTGTACCATTATGATAGTGTAGAAACTGTCGGAACACAAAAGTTCCTAGGCACCGCAGGTGCCGTCCAAAAAGAAGGGGCTGGCATCTTTTCTGGTATTGGAAGTATCGTTAACTTAATTAAAAATAATAAAGATTTGATTACATCTGCTGCAAAAGGAGCAGCTGCTATAGGTAGTACAGCTAGTGCAATATCAAATGCTGTGAAGTCTCAAAACGAATTAAAACAACTAGAAGCTATTCGTAAACTTAGGAATGATTCTGAAGAACTAAAAAATTTAAAAAAACTTTCAGAGGAAACAAAAAACAAAATTGCTAACATAGCTGTTGGGGAAACCTTGAGGAGCGGAGCTCCGTCTAATAGTAAACATAATGAAAATAAAAAAAATAAAAAAACAATTGAAGAAATAAGAGGAAATGGCGTGAGTAGCAACCTTCGGTTTAACCAGCAAAGCTGTAGTGGAGCTGGTCTAGCAAAATTCTAAAATATATTTTTTAGTAAAATTTTTTTAGTAAAATTTTTTTAGCAAAATTATTTTAGCAAAATTATTTTAGTAAAATTTTTTTCTGTCTGTGAGAAAAAAACAAAAAGTCAAATTATTTTTTATAAAAATGTCTTCGCTTATCGAAAATAAATTTAGATTAGACGATCCTCCGTTCGTCAGTTATAATCAAAAAAAGAATGACTATATAAGAATTGCTATGAATCCCGGATCTTCCAGTAGAGTAAATACTGGAGGAGATTTAATTTTTGAAGTTGATAATCAGCAGAGTTATTTATATCTACCTGATTCATTTTTACACTGTGAATATTCTTTGTATAGTGATGCCAATTTTACAACACCATTACCAGAAACCGATAATATTGCACTAGAGAATAATTTCTTTCCAAGATTATTTACACAAATGCGTTTAGATGTTGCAACTCAAAATATAGAAACAATAAGTGATTCTCCAGGTGTAATTGATACAATGCTTAGATTTGTAACAATTGGTGAAAATAATAAAAAGTATGAAATCGAAGGTTGGTTTCCTGATACTAATGATGGTATAATTGTTGATGATTTAACTCACGCTGGAACAGATGCCGCAGGAATTGCGAAAGATGTAGAAAATATTGCAAAACATTTAAATAAAACAAATAATGATGCATATAAAGAAAGACGTGAGTTTAACAAGAAAAGTAAACAGACAGTTAATTGGTCATTGTCTCCGTTATTCGGATATTTAGATTATGACAAAATATCATATCAATTAAAATTTAAGTTAATAATTCATCGTACAGCAAATAATGAATTAATCTTTTTTGGTAAGACTGGAAAAAAAGCATATTTAAAAATTGATAGACTTGAATGGTGGATTAAGCATATTACTCCTAGTTTAGAGGTTGAAACAGCTATTGCAAAAAGATTAAATACTAACAAACCAATTCCAGTAAATTTTCTAAAGCGTACTGCTAGTTCAGTAACTTTTTCCGAACAAAGATTTAACTGGCATTTTACTAGAACTGCGAATACTCCAAGATATTTATTACTAACATTTCAAAGAAATAATTCTCCAAGTTTTGATAAGAACAACAATATTTTTCATATTAATACAATTCGAAGTTTACAAGTTTCATTAAATCAAACCCGATATCCAATTGATCCATTAAGATTCGATGATACCAATAATCAATTTATGGAAGGATATGATTGTTATCGAAATCTTTGTACAGAATTTGGAGTTGAACCACAATTAACTCCTGGAGATTGGAGACATTTATATCCAATTTTCTGTTTCGATTTAAGTGCACAATCTGAAGATATTATCAAGACTGGTTGTGATGTAACAATTAATATTGAAAAGAAAGATTCCACAACTTCATTGATGGCTTATGGTTTATTACTAGAAGATGTAAAATATTCTATTGAAATTCTTAATGGAAAGATGGTAAGGATAGGCTAAAGCCAGAGGAGCTTCGCTCTGATAAGTTAATTAAAATTTTTTCATAACTAGAATAGATTAAAAATTCTTAACTTAAAAATTTTTCATAACTAGAATAGATTAAAAATTTTGGTAACTTAAATTTTTTAATAACTAGAATAGATTAAAATTTTTTGGTAACTTGAAATTTTTTCATAACTAGAATAGATTTAAATTTTTGATAACTTAAAATTTTTTTATTAAAAATGTCGCAAGCGAAAAGTAATATTAATAATAAAACTGTTGAATTAAAATTACGTAATATTGTTGACAAAAATACCCCTAAAACTATTACTATTAATAAAAAAAAGTATTACATAAGTAAACCAATGATAGAGAATATTCAATTACAAGAAGAAAAGAATGGCGGGATTCTCCCATTAATTCCACTAATAATAGGAGGCATAGCAGCTGCAGGAAGTGTTGCAGGTGGGACAGCTGGTATTGTCCAAGCAGTAAATAAAAATAAATCAGAGAAGGCAGCATTAGAAGAACAAAAACGTCATAACAGAGAGTTAGAGAAAGTTGCTAGGGGAGAAGGAATAGTAGATAATTTTATTAGTAAATTAAAATTAGTTGATGAAGGAAAACGAGTTCTTAAAAATATTCTCCACAATGTTGATGATTTAATTGAAATTAAAGAAACTAAAGATGGTTCTGGAATATATCTAAGTCCTAGTATGATAAGGTAATAACCTCAGAACCTTTGGTTCTTTTCGGTAAAACAATTATTTTATTTTATCTTTTAAATTTTTTTTTATCTTTTAAAATGAATTCCACAAATTCCGAAAATTTAATTAAATTAAAAATTTCTAATTTAGATTTATTAAATTATCTATTAAACAAAAATAAAAACTCAAATTGTCAGCATATTGGAGGTGACAAGAACAAAGTTCCATACCACTTCGGTTGTGATATACAAAAAACATTAGAAAACTTTCCTGGATTTATTTGGAGTAAGTATTCGAAAGAAAAACATCTTCCTGGTCATTCATATACCGGTCCAGGAACTCGATTAGATATAAGACTAGATGAGAATAATAATCCGAAACCAGGTGAAGAACCGATAAATAGAGTAGATGCCGCAGCTTACAGGCATGATTTAGCTTATCGAAATCATGATCTAAGTTCTCGACATGCAGCTGATAAGAAGATGATTCAAGAATTAGATAGTATTCAAAATCCTACATTTAGAGAAAAAATTGAAAGAATGTTTGTTAAGAAAGCTTTACAAGCTAAAATATTATTCGGTCAGGGTTTAAATGAAACTAATAACCCTGAGAGCAACGCTCGAACTAATAACCCTGAGAGCAACGCTCGAACTAATAACTCTGAGAGCAACGCTCGAACCTACGCGTCCGAAATTCATAAAGAATATAGAAAGCCTAAATATTTATTGAAAGTAAAAGTATTTAATAAAGATGATATTTGGAGTGCTGATCTTATTCATATGCCGAATGAAAAAGATTATAAATACGCATTGACCGTTATAGATTTATATACACGATACGCTTGGGTAAAGCCTTTAAAAAATAAAAGTGGTCTATCAGTTAAATATGCGTTTGAAGAAATCTTTAAAGAAAGTAATAGAAAGCCAAGGAAATTGTTTGTTGATAAAGGGTCGGAATTTTATAACCGAAACGTTCAACCACTATTTGAAACTGTTTATTCAACTGAAAACGCTGGAAAAGCTGTAGTGATAGAAAGATTCAATCGGACGTTAAAAATTAAATTATTCAAGAAATTTACTGAGCAAGGAAATCAGAAATGGTTGAAGATATTACCAAGAGTTGTAGAAGAGTACAATAATAAAGTTCATTCTGGTATTGAAGAAACCCCAAAGAATGCTTCTGACGACCCTGATTTGATACGAAAGAAAATATTCGAGAATAATAATTTGAATGAGAGTAATCCGAATTTGCAGAAACTTAAGCCGAAATTTAAAATTGGAGATAGAGTTAGAATATTTAAATATAAGAATAAATTTGAAAAAGGCTTTGTTGGTTATTGGACTAAAGAAATATTTGAAATTTCTAAAATAAATCAAAGTTATCCGATTACTTATGAAATTAAAGATTTAGATAATGAGGATATCAGAGGCCGATTTTATCAAAATGAATTACAACGAACTGATTTTTAATTATCATTATTATTATTATTGGAACTAACGTTTCGGGAATGAAATTCCCTTGTTAGGCGTAGCCATAGAACCTACGGTTCGTTCAATTCTAACATTATATCTAGAAATGGTACTCCTTTTTGTAATTTGTACAAAACGTATAAACATAATTGTCCACAATAGGTAGTGCCTGGTGTTTGAATTTGAAACGTATTGTATGTTCCCGTTCCAAGTAATTCTGTTACTTCATTTGTAGGGGGCAAACCGTATGAATCGAACCAATAGTTCTCAGCCTCCGGGCGATCAAAATAATAGTTCTGCTGATGATTTTTAACGCCTGCTGACCAATGTACGCCTTTTTGGTCTGAAGTGTGAAGATTGGTTACGAAATTTACAGTTATTGATGGAACTTTGTTCCGGGAACTGAAGGTTCCTGTTGGCTTATTTTTTAGGAATTGTAATTCGTCTCTCATTAGAACATGAAAATTCTTTATTCCTAATTCATTTGCGATTTTCTTTAGGTCGAAATTTGTCGTAGTTTGCGTTCCATATAATTTTAAAAACTCATTTATGTTGTTCATTTTATAATAAAAAAATTTCTTAAGGGACCCCTAGAAGACAGAAGGGAGGGGGTAGCAGAACTACGTTCATATGATATTGAAGGATATATTCTTGCTGTTTCTTCCACTTTTGTTTCTTCCACTTTTAAAGAAATATTTTTAGACACATGATATATTTTAAAAACCTGAAAAACGTCTAAACTCATGAATTTGAAATTCTCAACTTTTATGATTTTTGGTGTCCTTGAACGGTCATGATTTAAGCAATGAAAATCGAACCGAAGGTTCTAGGGCTTCGCCCGATTGTAATTCTCAAATTTTGAGATTCTTAACTTTTATGATTTTTTCGGTGTCCTTGAACGGTCATGATTTTCAAAGTAAAAAAATGATCTTAATCTCAAATTTGTGATTCTTAGCTTTTATGATTTTCGGTGTCCTGGAACGGTCATGATTTTGGGGGTGAAAATCGAACCGAAGGTTCTAGGGCTTCGCCCGATTGTAATTCTCAAATTTGAGATTTTGAAAAATTTGAAAATTGGGTATTTTTAAAAACGCCCAAATTCATGAATTTATGTCGTTTTTAAGAATGTCATTTTTTGAAAAAATGGTACTTTTTGAATGGACTAAATTCATGTATTTAGGTCTTAAAAACCTGAAAAAAGGACTAAATTCATGAATTTATGTCGTTTTTAAAGATACTATTTTTTGAATTTTATGGTGTCCTGGAACGGTCTAAATTCATGTATTTAGGTCTTAAAAACCTGAAAAAGGGTCTAAATTCATGAATTTATGTCGTTTTTAAAGATACTATTTTTTTTGAATTTTGTGGTGGCCTGGAACGGTCTTTTGCCCATTACTAATCCATCGTAGATATTCAAGATGGTAGCTTACGAACTAACCGCACAGATAGCAGAGCCGCAGAGCTATCCAACCTTCTACCTTGAGGGCAGTCGATCGAATGATTTTTTTATTATTAATATTTAACCAAATATGTAAAGAAAACAATATTCTACCAAAGTACACCAAAATTAAGTTATACAAGAAAGAACTAGAAGATGAAGAAATGACAAAATCTTTCAGAACAGAACTGATAAAAACCGAAATCAACAAAAAATTGCATTGCATTTTTTGGATGTACAAGTAACGATCAATGAAGACAATACCATTGAAACGGATATTTACAAAAAGCCCACGGACACATCGAGCTATGTACCTTTTCACTCTTCGCACCCCAAGCATATTATACGAAATATCCCTTATAATTTAGTACGACGAATAAGAATTATTGTGTCGAATGAAGAAAAAAGACAATGCAGATATGAAGAATTGAAAAGACGGTTACTTGACTTAAAATATCCCTCTTGTCTAGTTGACGACGCGATTTATCGAGCAAATATATATTTGTAACTAACATGAATAAATATGAGAACAAAAAAATCATTCCCTTCATACAAGATTACAACAAACAAAATCCTGACATTTTTGGAAAAATTATCCAACCATTATCGTCTAGTATCAACGTTCCGGAAAAGTTCAAAAACTGCAAATTTATGACTGCATATAGACAGCCGAAATCTATTTTATCTCATCTAAGATCAGCAAATCGAATAACGATAACTGGCGTTCAAAAATGTGGGGAGAAACGATGTAAATGCTGTGAAATTATAGAATGTGGAAAAACAGTGAATTTTAACGGAAAAACATTTGAAATAAAACAAAACATGAATTGTTATTCTTCCAACATAATTTACAAGCTCACCTGCAATAAATGCAATCAGTTTTATGTGGGACAAACAAGTGATCTCTTCAAAACCCGAATGACAGTTCATAGACAACAAGTTCGTAATGAGAGATATTCCATCTTAAAAGTAAGCCGCCACATCAATAACTGTGGCAAAGGTTTTCGTGCTATGCCATTTTTTCTTTTAGCACCTGAGATGTCTCGAGTACAGAGAGAGGCTAAAAAATCTCATTTTATTAAGATATTTCATCCTTCATTGAATTCCTCTTGAGTTAATGATTTGTCCTATGTCTTGGTATTTTGTGTGCTTTCAATTTGTATACTCCATGATTTCAATAAACATTCATTTTAGTGCTTTGACAAGTTGACTAAAGTCAACGAAATGCATCAGTACTCATAAGGTGGCTCATTTTTAAGTGTTGGGATTTTAGTTATTTATATATATATATATATATATATATATATAATGATGTATTGTTCTAAAAGAAACCAGAGAAAATATGCAATTATGAATCATATATATATATATATATATATATATATATATATAGAAGATAAAAGTTTTGGTAAAAGTTGTAAATAAAATAATATGAAAGCCACTAGAATTGGTCTCAAATTATTATAATCAGCCGATCGATTTCACCAGTAACTGACTTCTCAAGGCTTAAAATGAATACAAAATATCAAAATGATATACATTGACATAACATAGACAAGTAATACTGAGAATGAAATGAGATATCAATACACAATACTGAAAGCTTGTAAAATAAAATGCATCATTGGGAATTCAAAGATGGTCTAAATAACTCAATAAACATAGATTCTTTCCTTTCCCGCTCTAACTTAGATGCACCCGGGGACAATTGATAAAAGGGGGCCGCAGAAAATAATTTCCCACAGGCAGCTATATGCCTGCTAACGTTAAGAATGGCCGAGTTACCCATATTAATGTGTTGGCGGTGCACTGTCATTCTATGATTGAAGGAGTCCCCTGTCTGACCGATGTAATATTCACCGCAGTGGCATTCAAGCTTATATATTACGTTGGAAGATTTACAGTTTAAGTTCTTTCTAATTTCATATGATTTTCCAACTCGAGCAAATTCAATTAATTTTCCGGTTATGAGTACGTTACATGTTTTGCATCTTTTATCACCACATTTTGTTATACCCGATAATGTTTTACGGTTGTTATTACGCAAGATGGAAATCAAACCTTTCGGTTGTCTGTATGATGCCTTTATGCAGCAAGTCTTGAAATAGTCATCGATATAAATATAATTTGCAATAGGTCGAATGAGATTCTTGAAAATGTCAGGGTTATTCTTATTAAAGGAATGAACAAATGGTATCAGTTTCATGTTTCTTGATTCATGTTGGTCCGAATTCACTTGCGTTTGTTGAGTTGTTTCAGCTCTGTGTATTGCATTCTCTATCAATGGAACTGGGTAGTGTAATTTCGTTAAATGATGTTTGAGCTCCATGCATCATAGCAATAACTATTTCCATCTTGTTTGTCAATGTATCGAGTTTGCTGTTAATGTCTTCATTCATAATTGATTGAGAACCTCCTCTAGTGTTAACCATTTACCAATAAATAGATAGAAGATAAAAGTTTTGGTAAAAGTTGTAAATAAAATAATATGAAAGCCACTAGAATTGGTCTCAAATTATTATAATCAGCCGATCGATTTCACCAGTAACTGACTTCTCAAGGCTTAAAATGAATACAAAATATCAAAATGATATACATTGACATAACATAGACAAGTAATACTGAGAATGAAATGAGATATCAATACACAATACTGAAAGCTTGTAAAATAAAATGCATCATTGGGAATTCAAAGATGGTCTAAATAACTCAATAAACATAGATTCTTTCCTTTCCCGCTCTAACTTAGATGCACCCGGGGACAATTGATAAAAGGGGGCCGCAGAAAATAATTTCCCACAGGCAGCTATATGCCTGCTAACGTTAAGAATGGCCGAGTTACCCATATTAATGTGTTGGCGGTGCACTGTCATTCTATGATTGAAGGAGTCCCCTGTCTGACCGATGTAATATTCACCGCAGTGGCATTCAAGCTTATATATTACGTTGGAAGATTTACAGTTTAAGTTCTTTCTAATTTCATATGATTTTCCAACTCGAGCAAATTCAATTAATTTTCCGGTTATGAGTACGTTACATGTTTTGCATCTTTTATCACCACATTTTGTTATACCCGATAATGTTTTACGGTTGTTATTACGCAAGATGGAAATCAAACCTTTCGGTTGTCTGTATGATGCCTTTATGCAGCAAGTCTTGAAATAGTCATCGATATAAATATAATTTGCAATAGGTCGAATGAGATTCTTGAAAATGTCAGGGTTATTCTTATTAAAGGAATGAACAAATGGTATCAGTTTCATGTTTCTTGATTCATGTTGGTCCGAATTCACTTGCGTTTGTTGAGTTGTTTCAGCTCTGTGTATTGCATTCTCTATCAATGGAACTGGGTAGTGTAATTTCGTTAAATGATGTTTGAGCTCCATGCATCATAGCAATAACTATTTCCATCTTGTTTGTCAATGTATCGAGTTTGCTGTTAATGTCTTCATTCATAATTGATTGAGAACCTCCTCTAGTGTTAACCATTTACCAATAAATAGATAGAAGATAAAAGTTTTGGTAAAAGTTGTAAATAAAATAATATGAAAGCCACTAGAATTGGTCTCAAATTATTATAATCAGCCGATCGATTTCACCAGTAACTGGCTTGTCAAGGCTTAAAATGAATACAAAATATCAAAATGATATACATTGACATAACATAGACAAGTAATACTGAGAATGAAATGAGATATCAATACACAATACTGAAAGCTTGTAAAATAAAATGCATCATTGGGAATTCAAAGATGGTCTAAATAACTCAATAAACATAGATTCTTTCCTTTCCCGCTCTAACTTAGATGCACCCGGGGACAATTGATAAAAGGGGGCCGCAGAAAATAATTTCCCACAGGCAGCTATATGCCTGCTAACGTTAAGAATGGCCGAGTTACCCATATTAATGTGTTGGCGGTGCACTGTCATTCTATGATTGAAGGAGTCCCCTGTCTGACCGATGTAATATTCACCGCAGTGGCATTCAAGCTTATATATTACGTTGGAAGATTTACAGTTTAAGTTCTTTCTAATTTCATATGATTTTCCAACTCGAGCAAATTCAATTAATTTTCCGGTTATGAGTACGTTACATGTTTTGCATCTTTTATCACCACATTTTGTTATACCCGATAATGTTTTACGGTTGTTATTACGCAAGATGGAAATCAAACTTTTCGGTTGTCTGTATGATGCCTTTATGCAGCAAGTCTTGAAATAGTCATCGATATAAATATAATTTGCAATAGGTCGAATGAGATTCTTGAAAATGTCAGGGTTATTCTTATTAAAGGAATGAACAAATGGTATCAGTTTCATGTTTCTTGATTCATGTTGGTCCGAATTCACTTGCGTTTGTTGAGTTGTTTCAGCTCTGTGTATTGCATTCTCTATCAATGGAACTGGGTAGTGTAATTTCGTTAAATGATGTTTGAGCTCCATGCATCATAGCAATAACTATTTCCATCTTGTTTGTCAATGTATCGAGTTTGCTGTTAATGTCTTCATTCATAATTGATTGAGAACCTCCTCTAGTGTTAACCATTTACCAATAAATAGATAGAAGATAAAAGTTTTGGTAAAAGTTGTAAATAAAATAATATGAAAGCCACTAGAATTGGTCTCAAATTATTATAATCAGCCGATCGATTTCACCAGTAACTGGCTTGTCAAGGCTTAAAATGAATACAAAATATCAAAATGATATACATTGACATAACATAGACAAGTAATACTGAGAATGAAATGAGATATCAATACACAATACTGAAAGCTTGTAAAATAAAATGCATCATTGGGAATTCAAAGATGGTCTAAATAACTCAATAAACATAGATTCTTTCCTTTCCCGCTCTAACTTAGATGCACCCGGGGACAATTGATAAAAGGGGGCCGCAGAAAATAATTTCCCACAGGCAGCTATATGCCTGCTAACGTTAAGAATGGCCGAGTTACCCATATTAATGTGTTGGCGGTGCACTGTCATTCTATGATTGAAGGAGTCCCCTGTCTGACCGATGTAATATTCACCGCAGTGGCATTCAAGCTTATATATTACGTTGGAAGATTTACAGTTTAAGTTCTTTCTAATTTCATATGATTTTCCAACTCGAGCAAATTCAATTAATTTTCCGGTTATGAGTACGTTACATGTTTTGCATCTTTTATCACCACATTTTGTTATACCCGATAATGTTTTACGGTTGTTATTACGCAAGATGGAAATCAAACCTTTCGGTTGTCTGTATGATGCCTTTATGCAGCAAGTCTTGAAATAGTCATCGATATAAATATAATTTGCAATAGGTCGAATGAGATTCTTGAAAATGTCAGGGTTATTCTTATTAAAGGAATGAACAAATGGTATCAGTTTCATGTTTCTTGATTCATGTTGGTCCGAATTCACTTGCGTTTGTTGAGTTGTTTCAGCTCTGTGTATTGCATTCTCTATCAATGGAACTGGGTAGTGTAATTTCGTTAAATGATGTTTGAGCTCCATGCATCATAGCAATAACTATTTCCATCTTGTTTGTCAATGTATCGAGTTTGCTGTTAATGTCTTCATTCATAATTGATTGAGAACCTCCTCTAGTGTTAACCATTTACCAATAAATAGATAGAAGATAAAAGTTTTGGTAAAAGTTGTAAATAAAATAATATGAAAGCCACTAGAATTGGTCTCAAATTATTATAATCAGCCGATCGATTTCACCAGTAACTGGCTTGTCAAGGCTTAAAATGAATACAAAATATCAAAATGATATACATTGACATAACATTGACAAGTAATACTGAGAATGAAATGAGATATCAATACACAATACTGAAAGCTTGTAAAATAAAATGCATCATTGGGAATTCAAAGATGGTCTAAATAACTCAATAAACATAGATTCTTTCCTTTCCCGCTCTAACTTAGATGCACCCGGGGACAATTGATAAAAGGGGGCCGCAGAAAATAATTTCCCACAGGCAGCTATATGCCTGCTAACGTTAAGAATGGCCGAGTTACCCATATTAATGTGTTGGCGGTGCACTGTCATTCTATGATTGAAGGAGTCCCCTGTCTGACCGATGTAATATTCACCGCAGTGGCATTCAAGCTTATATATTGCGTTGGAAGATTTACAGTTTAAGTTCTTTCTAATTTCATATGATTTTCCAACTCGAGCAAATTCAATTAATTTTCCGGTTATGAGTACGTTACATGTTTTGCATCTTTTATCACCACATTTTGTTATACCCGATAATGTTCTACGGTTGTTATTACGCAAGATGGAAATCAAACCTTTCGGTTGTCTGTATGATGCCTTTATGCAGCAAGTCTTGAAATAGTCATCGATATAAATATAATTTGCAATAGGTCGAATGAGATTCTTGAAAATGTCAGGGTTATTCTTATTAAAGGAATGAACAAATGGTATCAGTTTCATGTTTCTTGATTCATGTTGGTCCGAATTCACTTGCGTTTGTTGAGTTGTTTCAGCTCTGTGTATTGCATTCTCTATCAATGGAACTGGGTAGTGTAATTTCGTTAAATGATGTTTGAGCTCCATGCATCATAGCAATAACTATTTCCATCTTGTTTGTCAATGTATCGAGTTTGCTGTTAATGTCTTCATTCATAATTGATTGAGAACCTCCTCTAGTGTTAACCATTTACCAATAAATAGATAGAAGATAAAAGTTTTGGTAAAAGTTGTAAATAAAATAATATGAAAGCCACTAGAATTGGTCTCAAATTATTATAATCAGCCGATCGATTTCACCAGTAATTTTCTTGTCAAGGCTTAAAATGAATACAAAATATCAAAATGATATACATTGACATAACATAGACAAGTAATACTGAGAATGAAATGAGATATCAATACACAATACTGAAAGCTTGTAAAATAAAATGCATCATTGGGAATTCAAAGATGGTCTAAATAACTCAATAAACATAGATTCTTTCCTTTCCCGCTCTAACTTAGATGCACCCGGGGACAATTGATAAAAGGGGGCCGCAGAAAATAATTTCCCACAGGCAGCTATATGCCTGCTAACGTTAAGAATGGCCGAGTTACCCATATTAATGTGTTGGCGGTGCACTGTCATTCTATGATTGAAGGAGTCCCCTGTCTGACCGATGTAATATTCACCGCAGTGGCATTCAAGATTATATATTGCGTTGGAAGATTTACAGTTTAAGTTCTTTCTAATTTCATATGATTTTCCAACTCGAGCAAATTCAATTAATTTTCCGGTTATGAGTACGTTACATGTTTTGCATCTTTTATCACCACATTTTGTTATACCCGATAATGTTTTACGGTTGTTATTACGCAAGATGGAAATCAAACCTTTCGGTTGTCTGTATGATGCCTTTATGCAGCAAGTCTTGAAATAGTCATCGATATAAATATAATTTGCAATAGGTCGAATGAGATTCTTGAAAATGTCAGGGTTATTCTTATTAAAGGAATGAACAAATGGTATCAGTTTCATGTTTCTTGATTCATGTTGGTCCGAATTCACTTGCGTTTGTTGAGTTGTTTCAGCTCTGTGTATTGCATTCTCTATCAATGGAAATAGTTATTGCTATGATGCATGGAGCTCAAACATCATTTAACGAAATTACACTACCCAGTTCCATTGATAGAGAATGCAATACACAGAGCTGAATCAACTCAACAAACGCAAGTGAATTCGGACCAACATGAATCAAGAAACATGAAACTGATACCATTTGTTCATTCCTTTAATAAGAATAACCCTGACATTTTCAAGAATCTCATTCGACCTATTGCAAATTATATTTATATCGATGACTATTTCAAGACTTGCTGCATAAAGGCATCATACAGACAACCGAAAGGTTTGATTTCCATCTTGCGTAATAACAACCGTAAAACATTATCGGGTATAACAAAATGTGGTGATAAAAGATGCAAAACATGTAACGTACTCATAACCGGAAAATTAATTGAATTTGCTCGAGTTGGAAAATCATATGAAATTAGAAAGAACTCAAACTGTAAATCTTCCAACGTAATATATAAGCTTGAATGCCACTGCGGTGAATATTACATCGGTCAGACAGGGGACTCCTTCAATCATAGAATGACAGTGCACCGCCAACACATTAATATGGGTAACTCGGCCATTCTTAACGTTAGCAGGCATATAGCTGCCTGTGGGAAATTATTTTCTGCGGCCCCCTTTTATCAATTGTCCCCGGGTGCATCTAAGTTAGAGCGGGAAAGGAAAGAATCTATGTTTATTGAGTTATTTAGACCATCTTTGAATTCCCAATGATGCATTTTATTTTACAAGCTTTCAGTATTGTGTATTGATATCTCATTTCATTCTCAGTATTACTTGTCTATGTTATGTCAATGTATATCATTTTGATATTTTGTATTCATTTTAAGCCTTGACAAGCCAGTTACTGGTGAAATCGATCGGCTGATTATAATAATTTGAGACCAATTCTAGTGGCTTTCATATTATTTCATTTACAACTTTTACCAAAACTTTTATCTTCTATCTATTTATTGGTAAATGGTTAACACTAGAGGAGGTTCTCAATCAATTATGAATGAAGACATTAACAGCAAACTCGATACATTGACAAACAAGATGGAAATAGTTATTGCTATGATGCATGGAGCTCAAACATCATTTAACGAAATTACACTACCCAGTTCCATTGATAGAGAATGCAATACACAGAGCTGAAACAACTCAACAAACGCAAGTGAATTCGGACCAACATGAATCAAGAAACATGAAACTGATACCATTTGTTCATTCCTTTAATAAGAATAACCCTGACATTTTCAAGAATCTCATTCGACCTATTGCAAATTATATTTATATCGATGACTATTTCAAGACTTGCTGCATAAAGGCATCATACAGACAACCGAAAGGTTTGATTTCCATCTTGCGTAATAACAACCGTAAAACATTATCGGGTATAACAAAATGTGGTGATAAAAGATGCAAAACATGTAACGTACTCATAACCGGAAAATTAATTGAATTTGCTCGAGTTGGAAAATCATATGAAATTAGAAAGAACTCAAACTGTAAATCTTCCAACGTAATATATAAGCTTGAATGCCACTGCGGTGAATATTACATCGGTCAGACAGGGGACTCCTTCAATCATAGAATGACAGTGCACCGCCAACACATTAATATGGGTAACTCGGCCATTCTTAACGTTAGCAGGCATATAGCTGCCTGTGGGAAATTATTTTCTGCGGCCCCCTTTTATCAATTGTCCCCGGGTGCATCTAAGTTAGAGCGGGAAAGGAAAGAATCTATGTTTATTGAGTTATTTAGACCATCTTTGAATTCCCAATGATGCATTTTATTTTACAAGCTTTCAGTATTGTGTATTGATATCTCATTTCATTCTCAGTATTACTTGTCTATGTTATGTCAATGTATATCATTTTGATATTTTGTATTCATTTTAAGCCTTGACAAGCCAGTTACTGGTGAAATCGATCGGCTGATTATAATAATTTGAGACCAATTCTAGTGGCTTTCATATTATTTCATTTACAACTTTTACCAAAACTTTTATCTTCTATCTATTTATTGGTAAATGGTTAACACTAGAGGAGGTTCTCAATCAATTATGAATGAAGACATTAACAGCAAACTCGATACATTGACAAACAAGATGGAAATAGTTATTGCTATGATGCATGGAGCTCAAACATCATTTAACGAAATTACACTACCCAGTTCCATTGATAGAGAATGCAATACACAGAGCTGAAACAACTCAACAAACGCAAGTGAATTCGGACCAACATGAATCAAGAAACATGAAACTGATACCATTTGTTCATTCCTTTAATAAGAATAACCCTGACATTTTCAAGAATCTCATTCGACCTATTGCAAATTATATTTATATCGATGACTTTTTTCAAGACTTGCTGCATAAAGGCATCATACAGACAACCGAAAGGTTTGATTTCCATCTTGCGTAATAACAACCGTAAAACATTATCGGGTATAACAAAATGTGGTGATAAAAGATGCAAAACATGTAACGTACTCATAACCGGAAAATTAATTGAATTTGCTCGAGTTGGAAAATCATATGAAATTAGAAAGAACTCAAACTGTAAATCTTCCAACGTAATATATAAGCTTGAATGCCACTGCGGTGAATATTACATCGGTCAGACAGGGGACTCCTTCAATCATAGAATGACAGTGCACCGCCAACACATTAATATGGGTAACTCGGCCATTCTTAACGTTAGCAGGCATATAGCTGCCTGTGGGAAATTATTTTCTGCGGCCCCCTTTTATCAATTGTCCCCGGGTGCATCTAAGTTAGAGCGGGAAAGGAAAGAATCTATGTTTATTGAGTTATTTAGACCATCTTTGAATTCCCAATGATGCATTTTATTTTACAAGCTTTCAGTATTGTGTATTGATATCTCATTTCATTCTCAGTATTACTTGTCTATGTTATGTCAATGTATATCATTTTGATATTTTGTATTCATTTTAAGCCTTGACAAGCCAGTTACTGGTGAAATCGATCGGCTGATTATAATAATTTGAGACCAATTCTAGTGGCTTTCATATTATTTCATTTACAACTTTTACCAAAACTTTTATCTTCTATCTATTTATTGGTAAATGGTTAACACTAGAGGAGGTTCTCAATCAATTATGAATGAAGACATTAACAGCAAACTCGATACATTGACAAACAAGATGGAAATAGTTATTGCTATGATGCATGGAGCTCAAACATCATTTAACGAAATTACACTACCCAGTTCCATTGATAGAGAATGCAATACACAGAGCTGAAACAACTCAACAAACGCAAGTGAATTCGGACCAACATGAATCAAGAAACATGAAACTGATACCATTTGTTCATTCCTTTAATAAGAATAACCCTGACATTTTCAAGAATCTCATTCGACCTATTGCAAATTATATTTATATCGATGACTATTTCAAGACTTGCTGCATAAAGGCATCATACAGACAACCGAAAGGTTTGATTTCCATCTTGCGTAATAACAACCGTAAAACATTATCGGGTATAACAAAATGTGGTGATAAAAGATGCAAAACATGTAACGTACTCATAACCGGAAAATTAATTGAATTTGCTCGAGTTGGAAAATCATATGAAATTAGAAAGAACTTAAACTGTAAATCTTCCAACGTAATATATAAGCTTGAATGCCACTGCGGTCAATATTACATCGGTCAGACAGGGGACTCCTTCAATCATAGAATGACAGTGCACCGCCAACACATTAATATGGGTAACTCGGCCATTCTTAACGTTAGCAGGCATATAGCTGCCTGTGGGAAATTATTTTCTGCGGCCCCCTTTTATCAATTGTCCCCGGGTGCATCTAAGTTAGAGCGGGAAAGGAAAGAATCTATGTTTATTGAGTTATTTAGACCATCTTTGAATTCCCAATGATGCATTTTATTTTACAAGCTTTCAGTATTGTGTATTGATATCTCATTTCATTCTCAGTATTACTTGTCTATGTTATGTCAATGTATATCATTTTGATATTTTGTATTCATTTTAAGCCTTGACAAGCCAGTTACTGGTGAAATCGATCGGCTGATTATAATAATTTGAGACCTATTCTAGTGGCTTTCACATTATTTTATATATATATATATATATATATATATATATACATTTATATACTCGATTTTGCTAGATCTCGTGTACTCGAATGTACTCAATTTTTTCAAGCAAACAAAGCAGCCACCCCGAAAGGCACAAATTATTTGTCCTGTACTTCCAAATTCTTAACATCCCTATGTTCGGGCATGTGAAGAGGAGAAAAGGAGAAGGAGCCCTTGGTCGTGTACTGGACATCGTGGTGGAAAGAACGCGTCCTCGAGGAAGGCCGAAGAAGACTTGGCTCGCAAACGTCAAAGAAGATCTGACGAGGATTGGTGCGACAGAAGAGGACGCCCAGGATCGAAACCATTGGAGACGGTTGATCAAACGTCAAACCCTCTAGTATAGGGGAAACGAAGACGCTAAAAGGATAAAGTAAAAAAAGTAAGTAAGTAAGCTACTAGACTTAGTTACTGATGACAGGGTAAATGTGATCGAATCAAAGGTCAACGACAATGACGCTGTTGTAATGAAATCAGAGCTGTGGAAAGAGATTCTCCTAACTTTTCACGCGGAGGGAGGAGGAAGAGACCGAGACGAAAAATCTCTTCGAAGTTTGTGGAAGAGGTTGAAAGAACAAGCAAAGAAGTTTCACAGAATAAAAGCGAGACAATAGAAAAGCAGGTGATGGACCATCAAATGTTGAATCAGCGACACCGGAAATCGAAAGAGTTATAGGCTTGCTGAAACCGGAACAGCTCAATCCGCCCCTGGTTTCACAATTTGACTGATGCGATCCAACAGCCACCTTTGAAGAGAAGATTTCGTGATGAGCTGCTGGAGGCGGACCCAATCGACGAAACAGAAATGTGCTCTGAAGAGAGTAGTAAGCAAAACTCCACTTCTGGATAGCGCAAGATGGCCGCCATCGCTGAGTCCCCCCCCCCTCTGGCACGGCAGAGTGTCGTGGTCGGCCGCCGTGGTGCTTCGTGTCTGAGTCCCCCCCCTCTGGAACGACAGAGGTTGTGGTCTGTCGTGGTGTGCCGGCCAGGTGGGTTCACGTTCACAACATGTTCGCTGACGTCCCCCCCCCTCTGGAACGACAGAGGTTGTGGTCTGTCGTGGTGTGCCGGCCAGGTGGGTTCACGTTCACAACATGTTCGCTGACGTCCCTCCCCCTCTGCAACGACAGAGTGTGAGACTCGGGTGAGTTGGTCCGACCGCCTGGTTGACGTGGGCGACCGTCTAGGTTGACGTGGGCGACCGCCAGGATTAGTCTTGAGGCTATAGTGTGTGATGTTTTTGGTGCAATCTGCTGAATGTTGGGTTGTAAAATGGGTTGTTTCGAGTGGAAGGAGTGGTCGGATGAGAAAACGGAGGTCGGATTCGTGTTCAGCGTGAAATTCTGCATCGGTAGGGTGAGTTTCAAGGCAATCGGTGAGAAAAAATTTTCAACATTTTTCGAAAAACGACAGAGTTAGAATTTGGGACGTTTTGGTGTGTAGCGTCCAAACGAAGCATCGGATGAGAAAACGGAGGTCAGATTCGGATTCAGCGTGAAATTCTGCATCGGTAGGGTGAGTTTCAAGTCAATCGGAGAGAAAAAATTTTCGGCTGACGTCCCCCCCCCCTGGACAGCTTGCTTCGATTTTGGCTTCCAGTGGACGGATTTTGTCGTGCGATAGCTCGTTTGAAAGCTAAGAGTGAGACAAATTCACTGAAAGAATCGGCTTGTCCCTATCTGTCTTCGTTCAAAAGTTAGAGCGGTTACAAGATTTTAGGTCGGAGCTCGCTCACCTGAAAAAATCCTAAGTGTCAGAGTGACTTTGTATGGGTAAAATTTTGAAAATTTTCCAAAGTGTGGAATTTCGACCTGGGACCGTCACCAAAACATTTTTCATCAAATTTCATTAACCCCCCCCCTCCGACAGCAATCTTCTAACTTTGGTTCGAGTGGACGGATTTTGTCTTACAGCTACTCGTTTGAAAGAGGAGAAAAAACTGCTCGACAACATTTTTTGTTGCGAGTCAATCGGACCAACCGTTCAAAAGTTAGAGCGGTTACAAGATTTTAGGTCGGAGCTCGCTTACCTGAAAAAATCCTAAGTGTCAGAGTGACTTTGTATGGGTAAAATTTTGAAAATTTTCCAAAGTGTGGAATTTCGACCTGGGACCGTCACCAAAACATTTTTCATCAAATTTCACTGACCTCCCCCCCCTGGACAGCTTGCTTCGATTTTGGCTTCCAGTGGACGGATTTTGTCGTGCAATAGCTCGTTTGAAAGCTAAGAGTAAGACAAATTCAGTGAAAGAATCGGCTTGTTCCTATCTGTCTTCGTTCAAAAGTTAGAGCGGTTACAAGATTTTAGGTCGGAGCTCGCTCACCTGAAAAAATCCTAAGTGTCAGAGTGACTTTGTATGGGTAAAATTTTGAAAATTTTCCAAAGTGTGGAATTTCGACCTGGGACCGTCACCAAAACATTTTTCATCAAATTTCATTGACCCCCCCCCGACAGCAATCTTCTAACTTTGGTTCTAGTGGACGGATTTTGTCTTACAGCTACTCGTTTGAAAGAGGAGAAAAAACTGCTCCACAACATTTTTTGTTGCGAGTCAATCGGACCAACCGTTCAAAAGTTAGAGCGGTTACAAGATTTTAGGTCGGAGCTCGCTTACCTGAAAAAATCCTAAGTGTCAGAGTGACTTTGTATGGGTAAAATTTTGAAAATTTTCCAAAGTGTGGAATTTCGACCTGGGACCGTCACCAAAACATTTTTCATCAAATTTCACTGACCTCCCCCCCCTGGACAGCTTGCTTCGATTTTGGCTTCCAGTGGACGGATTTTGTCGTGCGATAGCTCGTTTGAAAGCTAAGAGTGAGACAAATTCAGTGAAAGAATCGGCTTGTTCCTATCTGTCTTCGTTCAAAAGTTAGAGCGGTTACAAGATTTTAGGTCGGAGCTCGCTCACCTGAAAAAATTTTAAGTGTCAGAGTGACTTTGTATGGGTAAAATTTTGAAAATTTTCCAAAGTGTGGAATTTCGACCTGGGACCGTCACCAAAACATTTTTCATCAAATTTCACTGACCTCCCCCCCCTGGACAGCTTGCTTCGATTTTGGCTTCCAGTGGACGGATTTTGTCGTGCGATAGCTCGTTTGAAAGCTAAGAGTAAGACAAATTCAGTGAAAGAATCGGCTTGTTCCTATCTGTCTTCGTTCAAAAGTTAGAGCGGTTACAAGATTTTAGGTCGGAGCTCGCTCACCTGAAAAAATCCTAAGTGTCAGAGTGACTTTGTATGGGTAAAATTTTGAAAATTTTCCAAAGTGTGGAATTTCGACCTGGGACCGTCACCAAAACATTTTTCATCAAATTTCATTGACCCCCCCCCCCCGACAGCAATCTTCTAACTTTGGTTCTAGTGGACGGATTTTGTCTTACAGCTACTCGTTTGAAAGAGGAGAAAAAACTGCTCGACAACATTTTTTGTTGCGAGTCAATCGGACCAGCCGTTCAAAAGTTAGAGCGGTTACAAGATTTTAGGTTGGAGCTCGCTCACCTGAAAAAATCCTAAGTGTCAGAGTGACTTTGTATGGGTAAAATTTTGAAAATTTTCCAAAGTGTGGAATTTCGACCTGGGACCGTCACCAAAACATTTTTCATCAAATTTCACTGACCTCCCCCCCCCTCTGGACAGCTAGCTTCGATCTTGGCTTCTACTGGACGGATTTTGTCGTGCGATAGCTCGTTTGAAAGCTAAGAGTGAGACAAATTCAGTGAAAGAATCGGCTTGTTCCTATCTGTCTTCGTTCAAAAGTTAGAGCGGTTACAAGATTTTAGGTCGGAGCTCGCTCACCTGAAAAAATCCTAAGTGTCAGAGTGACTTTGTATGGGTAAAATTTTGAAAATTTTCCAAAGTGTGGAATTTCGACCTGGGACCGTCACCAAAACATTTTTCATCAAATTTCACTGACCTCCCCCCCCACTGGACAGCTTGCTTCGATTTTGGCTTCCAGTGGACGGATTTTGTCGTGCGATAGCTCGTTTGAAAGCTAAGAGTGAGACAAATTCAGTGAAAGAATCGGCTTGTTCCTATCTGTCTTCGTTCAAAAGTTAGAGCGGTTACAAGATTTTAGGTCGGAGCTCGCTCACCTGAAAAAATCCTAAGTGTCAGAGTGGCTTTGTATGGGTAAAATTTTGAAAATTTTCCAAAGTGTGGAATTTCGACCTGGGACCGTCACCAAAACATTTTTCATCAAATTTCTGTGAACGAGGGGGGGGGGAGGTCAGTGAAATTTGATGAAAAATGTTTTGGTAAAGGTCCCAGGTCGAAATTCGGAAGTTTTAAATTTTTCAAAATTTTCACCACACTGGAGCTCTCACACTTAGGAATTTTTTCACTTGTGGCATGTTACATGGACATGTGCTGGCGGACCAACTTCCCGTGGTCATATGAGAATGGTTCAGGTGTCATATTGTAAAGAATGATGAGACGAATCGTTTGCAACAAACCGCATGTCGCTACGATGAATACTTTCGGAGATAGAGCCATTTTAAGTTTTCTTCCGAGCATATATAAACCCCCGACAACGTAAGTCTGATCACTTCATCGAAAGACGAGGTAAGCGACGGTCGTCGCTCTGAGCTCCCGATATCGGGTGTTTCAAAGGACTCTATCTTTTGAAGTAGGCAAGCTATCTTGCTACTTCAAAGTTTGTATGATAGAGTTTGATAGTGTCTTTACTACTGATAAAATTTTTTAAAAGTAGTATGAGTAGTAAAATGCGGAATTTTTTAAAAATTCTTAATTTTCAGTTTTTTCAAAGTTTTAACATATAGACTAAGGTTTTCAAGTATGCTGAGTTCAAATCTGCTATCAGATTTGAAATTTAACTAAGTCTAAGGCAGCTTTGAGGGGTTAGATCCCAGCTACTGATCACTACCTTTGACTCGCGTTCCTGTTACCACTTCGGGGCAGTGACAATGATGTCTTCAGCTGTAAAGAGCGGGTATCGGGGAAGATCTCTCACTTCCCTAGTGATCAGTACAAGGCCTTCGGGCTGTCGACGGGATCGAGTGCCACTCACTACACTCACATCTATCATTCCTCACTAAGTGTTGATATTATGTTGAATGTTGACTAAGTTGGATGTTGAATGATGATATTATGTTCTAGGCTGTATACTACATTCAAATCTGCTATCAGAAATTTAACTAAGGCAGCTTTGAGGGGTTAGATCCCAGCTACTGATCACTACGTTTGACTCGGCGTTGCTGTTACCACTTCGGGGCAGTGTCAATGATGTCTTTAGCTGTAAAGAGCGGGTATCGGGGAAGATCTCTCACTTCCCTAGTGATCGGTACAAGGCCTTCGGGCTGTCGACGGGATCGAGTGCCACTCACTACACTCACATCTATCATTCCTGACTAAGTGTAATGCTTTAGGAATATGACTGTACTACATGATTCAAAACTTATACTAATTTCATTATCTTACAGTTAACGAGAAATCTGAGTACCGACAGCAAAAATGGTGAACAATGATAGAAATAAGAAGTTTCACATTAAAATGTGCGTATGCGGTCAAATCAACCGCCGAGACGGTCTCAGGGACCACATAAGGAAGGCAGGGGCCGACCACATGGTTATCCTGAATAGGGTTGCCTGTGTGAAGTGCAGGGTGCTGTTGGTTGTTGGGCAGGAGGCCGAGTTTTATCGGAGGCATGGTGAGTGTACAGGAGGGTTGGTGACCGATTTGAGATTTGTGGAGTTGATGAATGCTGAGAAGGAGCGAATGTTGGAGAAAGAGGCCAAGAATGTTGTTGAGAATGCTAGTGGGAATGTTGTTGAGAATGCTAGTGGGAATGCTGTGGAGAATGCTAGTGGGAATGCTGTGGAGAATGAGGTAGAGAATGCTGTGACCGGTTTGAAGGCTGACAAGTGGCGGAAGAGAGTGTTTGAGAGTGATGATGAGGATGATGTGGATTTGGATAGGGAGCGAGTGAGGAAGTGTGTGAGGAAGTTGAGCTCTTCGTCATCGGAGGTGTCAGACATCGTCATCACCGACCCCCCGAAGAGCTCATCTTCCCCAATAGTGAAGGGTGGTGGGGTACGGAAGCAGTCGGCGCGGTGGGATGAGGACATGAAAAAGAAGCATGTGTCGCAGCAAGCGGCACATGCTTTGTTGGTAGATCGCTACGAAAGTTTGAAGAAGGTGAATGAGAGAACGTTGAGTGAGTTGAGTGAGCTGAAAATGAAGGAGGTGAAATGTAAGGAGGTGGCAGATGAGAATATCCGTATGAGGCGTGTTGTGAAAGAGTTGAAGGAGAATGTGCGAGTGTTGGAAGACAAGAATGATGAGTGTGAGAAGAGGGCGAGTGCTGCGGAGAGGAGAATGGGAGAGGCAGAAGCGAAGTTTGAGGAGATGATGTAGGAGATGAGTGTGTTGAGAGCGAGGAATGTTGAGTTGGAGAGGACTGTGGCTCGGCGGGGTGATGAGAGGCAGGCGTGTGAGAAGTTGGAGCGCATGAGGGATGAGTGGGAACGTGTGAATGAGGATCGTTTGTTTGAGTTCCACATCCCTATTCGGGATAACCATCTGGCCGGCGAAGTCCTCGTCAATAAAAGCCTGGACGAAAGTATTGTATTCTATCATGGACATCCGAGCAAGAAATGCCTCCACGCCACACTAAGAATGCGCGGGCATCTGCACAAATTTTCAATCAGGAAGCCCAAGAGACTGCCTAAGGATGACTAACTTGGTAAGTGAAAAGCAAATAAGATAGTATATCCTATTCTAATACATATCATTTTCATTGCAGATCTTTGCCTGCCTTCACCACCCCATCAATTTACTCCCGAGAACGAACCATCGGCTCTCTTAAGGGCCACCTAGGGGCAAGACATGATAGAACCTCCTCGCGGTTTGCCCTGGGCAGTCTTCGGACTGGCGAATACTATCATTAAGTTGAATCTGCTATCAGTCAACTTGAACGTTGCAAATGAAGTTCGGTGTAATACTTCCTTTCGACGGGCGTTCCTGTAAAGGGCGGCGGTGAAACCCGTAGCTATGTATACCGCAAGGGACATTCGGCAATGGTCAATCTTGTTAAACCTCTCTGCGTCATGTTTGCAAGTGATTGCCTCTGTCTCAACGTAGTATGCATTCGCGCCAGGGCGACATTTAGCCAACTGTCGAAGGTTGCCTAAAACTTTCCATTGCATACGCTATGAGAACCATGAGTTCTACCTGTCTCTATCAATGAGACGAATTGATGAATGGAATGAAATGGGAGGACACTCACGCGCCACACGCAACATAACACACTTCTCTCTTCCGTAGTCTAGCAAGCTCTTTACACATGGATCGCAGTCGATTGCTATCCATGTATCAGAAGTGTAAGCGATCTTAATTTTATTTAACACTATTTCATCTACCATCATCGCCCATATGAAATGTTATAAGATTTACAAGTTAGACTAAGCGTGCTACTATTTCCATATGAAAAAGTATACATGGTTAAATCATCCACTTAAGCCCATCCGTAGTCTAACAAGCTCTTTACACATGGATCGCAGTCGATTGCTATCCCTGTATCAGAAGTGTAAGCTATCTTAATTTATTTGACACTATTTCATCTACCATCATCGTCCATATGAAATGTTATAAGATTTACAAGTTAGACTAAGCGTGCTACTATTTCCATATGAAAAAGTATACATGGTTAAATCATCCACTTAAGCCCATCCGTAGTCTAACAAGCTCTTTACACATGGATCGCAGTCGATTGCTATCCCTGTATCAGAAGTGTAAGCTATCTTAATTTATTTGACACTATTTCATCTACCCTCATCGTCCATATGAAATGTTTTAAGATTTACAAGTTAGACTAAGCGTGCTACTATTTCCAAATGAAAAAGTATACATGGTTAAATTATTCACTAAAACCCCATTCAAGTAAGTCAGTATGAAAGCAAAGATAATACGAAATAAACATTTATTATGGCATGTATTTCAAAAGGTCTTCATCGTCAATATCGTCCCAGAGTCTGACTTCACATAGATCACAAAAACAGTTGAGCTGCTTTAAACGTTCTTCTGCAGCGTCCCTCACTTTCTCAATGTACGCCCACTCCGCCACGGTTCGCGGTTGGGAGTTAGGGGTGTACCACTCCCATATTTGATGCAAGTGCGACTTGCTGGTCATCTCCATCACCCCTTCGGCATCATATTGTAAATATTTCCACCGTATGCCTGCTAGGTCGGGCAACTCCTCTTCATCGTCCTCCAATAATGATAACTTTCGTATATTGTCGAGATTGTATGTCTTCTCCACCTTCGCCTTGTTTGGTGCATTTGGTGTAACGAGCACCTTTGCTGATGTACATGGAGAGGAGAACTCCAATGCGGTATTTGGTGTTGTTGGAGGACTTGTCATGTTGTCTTTGAAATGCTGACTTTGAATAATGATAACTTTAACATTTTTCTAATTCTTAAGTATACACAAGCAGCCAATCAGAATGAACATCCAATGAATGAAGAGAATGAAAGTATATAAGCAAAGTGACATTCAGGTCATTTCATTTAATCTGTGAATCATACAAGTGACGAACGCACGATCTCTCTCTTTGATTATTATTTGTCTGATCATATTTCAAAATGGTAAGTTAAAGATTTCCTCTCTCATCTCCCTCAAACGTGTGACTAATAGCATCTTCCTCAATTTCAGGCATCAACTTCATCACCAACGCCCTCTCTTCTCGAGGAAAGTTTAGAGTTATTGAGTCAAGGTAGGTTGTAACACTACACTGAGGATTGAACAGATATGATAGAATGATTTCTCTTTCAGGTGATGTGAGTTCCAGCTCAGGACAGGGAGTGGACCACCCACGCCTCAGAGGAGACGACCACCTCCAGACCTCCCACCCAGGTCAAAGGACAAGCACACATACCACTCACCAAGGACACCTCCACAGGAGGGATGTGACAAACCAGGCGACTGAAGACAAACCCACCAGTACTACCCAACACAGAAGATCAAAACACTAACTTGAAGCCAGGAGGCGAGCGAACACCACCACGAAACCCCTTAGTAGTAACTCTCAAAATCCCCCCGAACAACTAGACTAGAAAAACTTGGACAGCCCATCTACCACAACAACGGACCCCCTACCACCCATTCCCAGTACCTGGGGACCCCGGACTAACTCAGTCGTAGGAGAGAAGGGAGGAGACAGGACTTACCCCCCAGGCAGGTACACCGCCAAAACCCAGCGGCCGAGAGCCAGGTGACCAGACCTGCCATCCACAGACCCCCGCCACCGAGGGGGACCCACTCCAGGGACAGGACCCCCAGAAGAGGTAGACCAGCCCACCCCAACGCGGACAGAGAGATCACTCAGAAGACCACATAGGGACAACCAGGACCCCGGGCGACACGACCCACCCTCACCAGGACACAGAGTGACTGGGCGGACATCCCAACTTCCGGACCGTACCCAAGAGAAGACTGCTGTACGCGACCCCCGGCCGTGAAGAGCCGAGGCTAAGCCGCCGCGGACAGCTGCCGCCAGGCCCCAAACTCGGCCACCCCTACCCACCCGCTCTGGCGGAGCCCGGGCCGACCCCTTTCACCTCAACCCCGCCCCCAAACCCCCCCTCTCCCTCACATCCAACCAAAACACACCCCCAAACCCCCCTCCCCCTAACCCGCGGCCCTCCGAGAACAACCCTATACCTCGAGGGAGCCCGGCCCTGAGGACGGCCAACACCCCTCCCCAAGGCCGTCCCCTTGCGGGCGGCCACAGGGCTGCCTCCCAACCCTATCAAACACCAACCCAACCTGCCGGGTGCCGCTCAAAATGCCCCCACTATCACCAACGACCCCTGCAGCCGCCAAGTCGAGCCCCCACCCACCTCCGAACAGGTTCGAAAAACTCGCCAACCTGGGACCCTAAAAAACTAAAACTCCAACCCGAGAGAGCCACTATCTTGACACCACCCAACCCCTACCACCGCTCAGATGCCACAACTCCTGCACTCAGAGCAGGCGAGACAAAGACACATTCCACCCAGGGACCACCAAAATAAACCCTCCCCCCCGGAACACGCGCGCACGAGGGGACATTCCGAACTCAACCAAAGGACTCATTCAGAAAGGACCTACACCCGCGGAAGTGAGACAACAGAGAAGCGCAGGGGTACCAGGACGGAGACCCCCTCCTGCTCCCTACCCGGATGCGGACACAGCGAAGGACACCTAGACACCTCTTCACGACACCCAAATCCCCCTGCCCGTCCGGGCTGAGGGCCCAGCAAGTAGGGACCAGGAGAAAACAATCCGCAGGCCCTCACCCCAGGGACCCGGAGAGCGCGACCGGGGAACACCACCACCCTGCAGAGGAAGACTACGGCGACAAAACCTACAATCACACCCAGAGGGCAAAGAGCGCGAGGACAGGATCTAATATCCCTCGAGGACCCACTCACTCC
Source organism: Prostheceraeus crozeri (assembly GCA_907163375.1). Lineage (NCBI taxonomy): Eukaryota > Metazoa > Platyhelminthes > Polycladida > Euryleptidae > Prostheceraeus > Prostheceraeus crozeri. The sequence goes on along the minus strand of CAJQUW010008489.1, from coordinate 78,267 downwards.
CCCGCCTCAGGGAGAAAGCAAGGGAAAAGGCCCCTCACACCGACCCCCCCGGCAAGCTGTCATGGACCGGGAGGGGAGCCCAGAAGAGACGGACACATCCGGGACCACCGAACACGTGTCAGCTACGGAAACAGACCCGACCCCCCAAGACCCCCGGAGAGACCCGCCCCCAGGGAGAACCCATCCACACCGAAGGAGGACACCCTACCCCCCAACATCCCACTCATCCCGAACTCCTTAGGCAACAGGAAGGACCCCGGCACAGGGGGGAGCGAACACCCACTTCCCCAACTCCAATACCGATCCAGACCCTTCACCTGCGACTCGAGAGTCACAGGGGACGGACCCATTCCCTACCCGGGAGTGAAGAGCCAGACACAGGGACCCTCGGCGTGACTCCGCCCCCACCAACCTTACCCAGCACCTACTGTCCACCCTCGCAACCCCCTCCAGGACCAGAACCACCCCAGAGGACAGGCTGACCTAGACAGAGAGAAAGAACAAGACCCTATAGCCCAAAATCTCTTTGACCAACGCCAACCCCACACCACCCCCCCACCCCTACAACCCCGGAAACAAACACCCGGGACCACCCACCAATTCCCCACACTCCCCACCACCCACCCCAAACCCACCCTAACTCGCGGCAAGGCAACGAGTGGGAATGTGCCGACTGCGGACATATGTTTACAAGGAAGCACAGTCTCCTTCGACACATCAAACAAACGTGTGTGTCAACGCAAAGCGGCGTCAATCTCCGGAGGTGAAGTTGATTCTGACGATGACATCTCCTTTCCTTGCGATTTGTGCCCTCTTTCTTTTGATAGTCACTTTCAGCGATCTTCGCACAGACTTCAACACACGCATGCAAATGATCACTACACCAACGGTACCTCTACCATCTCCCTCATTAATGTTTCACATAATAATTTAGTACGCGACTACTGCATGGAGTCCAATACTCAAATAGTAGATTTTCCTGAGTGGCTCCTTCAAAATTCTAACATTATCGAAGCGCTCTTCAACAATTTAGACAATTTTAGAATGAAGGCGCTCATCTACCTTAAACTAAAATATATTAAGATAGATTTTCAAACGGGTCAAGTGACGGAGAGAATACAGTTTCATGTTCCTTCCTCTTCCGCAACCGAAGTTGTAGACTGCGAGTCTTGGCTAAATTTTCACATTCAATGTTTAAAATCAAATGTAGATAAATTCAATGAACGCGACAGCGCTCTCATTTTTGATGGTGTGGACTCAGAAATATTCAAAATTTCCCTATTAGAAAGTCATGCAGCTCGAGGCACATTTAAACTACCAAAAACGTTGTATAATAAGAAAGCTGTCATCAATGTCGATTGTAAATCACAGTGTTTCAAATATGCAGTCCTATCCATCCTTCACTATAATGATATCAACGCGAATCGAAATCATACCTATAGCTATAGACAGTGGGAGGATGAACTAGACTTTGAAGGTTGTGATAGTAACAACATGAAAATCAAAGATGTAGAAACGTTCGAAAACATAATCAGATTAAAATTGTCGTTCACGTGTGGGAGAAGGGGTTGAAGGGTGCCCGCTATAATTCACGTTCAACTTGTTATGAACGTGTAGTCAACCTCTTATTAGTAAAACAAGATGATAGCGAGGAATGGCACTACTGTGGTATTCCCAAAATCTCTCGCTTGTACACTCACTTGGGGCACTCTAAAAGAGGTGAACATTTTGTATGCGACCGCTGCATCCGCTCCTTTTGGAGTAAAGATAAATTTGAAACTCACTATGAATGGTGCAAGCGAGGTAAATTACAAATGGAACGCATGCCCAAAGATAAAATATTTTCACATAGGGATAATGGTGACGAATTAAGTCCCCTGCGTGTCATTTACGCAGACATAGAATGCTACATTGATGATATCATCCACAAGCCAGCAGCCATATCCTGCTATGAAGTATGGCATGACCACTTTAGGAATAGACAAAACAAAATGCATACTTGGCAAGGTGAAGATTGCATTTCAAAATTTCTAGAATTTCTCGATAAAGCTGCTAAATTTCAACAATCATATGATTCCCAATTGCAGCGTAAGTCACTACATATGTCAGATGAAGACAAACAAAAATTTGAAAGTTGCACATCCTGTCCTAAATGTCATAAAACGTTTGATGACGATAAAATTAAGAAAGTGCGTGATCATGATCACATCACTGGTAAATTTAGAAACGCACTCTGCTCCAAATGTAACTTTTCACTTAGGTTGAGACGTCGTGTACTACCCGTCATTTTTCATAACTTTAAGGGCTATGACAGTCATATGCTCATAAAAGGAGGGTTGAGCCAGATGAAATCGTGGCAGTTTAATGTAATAGCACAAACGAGAGAAAAATTCATGGCAATGACAGCAAAAGTACCAGTAGATAAAACTAAAGAAAATAAGACAGTCTTCTTCGAAATAAAATTTTTAGATTCATTTCAATTCATGTCAGCGTCACTAGCTTCTCTCGTTCGTAATCTCAAGTTTCTTCCCCATAGTCAAACTTTGAAGAAACACTATCCAAACTTAACGGATGAAATAATCACTCGCAAAGGAGTCTTTCCTTATGCGTATTTTAGCTCAATGTCTAAACTAAATGAAACAACCCTTCCTTCCATTGACAAATTCAAAAACGATTTGACGGGTGAAGATTGTCCAGTAGAGGACTATGAACATGCTCAAGAGGCATGGTTAAAATTTGATTGTAAAACGTTTGGCGATTATATGATCGCTTACTTAGAATTAGATGTCATTTTGCTGGCTGATGTCTTTCAGGAATTTCGACGAGTGGCATTAGAAGAAGACAAATTAGATCCTGTCCACTTTGTCAGTCTACCAGCCATGTCCTTTAAATCAGCCTTTAAAATGACTGGTGAGACCATTCATCTCTTACAAGACCCGGAGATGTATAATATATTTGAGCGCGGAATACGCGGTGGTCTCACATTGGTAAATAAACATCATATAAAATCTGAAACAGTAGGTGATGATCATATCCACCAAAAGTACTATGACCAAATTAATTTATATGGCAGTTCACTGTCTAAACCACTACCTCATTCCGAGTTTAGTTGGTTAAATCAAGATGAGCTTGAGTATTACTCCAACCCTTCAAACATTCCGAAGATTCCAGATGAAGGTGATTGGGGATATTATTTTGAAGTGGATTTGATTTATCCAAATAGCATTAAAAATAAAACTGCTGATTTCCCACTCGCACCTGAATCTGGTGAAGTGACTGAAGATATGTTTTCACCATTCATGTCACAATTTCATAATAACTTAATAGAGTGTGGACAGCCAAGGTACAAACCATGCCGCAAACTTTTACTCACCCAATATGATAAGAAAAATTATCTCGTACACTTCTGCATATTAAAATTCTATTTAGAAATGGGCATGCTTCTAAAGTCAGTTCACCGCATTATCAAATTTAGACAGAAAGCCTTCCTCAAACCCTACATAGATAGTAACAGTCAAAAACGTGCACTCGCCCAAAATAATTTTGAAAAGGATTTTTATAAATATAAGAATAACAGTCTATTCGGAAAGACCATGGAGGATGTTAGAAAACGTATGAATTACAAACTAGTCGTTGATGAACAAAAATATCACAAATTGACCTCATCACCTCTTTTCATTGATAGAGACATCATCGATGAGGATCTTGTAGGTGTTAAAATGATTAAATCAGAAGTTGAGTTGTGCAAACCCATCTATATTGGGCAAGCCGTTTTAGATTATTCCAAGCTTGAAATGTATCAACTCTTCTACATAATATTAGAACCATGCCCTCTCGTAAAAGAGGTTCGCTTGCTGGGTGGTGATACAGATAGTTTCTTTTTAAGAATTACCACTCAAAAAGATTTAAATTTTAATGAAGTAGGCAAGTCATTAGAAAAATATTTCGACACATCTAACTACAATCCCACTCATCCACTCTATTCCATACAGAATAAAGCCAAACTTGGTTGTTTTAAGGATGAAACAGCAGGAAAGGAAATAGATGAAATGATTCTCCTACGTCCTAAAATGTATTCCATGAAACTAAAAGAATGTGCAGATAGTATTAAGCGTGCTAAAGGTATATCAAAATCCATTGTTCATAAAATGAAACATCGGTCCTATAAGAAGGCCTATAAAAATAAAACTATAACGTTTGTCAATATGACAATCTTAAAATCTCAAGTTCATACTGTGAAAACGTACACGTTCAAGAAACGAGCACTTTCAGCATGGGAGGATAAGAGGTGTTGGATAGGACATAACACATCTCTTCCACATGGACATCCTGACACAAACATACCTCCACCCAAAAGAATAAAACTCACGCTACCACATTCAGGAGATGTATTGACATAATCAACTTTAACTCAGTATTTTGATGTTGCTTTTTGTAGATATACATGGTTGTTTTATGTATCGCATGAGATCGTTTCTTCCTTGTGAATATATGCCTACAGTCAGCCCATTCCCCCTATATCTGTGAAAAGACTTTTTCATATACATATTTTTATTTCAATAAACATATCACAATGACTTCACTTTGTTTTCCGAAACACTGAAGTTACGAGGGATTTAGTATCTTTCACGTGGATGCACTCTTGTAAACCATTGGTAATTTTGATAGCAATAGAGGGTATAGTTTGTTTGATGACGGGATGATAGAAAAATGATTCAAACATCTTCTCGACTATTCCATATGAAGCGTCTTTATCATGAATGAAATCACGTAAAATGTATTCTTTTTTCTCACCAACAGAAATAGGTAGAATCAAATCACTTTGAATGTAAAGGTGCTGTTCATGTTTATCAAGTGTCATTGGTGTTTCTATACCAATCGTATGCGCAGCAGCAAACACAGTTTGTAGCATTGAAAAACCAAAGAGTTTTTTCAAATTTTTACTCAATTGACATTGAATGTCATCACCCAGTCTCAGAACAACGCGTTGATTTTCAATTGAAAACGAAATGTGGTGTGTCTTTGCATCATATTTACTTTTCATCACATGCTTCAACTTCTGTTGTATATAAGGATTTACTACATGAATGAAGCTTTCAACTGTATGATATAGACGCGGCATTATATTGATAGCAACTTTAGATTCTTCATAAGACTGGTAAATTTTCTTGATGCGATCGCCATAGATGTCCACCCACCATTCATCATTAACTGAATCAGCTTTAGTGTGATATTCATGAGAAGCATACACCACACCGCTTCCAATAATAGGCGTATAATGTCTTACAAAATGACGCAAGGTTGGAGAGAAATAAACTGTAAGTTTGTCATTATATTTCTGAATAACCAACTTATTTTTGTCCGCCATAATTTTCTCTCCATACTTCTTATCCACAGTCTCATTCCATCGTTTTACTAACTCAATAAGTGATAAAGGTTGAACACCACGCTTTTTCAAAATGATGCGTTCTTCGCATTCTACAACATCTTCATCAAATATTTTAAATCTATAATGAAATTTGTTGATTCGATTTGAATAAACTTTTCTAACATTTGCAGTAGCAATTGACGTTAGATGTAGTCCATGGCCAAAACCAAGATGCGGATAGAATTCATTATCCAACCTCAGCGTAAGACCTTTAGTAAAAGAATGAAAGCGGAGGAACTGTCTCCCACTCCAATGATAGATAGTAAACTCATAAGCTTTCTGATTTTTATTCTTCATGATGGAAGTATTACCACTGTTGAATGCCTTAATAATTTTCTCATTCCCAAATGGCTCATAAGAATCTGATTTTATCTGAATCCATTCATAGTTCCACTTTCCATCTGATGTTAAATTGTATGGGAACTGAAATGCATTATTCATCGTTATTCCATCATGGGTGCGAGGAGTCAATATCATTTCTTCCAAATCATTCACATTCTGAATATTGCTATCATAGCAAATACTAGAAACGCCAACCTCCCATTCACCTTCTAAATGCAGTGGGCGATTTAATTCTACTCGATAGTCTGATGGTTTATTTTTGGGAAATTTATTCATAGAAGCATTACTGGGCAAGTAGATTAGAAACGAGTCCTTATTTTCACTTTCCATATTATTCACATTGGAAAAATATATTAGCATACGTTTGCATTAACTCTTCATTCGGAAATGGAGTGTGATACTTGTCACAGCATCTTTATGAAAAGGAATCAACGCACCAGCATCGTCATAAATGGCAATATCAATTTGTGGGATGTAGTTTGATTTCAGCTTTGTATAATGCACTTTCTTGAAAGTATGCTCAGATAAAATACTGCAGCTTTTTGGCTGGTATGGTATCATTGCTAGCAATGGAGCTTCAACATCTCCCACACGTACATCTTCACCAATATTGGAATATATCTGAAAATAGTTAATACGACGCGATAGCGACATGTCTGCGCTAGCTTTGGTTACAGTACCACTTTTAAAGATATTTTGGTCAAAACCCAAAATGTCCATTAGAGTTTTGTCCATAATTAGTTCAATACCTTTTCCACTTATAGTGAGAGACAAAGTACCTTCTTTTCCAGAAAATGAAATATGTTGCTCATTAATCACTTCATTTAAATAATCTACAACCAATTTAACCGAAGTAATAATGCGAGGCATCAACACTCTTGTTTCATGTAAGATTCCACCTAAAGGCTCTACACACTTTCTGTATAAAGATACGGTCCATTCTGTATCAAATTGATTTGACCTTTCACATGGTAAATGTTGCATATCAGATTTTCCATGAACAGCTGCAGAACGATGTCGTAAGAACTGATGAAAATCTTTTGAACAAACTAATACTAGATCATCATCATTTAATTTACTTATTGCAATATGATTAGATGATTTAATATAAGTCAATGCTGCCACTTGCTTGCCATCAACTCGAAGGAGATAATTAAATTTCTTCAATAATGTTTCAGGAGTCATGTTTGTCTTTCTTGGCTTAATCACAATCTTCTTCACCAACGTCTTCTCATTTTTTGGAATAAGATCTACATAATAAGCTTCCTCTCGATATATTAACTGTTTATGACCACTTATGTGGTAATTAACGTTGAAATTATCATAGCTTGTTGAGGCGCTAGCGAGGTAGCCTAAATCATTTCTTAAACTTGGACTTAAACCAACAATCCAATCTTTCTCAACTACATGATGTACATAATTATAATCATCATTGTGCGGAGTAAATTGGACAATATGTTTACTCGCTTTATTCAAGAAATCATATATAAACTTTTTACATGATAAGAGATCTTTCTTTGGCCACTGTGGAATGTATACTCGGCAGCCCTTTTCACATTGGTAAGCAGCTGTACGCCTCATATTAATAGTCATCACCTCATGATCAAAAGTATAGACACAGTTGCTATAAACAAGTTGAGTGACACCCACTTCCCAATTTCCATTTAGCTGTTGTGCATGATCAATGGGAGTAGAAAAGAGTGCAGCTCGATTACTAGTAAATCTCTTTGTAGCCGCATTGCTAAGCAAAATATGATAAAACGACATTTTTATATTGCTAATCTGCAACTTTGCATAACATCATGAAGACTTGGATTTTGGACTCTCTACAATATATCAGAGTTGATCGTGATGGAAACGTACATTTCAAAAATTCTCATGGTCATACATCAAGAGGAATTACATTAACATGGCGACAATTTGTCAACCTCAATGATATCATGAGGGATCTGGAATATTTTGAAACATTAAGATTCATCTCCTTGGGTGATCAAGTTTGGCTTCAACATTACAGAAATGAAATTCAAATCTACCATTCTCATTCCGCAAACTGTTTCTCATTTCGCAAATACAATTGGGAGAAGTATAGAAGATATATACATCGCTCCATCATGACATTTATTCGTCGTGAGTTCATCGCCCTACTATGCAAATCTTAATCAGACATGACTATCACGCACCATGAGTTGGAAATTAGATTCCCTACAACGTATTGAAACGGATCATGATCGAAACGTCTATTTCAAAGATTCAACTGGAAATGTGAGAAGAGAGTTTGCTTTATCTTATCGTCATTTTCAATCTCTACATCATATCATGAAGGACTTGAAATACTTCTATATGAAAAGACATTCACGTATTGGAAATCGCATCTGGCTGCGCGTCAACAATCGGCGAATTCAACTCTATCATTCCCAACTTCATACTAACTTCACATTTCATCAAGGTAGTTGGGAAAAGTATAAAAGGAAGGTACATCGCTCAATTTACTCATTCTTTCATCATGAAGCGCCATCGCTACACCATCGTCAACATTCTCCGTCGCTTCAGACTCTACACCAAAATCGATCTCACAACATTACACCAACAGCTTCCAAACAGCAAGTATTACCCGGGCCGTCCTCAAATGTTAGTGGTGAAGATGAACAATTCACGGAATCTTCAACTCTTCCCAAATGGGACTGTACAGATTCTCGGCGCCCTTTCTCATTCATCGGCGCAGTCAATGCGCTTAGAGCTACAAAGACTACTACGTCGGATATGGAAGAGGGAGAGGTGTGTGATGTCGAATCTGACTGTGGACAATATGGTGATCTCTACTCAATTGAGTGACAGTCTATCATTTTTGAAGATTCGTACCAGCAGTTACAGTTTGTGTTATGAACCCGAACTTTTTCCTGCAGCTCTCATTAGTTGTTGGTTACCTGTGCATGTGGCAATCTTTCATAATAGTAAAGTGATCATTACTGGACTAAAATCTCATGTACAAGCAAATATGATCCTAGACTATCTCATTGAGTATGTACGTACCCAGCGGATTGTAAAATAAAAAACAATTTTTCCAACATGATGTTTTTATTTCAAATCATGATAGAACTTACAAATCATTTTTTCATTAGAGGATGGATTACATGAAAAGTTTTGAATAACAGATGCAAATCGAGATACATGTAAACGTCTTAAGATGAAGTACAGTACAAAAGCACCACACGTTGATGAAAGTGGATGTTGTAGTATGCGTTCATTTCGCTGATATTGACGCGTATGTTTTCTCAACCACTGCTGTGTTGGTATATTTGGAGGTTGAGCAAGAGAGTCAAATAGTTCACCACGTCGGTCTTCTCCAATAAAGATCGCTTTCCAATGCTCACCGCCTAAATTCTGTGAATGAGTGTTTAGCACAATAACGATGGGATAGTGATTTACTGCAGGTGGTAAGGTATCGAGTGAATAGACATTATCGAAAGCTTTCAACGTCGCTTCGTCTGCATTACGCTGCACTTTAGTCTTAATATCGTCAGCAGTCAACCAACTCATTAACGATTATACTGAAGAATTACGTCACGATACTTTGTAATTTCAATGTTTGAATCGAAGACTGCATAAATTAATACATTGATCGTCTCAGGTAGTGTTCTTTTGAACGTCAAATCCAAACGAATATTATGAGGCACGTTCGCTTGACGATAGGGTGCACTAATATCGCTGTCAGCAGTCAAATCAAATGCATAAATAGTATATCCACTCTTAAACTCTTTCATAGTCAGTCCGTTGGTGTCATCCGTATTGTAAAAGCCAAAGACATCCATAAAATCAACATAACTGCGCATAAATTGATCCGAAGCAAAATCTGGTTTGTAGGGTGGACCAGGATGACTCACACCATTTACACGTAAAGCAATTTCACTTAATTGATTGTGTTTAAAATTGAAAGGATTCTTCTTTATATTACCATTAAATGCATCATTTTCAACCATTGCCACCATGAGGAGCTTCGGTGCTTCCGATGGAAAGAGGCCATCTTTCATGAAACTCTTTTGATCTTTCGGAATTGTAAAGGTGAGAAGCTTTGTATGCTGAACGGGGTAAATGGCATTTTGGCGGTTAAGACCTTCAGCATGCCTTCTAATGACACTTGGATTCGGTACTACTCGACGAATGTAAAGTGCAATATCTTCCACATGAATTCTAAAATTGTCAACTTTAGCAAATGCATTCAGCGCAAATTCAGGCTTATTTAATGTCAGCTTGAGTCGCATGCTGGTATTACACAGTAAAAACTTTGACTGTCTAAAGAAGTCTAAATTCAGCGGACCATATAGCTGACATACTCTACTATCTTTAATCATAGCAGATCGCTTTACAAAGCCACTGTTTGTTTCAACATCAAATTTTCCTGCTTCATCTCTGTACCATCCCATGGCTTCCATATGACTTTTTTGTGCTGCTGGATGAAACTGTGATACATGATTGAAATATGATTTATAGGGATAATCGCTTTGACCACCTTCCACCTGCTGCTCTCCAATCGTTAGAGAAACATCGCGAAGTAATGTAGTCAATGGTAAATTGTTCAGTCCAACTTTATGTGTATCGTCAATAGCAGTTCCATCTGCTTGCTGAATTCTAAACCTCAAATCAAGCATCGCATAACTCAAATCTATGTAGTCATCACTACCACCAGGAATAACAAATTCAATGGGGCCAGCATTCTCAGCTGTTCGAGGATGATAATCTACAATACTTGAACTAAGAATATCTGTCTGTATGGCTTGTTGATCGAACAAACAAAAACCGGAAGTTTTACACTCCATGATTAGATGTTATAGCAGCGTCGTCGTTTAGCGCCTGATGAATGATTAGAGCCTCTGCGAAGTTTGCGTGAATGCCTTTTGACTGAAGATCGCACCTTACCAGCTCCGCGATGTTTCCTCCTTCCTTTTTTCATTCGTTTAGGTGATTTCTTTCCTTGAGTAACACCAGCAATGGTCTGCTTCAATGTTTTTAAACCGCGTTCCTTCCCACGATTCAACAAACTGCTCTTAAAACTTCTACCTCTGGAAAGATCACTAGCAACATCACCAGCAAAGCCAACGGCATTACTTAAAACATTTCGTTTTAAAGATCTACCGACATTGGATATGAGAGGTGCTACAACAGATTTCAGTGCACCAAGTATGCTACCTCCACGTTGGCGGCGAGCACCGATGTAAATTAGTCCTCCGCCACTTACATAGGAGGGTCGTGAATAAAATGAGGCAGTTGGATTCATAGCTCAAACCCTAAACATTGTTAGTTACAACTTTGCATGAATCACTGTCGATCACTTAGATGAAAGATGTCGGCACGACGCATCCAAGAGTTCATACTTGAAGGATAACCAGTCCATTTAACAAGACACCATTCTTCACCTTGCCGTTTTTTACATCGAATGATTTTCTCTACCAAATATGTTTCACTTTCAGTGACTACCTCAATCTCATCGCGGTAAAAGCTACCCTCAATTTCTTCATTATCGTAATCTTTCAACTTGTAGGTGGTCGGAGAGTCTTTTTGATTAATCCTTGATACTGTAAATACCTCCTCTGTCCAATTCGGGAGGTACCCTTTAGCAAAAACACTTTTCACTTTTGAGATACGAACTTTATCGCCAATTTTCACATCACTTTTCACATGAGTGCGTTTACGTTGGAATGATTCGCGCACTTTATCTACATTGTCAGCATTTACATCTACTGGTCTGAGTCCAATAGAACGATGGATAGAGTGATTGTAGGCATGGAGTGTATCTTGTAGAACCTTTGTCCAATTTTGTGTCAAGTTGGCAGTAAAATGTCGCCACAAGCGATTTTTTAATGTGCGATTAAAACGTTCAACGAGTGCAGCTTTATAAGCGCTCTTTACACTAAACAACTCAATGTCATGCCTCTCAAATAATCTTGTCACATGCTGATTTTCAAACTCTTTTCCTTGATCACTCTGAATTCTTTTTGGAATGCGACCTTCTCGAAAAATTGTTTGGAATGCTTTTGCTACTCCTTTCCCTTCTTTAGTTTTTAAAGGTTGAGCCCACGCATAACGCGAGAAAATATCAATGACGGTTAAAATAAAATTATTGCCCGAGTTATGTTTTGAAATGGAGGCAACATCACACAAATCTGCTTGCCACTGTTCATCGATGTCATGAACAATATAATGGCGGGTGCGGTACTTCTTTTTCGCTTGTTTGTGGAGTGTATAGGTAGCCTGACCCTTTAACCATCGTTTCACTTGTGATTGTGGAAGACCACTCGCTTTTGATAATTTCTTGATAGATGCAAATCCTGCCGGATGTTTTACATCATAATAGATTGACTTCAAACGTTCAGTCGATGACGGCTGACTCTTTTTCCTCCTTCTCATCTTTTTGCTTTCTTCCCTTTCTACATTTACAACAACTGCAGCATTTAGCTTTAGCGGTTTTGCGATCGTGTTCACATTGCTTAGGGGTTTCATTATGAGAGCTGGCGCAGCAAGTGCAAGTGACAACGACATTCACCTCTGGCGGCTCATTACATGGCAAGCAACACATCTGCTTCATATTAATAGTCTGAGAACATGTATTTCCTAGGAGGAGCTGTTTTACGTTTTCCTTTTACCAGTTTTAGTGGCGATGTAGATCTACGTCGAGTTCTTCCTCTTGTTTGCTTAGTGAGTGTGGGAGGGGATGTAGCAGGTGACGTCTTAAACCAATTTGTTGGCATTTTCATCGCCTAAGGCATTGGAGTAGTAGCCACTGTTGAATCAAGTTCTTTCAATGTCTCATTATTTAAAGCAAATTTTGGCACATTATGCTTTTTCAATAATTTAAGAAAGTATGACCAACCAGGTGGAACATAGCCCTGACGGCGCTTTCTACGTGTCGCATACTGAATCAAGTCTTCATAACGTGAAGCATCAATCACTTTATTTTCATCTGTAATGATTTCTCCTCTATCATTTACATTGAGATGGGGCTCAATACTATTGAAAAGAGATATGGCATGTGCGCGAGATGCTAAAGGTGTAGCAGTCGATACAGAGTCACGCATCTTATTCTTCAAGTTTTTCAATTGCTCAACAGTTTCCGATTGTAATAATACAGCACGATGTGGATCTTTGATGTGAACATTTTGCTGATAATCTATTTCTTTCCTATACATTTGATTTGCAAGAGGTTGCTTTACTTGCTGCATGGCAGTCAATTGTACATATTCATCCTGAGGAATAACAATCATGCGAGAATAAGAACTCATAGTTTGTAGATAATCATAGACTCCTTCAAAATATCACCTCGAAATCTAAATTCTTCCGGACACTCTTGCGTAAAGTCAATGAATAAGTAACCGTATGGTTTTTCAGTAGCTGCTTGAAAAATTTCAATTAAGGCTTTTGATCCTCTGGGTGCAACTTGTCGCGCTAAAATTTCAAATTGACTTTTATCTCGCGGATTCTTGAAAATAGCATAATAGTGTGTATTCAGGTTTCGTGTACGAGCTTCTTTTCCATCAGGAAACAAATTTTGTGTAATATAGATGATAAAACACCTTTTATGGTGTGCTGCGCGAGTGAACATATCTGTAACATCTTTTGAATTCTTACTTTCTTTTAATAAATCATCCAATACAACAACATCATTAGACTGAAGTTTATCCACTGGAATAATTCCTTCATGTCGAATAAAGTTGCGACTTTGCAATTCCTGAAACAGCGACGGTTGATAAATACCATAACACCAAATCACTCGATTGATAGGTTCCTTAAACAACTCCCTTCTTTTATCCAATAAATTCAGCGTGAAAACAGTTTTACCTGCATGAGATGGACCTGATACAGTCAGAACTTTATCACATTGAAGTCTGAAATCCATTTTATTACTTTGAGACTCAACATTTGCATAATTAACGCTTAGAGCCAAAGATATTTCCCAATAGGTTGCCCACGGCAGGAGCTATCATTGGAAGTATTGCTGAAAGGAAACCGCCCTTTTGTGTTAGAGTTTTCCTCTTTCTTTGAAGGGCGACTTTAGGATTGGAGATGAAACGCAATTTCGTAGCATATCGCTTAAGTAACTTTCGTTGTTTTGGCGCTAATTTCTTCGTCCTCAACTTTCTCACATGAGAAATAATTTCACAAATGAATTTATCGTTAGCATGTCGTATAGCATTGTATCGCTGATTTGCTTTCATTCGTCGGAGAGCTTGAATGGCTGAAGAAAACTTTTGACTTTTACGTTTCGCCATTTTCCGTGTTAGTCTTTGCTAAAACCTATCTTTACCACATTTGCATAGGTACTAACTATTGCGACATAAGTGACACTCGAAATGAGCAATATCACAGTGGTTATATTGGCAAAGTTGAATGCAATTACGTATGAAACAGCGTTGACAAAAAGCATGCTTACATCTCTTGAAGATGCGCTTTTCATTTCCATCCTTTCGCTTACATACATCGCAACACATAGTTTCACCGTTACTGATGTCTATAGCAAGTCTTTTTGAAGATATGAATTTGCTAGCCTTTTCTAAATAATAGACGCATGTACAGAAGGAATATACTTCGAGAGTGAGCAGACATAGCTCGAAAACCAGTTGTGCCACAATCAAGTACCACTGCATTTTCAATTTTTCTTTATGGAAAGTTGAATGTGAATATCTGAAATCGCTTCAATCACTAGACTGCTACCATGATGGTTAAATGCGTTAAGACGTTCAGCAATTTTTATCATATGCCTTTTAAAAAATTCTTGGGGGTGATCTACCACTTCCATTGAGTAAGAAGCAAAATGGAAAGAACGACTTTCCACCTCTTGCTTTCCAAAATGACTAAACTTAATTTTCGCAACTAATCGCGCCATGATAATGCTATCAGAGAATGTATTCATTAATTCTAGAAAAAGAGTGCTAGCATCATCGACCACTGCTTCGATGTCGGTCTCATCTTTATGAAATTTTATCACATAATCTTGAACAGCTCCTTTTAAACTTTGCCTATGAAAACGTAATGTTCCACAGTCGTTTGAGAAAGACATGATCGCCCTTTATCTAACCCATCCATTGCATGAAAACAACAACTCTTCTCATAGTAACATTTATTGAATAACGGTAACAAGCATGCATTATAAATCAATGGTTTGAAAGAGATAAAATAGATACAGCTGATAACTATCATACAGCGAGCAATGATAACCATACAGGACTTTGGCAGTGTTGAGGTAAGGAGGAAAGAAGCATTGGTTATGAACGTAGCTACTACAACGAACAGACAAAATAGGAACACACAAATCCTTAAAACGTTTCGTGACTTCATGATAATGTTGATTCACTCTACTATCCCAAGGTGGGAGCAAAATATCATCAATGATTAGATTGGGAAATACTTTCCTCTCCTTACCAGGATTATTACAAAAGATGCGTATAACATTGAAAGCAGCTAACCATCGTTTAAAGTCAATAAGAAGAGCACTTTCACAAGAAAAGCCATAGTCTTGCAAATATTTCAGATTAAGTCCATGAATGTGTTTTCTCGCCCATTGATCAATATTGGGATCGCAGTTGGCATGTTGATGATAGACACTAACAATCTGATATGTCCAATTGTTCATAGCAATAGCACTGAGCTCCTGTACAGGTTCACCCTCACAATCCATAAAAATGATGATAGAAGCCTAAAACGGAAATTTACACATCTAAGGAAACGTTCTATAACATATTACAAAATGAAGAATTACATCGATGCTTTTCACGACAAAATACACAAATGATATGATGGCAACGAAGAAGTAAAATGTATCTAATAAGACCACGTCTACGACACTCAAAGCACATAAGCGAATTGTCATAGGGTAGAGTTAGGAAAGGACTAGCAATTCTCCTTCTTTGATTTGCGTTTTGATGTAGCATTCTTCTCCGACTTGCGCTTCGTACCACTGCTGTTAAGGATTTGATCAATTATGTCGTCCACGTTGGGTGGTTTTGGAATATAAAGGATGGATTCCATCTGCATGGAGAGAGAGGCTATTTTATTATCCTTGTGTCGACCATAATATAGCCCATTCACTTTGAAAAGGATATCCCAAGTACCTTCTCCGAGCTCATCACATCTGATGGGTATTGAATGATCTCCATCCTTCTTATAGTAAGTACACCAATGTGACACCGTTAGGCAAATGTGATTACCATCCCAAATCTTTCTATAGGGAGTATCCTTGTCATCTCTCGCCTTCCACTCTTGA
This sequence comes from Prostheceraeus crozeri, assembly GCA_907163375.1. Classification (NCBI taxonomy): domain Eukaryota; kingdom Metazoa; phylum Platyhelminthes; order Polycladida; family Euryleptidae; genus Prostheceraeus; species Prostheceraeus crozeri. The sequence goes on along the minus strand of CAJQUW010008489.1, from coordinate 62,245 downwards.
GCAAGAGGAGTAGGAATGTCCATATTTAATGTCACGTACTCCTCAATAATATCAAGTTGGTGGCGAATGTACGGACTCACGGGGATCAGTATGTAGTCCCCATACTGATTGTGCATTATCTTGACATCCGTGGAAGGGAGCATTCCCGTTTGGAGTACTACGCTATGATCGCCATAACGCAAGACTTGTTTAAATTTACGCTGTAGCGGTGTAGGATTATGTACCTTGGTTGTTTCTTCCACTGGCCTCAGTTGTAGATGATCTGACCGTAGCGAACCTTGTAACGTTTGACCGCCATTTTGTCCTACTAGTGCAGCAGATGGAGTAGATGCCTGAAAATGAAAAAAGATTGTATTAAGTTTACGTTCAAGGGAGGAGAGGGAGGGAAGTAGCGACTTACCATTTTAGTTGGATAATAGAATAGGGAACTAGGGAGAGAGAAAATGTGCGTCCGTCACTCGTGTGATTCAACGATGGAATGATTCTCACTGTGGAAGGCTCGCTATTTATAAAGAAATGCTTGATTCTCATTGGATGATGATCCTCATTGGACAATAACATCAAGCTGATTCCAAATCTGGCCTCCGTTTTCCAATCCGATGCTTCGTTTTGAAGCTACAGCCCAAAACGTCCCAAATTCTAACTCTGTCGTTTTTCGCCAATGTCCCAAAATCTTAAATGGCGTCTCACATCTAAACGAAGACAGATAGGAACAAGCCGATTCTTTCACTGAATTTGTGTCACTCTTAGCTTTCAAACGAGCTATTGCACGACAAACTCCGTCCACTGGAACCAAAGTTAGAAGCTAGCTGTCCAGGGGGGGGGAGGTCAGTGAAATTTGATGAAAAATGTTTTGGTGGCGGTCCCAGGTCGAAATTCCACACTTTGGAAAATTTTCAAAATTTTACCCATACAAAGTCACTCTGACACTTAGGATTTTTTCAGGTGAGCGAGCTCCGACCTAAAATCTTGTAACCGCTCTAACTTTTGAACGAAGACAGATAGGAACAAGCCGATTCTTTCACTGAATTTGTCTCACTCTTAGCTTTCAAACGAGCTATCGCACGACAAAATCCGTCCACTGGAAGCCAAAATCGAAGCAAGCTGTCCAGGGGGGGGGACGTCAGCCGAAAATTTTTTCTCTCCGATTGACTTGAAACTCACCCTACCGATGCAGAATTTCACGCTGAATCCGAATCTGACCTCCGTTTTCTCATCCGATGCTTCGTTTTGACGCTACACACCAAAACGTCCCAAATTCTAACTCTGTCGTTTTTCGAAAAATGTTGAAAATTTTTTCTCACCGATTGACTTGAAACTCACCCTACCGATGCAGAATTTCACGCTGAATACGAATCCGACCTCCGTTTTCTCATCCGACCACTCCTTCCACTCGAAACAACCCATTTTACAACCCAACATTCAGCAGATTGCACCAAAAACATCACACACTATAGCCTCAAGACTAATCCTGGCGGTCGCCCACGTCAACCTAGACGGTCGCCCACGTCAACCAGGCGGTCGGACCAACTCACCCGAGTCTCACACTCTATCGTTCCAGAGGGGGGGGGACGTCAGCGAACATGTTGCGAACGTGAACCCACCTGGCCGGCACACCACGACAGACCACAACCTCTGTCGTTCCAGAGGGGGGGGGACTCAGACACGAAGCACCACGGCGGCCGACCACGACACTCTGCCGTGCCAGAGGGGGGGGACTCAGCGATGGCGGCCATCTTGCGCTATCCAGAAGTGGAGTTTTGCTTACTACTGAAGAGGTAATGGAACTTGGCTGTAAATGACACGTAGCAAACTTTGCGAAGCATTGAAAATGTGGATCCTCAGCTTCTATCAACACCATCGCGTCGGCCGCCACGTGTGAAAAGTAGTTCTTATCATAAAGAACTACTGTCAATGGCTCGTGCTGAACATGAACTTGTCATAGAAAACTTAAAGTTAAAAAATGATATTTTGAAAATGAAGTTGCAGCAACTTCAGAGAATGTGACTTTTCTTTACAATATTTTGTGTAGTGTTGTAATAAAGGTTAGTCAACATGGAATGAGCTTTAATGTAAACAAAATATTCGGAAATTTAAATTCGATAATACACTAGATGGATCGAATGAAAAATATATGCAAATAGGCCTAGTCAATTTAGCTGTAGTTCGACCTTCACTCACGGGTGACTTCGCATTGACATTTTTACATTAATCTTTTGGATGGATCAGTCGCTTACTATTATTGCGACATCAATATTATGTATATAATGAAATGTGAACACAATAAAGTACAAACATAATTATAATTTCACACAACCATCAAGATAAATAATCTCAAGCTGTGATGCGAATCAGTTTATCGAAAATATCCATCAACAATCTTGTTTCGAAATGCATTGCCACGTAATTCGCTAGGATCGAAATCTGGAACAGATGGTTGTGCCCTTCCAGAGACAGTTCGAAAAAATCACTTTCTCTATGATCAATGGCTATATTTTGAAGCACTGCCGTGGCGACGATGATGTTTGGGCATCTTTCTAGAGCAACACCCAATACAGATTTGACACAAGGAAACCTTCTCTTCCAACATCCAATGCCTCTTTCAGCAAGAATTCGCGTTGATTTTTGGGATGCGTTGAATCGCTTTTGTGGATCTGATATGGGATTGAGAAAGGGAGTTACAATAAACGACAAACACGGATAGCCGCTATCACCCAAAGTCCAGGTTGAATCAGGCAATAATTCCAATTTTTCGTACAACACAGAAGATGTGAAAATACGGGATTCATGCGCTCTGCCATACCAACGTGCAACAATGTCACGTATATTCAGTCTATGATCAAAAAGAACCTGCACGTTGATAGAAAAATAGTCCTTCCTATTTCTGTACAGTTCAGAGTAAGTTCAAGAAGGATTCAGTAGAATCTCAATATGTGTTCCATCGATACATCCCACAACACCCGGAAATTTGGCAGTTTTGTAAAATTCGCGTTTTAGAACACGCTGCTCTTCACTACTTGGAAATTTGATATAACCAGGTCGCAGTTGTGCTAGCTTCTCTGAAACACGATGAACCACTTTTCCAACTGACGTCTGATGCACGCCGAATAAATCTCCATCTGTCATTTGAAATGAGCCAGTCGCGTAAAATCGTAGTGTGATTAATAACTATAGGTGTGGAGGCATCGATGAATTTCGTTTATTCAAATATGAAAGATCTTCCTTTATCAAATCCAAGATAAATTTGAATGACTCTTTGGTGAACCGAAATCTTTTTCTAAACTCATTGTCCACATATTCTTCTAACGGATTAGATCGGTCTCTCAGCATTCTTTCGTGAGTTAATGCTCCAACTTGTCCGTAAAACTCGTCATTAGTGTGACGACTATGCAAGTCCATGTCTACTCAATGATATTCGAAGAAAATGTGAAGTCAGTTTACTGACGTTAGTTCTTTGTTTGAGAATCAATGATGCTTAACTTCATCAGCGAATCAAATTGTACCAATGTCACCTTTGCATAGCTTTAACCAACCCCAACCCTAGTTTAATTTATGCGCTGATTTTCTGAATTAATGCTGGCATAAAATATTGGTGCATCGGACATTTCACTAAGCGCGGCATAAACATCATATTTATGCCCAGACTAAGTTATGCGAGGATCATCGACCGCTGTGCAATTCTTAGCTTAAACAACGATTTATGCTGGGAATAACTTTGTGCGGCGTTGGTGCATACGGGCCTTAGAGTATAAATTCGAAGCTCTGTATACGTGGATGCAGGAATTCACATTAGTAATGGGGATTACAAAATTGTTGAAAAATTCTAATCAACTAGTCGCCCAGTCATCACCGAGCTAGCGAAATAGACACTGTTAAACTGGTTAACTTCATTGATCATAAGAATTCCGTTTGCCTATCACGCCCAATAGGAAAAGCGATTATGCTGTGATATTTTAGTATTCAGCAATACGGTATGTCAAGCACTTAACAGATAGGCCTACAACGTGAATATCATCTGGAAGAAAACTTCCGATTCAAATTATCTGATAAAATACAATTGTCACGATAGCAACGACGTTCAAGAATGAATATCTGTGACGATTCCAGGATCGCTGAAACCTACTTCATAACTACACACTCGTATAGGCTATACTTTGCAAGTTATTGCAGACAGCTAATGCTATGCAATGCTATAACAGCATACTTAATGCACCTGCTACTATATTGAAATTCTGTTCGTATCATATTTGCAGATCTCAAAGGTTCCTTTCGCCGACGATATGATGGAAAGATTTGATAACAGCATCTCCGGTTTAGCGAAATCTTACATGCGAGGCGAGCGTAAGGACGATGGCTTTGCGCGGAAGGAAATGAAAACTGTCCTTGTTAACTTCTGTATGGATTCACTACCAGAGTCAAGAGATCAACTGGAAAATCGAGAGTTTTATAGTCGTCTGAAATCCTCACTGTATGGGAAATATCCGAATTTCCCTGGATCTTTCGTAAGTTACTTCGTATAATGATGAGTGTCAGCTTTTAATTTGTTATCTTTATTTTAGGGAGATGTGCTTCTGAACGTTTCGAACTCTGTCAGACAAAGGTGGTTCACATAGTTGCATGGGATCAAAGTCAGACTATCTCCTTACGGTCAAAGAAAAAATACTGTCGTGCAGACTATTGGTGTGGCCGAGACAGTGCTATCAAGAGATGAGCTTTTGAAGGACGCAGAAGTAAAACTTGAGTCAACAGCACATTCCACGACTATTTTTTGTTTATTTCCTATGCATAATGCATAATAACGCTAAATTATTCGGTGCAGCACGTATATGTTATCGAAAAACTAAGTCGTCTTCAAGGCCTGCATTAGTCGTGGACCTTTAAATATATATAGGCCTACACGGATCACGTAGACATATCGCTTCAGTTTCGTTCTCGGACGTGAATATTTGCAAATTGTGAAGAAATAGGCAACGAGCACGTTATAGACGGGATTGTATTATACACCAGATCTCAGCGTTTTTCTGTACGATTCCATCGTTAATTGCTATAGGCATGTCACTTCAATGCATGGTTGTCTTCTAAATCTTTCTCTTGTGCATGCTGTATTAAATGCAATATATCATTTCATTCTTTCAGGAGGAACTTTCCAAGGCAAAACCTGACATCAAGCATTTACAAATACTGAATAGAAATTTGTTCGACGGTGCTTTTCATGATGCCATACCCGCAAGACTCTCATTTTCTGCAACATTGATCTTCGAAGAATTCATCCGTCTATACCCGAAGCACAAGAACCTACTCGCAAACGCTGAGGAATTCTTGAAAAGGAATAATCTTCATACCATGGAAGATATCGAGTCGATTCAGGAGGAGGTTTCGCACTCTCGGGTTTCGCAATTCATCACCAGAGTTTCGGTAAGAATGAATGAATTCAGGCCTTTACCTGACTTCAATTGGCATTACTGACCATTATTGATTATAAACCAAATGAATTGGACTCCATTGCGCATAGGCGTAGTCAGTAAAGCTTAGCATGCTTGAGAGGACGTCGATGAAATTTTTTTAAAAAAATAAGCAACTTGGTCGTCTTTCCGAAATTTCAAATACGGATCCAGTTCCCACTTCGGAAGAAGCGTTGACCTTTATTTTTCGTGCCTCCTCAATTTTTTTTAAATCCTGAGCCATGTCACGATCTCGCATCAGATTGGCTGAGACATCCAATTATTCGCTTTGTAGCTGATCTGTTGTTACTTGCCTCGTGATGGCGTTGTGGCAAACTAGGGTTCCTTCCTGTGTTCGAATCCCAGGTCGGAGCATTAGCCTATTCATCTAAAAAAATAAAAATAAAAAGTCTTTATTGTCTCACAATGTGGGTACAAATCGGTGAGCACATAACAAAAAGTCATTACAGCACAGATATAAAAGGGAATTTGGGTTAACAGAAGGTAGAAAGAAAACGTTATTTACAAAATTTAATGAAGGAGTTTCCGAAACGCTTCGTTTTAGCAAAAGGAAAGAAGAAGCAGCATGAGTTTCTAGTAGACAGTGAAGGCCGTTCGACGAAAAGTTCACGTAAAGGGTGGCAGGGGTTCTTCGTGATTGAAGTGAACAGTTTTGAACAGGACTTGCTCGCGACAATTGCCAGAGACTTATCAATGTCCAAGCTTAAGCCCATTATACGGAAAGCCCTGCGTTCGACCGAGTTTAATTTTTCCAGCAAATAGGTAGAAACATTACAAAAGCAGGCAAAAGAATATATAAGAATAGAGCGGATGAAAGCGACGTAGCATCTATACATTAAGTAAACAGGACATCCAGAGCGACGTAGGTTACAGAGTATAAAAAGTCGCTTGGATGCCTTCTTTACAATGGCATGAACATGACTGTTCCACTTGAGGTCATCAGATAACAGAATTCCGAGGAACGACAGAATATGGACTTCTGCGATTGTGTTACCGGGAGAGGAAAATATGGGCAAAGGGGTCAAGTTTGACTTAGTTATGATGTTCATAACGCAACATTTAGATTGATTGATAGGCAGATAAATCGATTCTGACCATTTAACAAAATTTCGCCATTCTACCTGTAACAAATCATCGTTAGCTCCTCGAATGAAATGCATGATCAACACATCGTCTGCGTAGCGGATAACCGATGTGTTGGAACAAACAGGGCGAAAATAATTTATAGCAATGATAAAGAGAAGAGGACCGAGTACGCTTCCCTGAGCAACACCGCTGGGAATTGCTGACCACGCGGAGATTTCGCCATCTACACGAACGGATTGAAATCGAAATGACAAAAAACTCGAGATCAACTTCACAGTAGATGCTGGTAGATTAAAAAGAGAGCATGCATTCAAGATGATTTGGTGCGGTAGTTTATCGAAGGCTTTCGCCAAGTCTATTGAGAGAAGGCGAACGCAGCCAGACTCAGAATCCAAGAAGTTCAAGATTCTGTGTTGAGCAAGGACCAGTGCGCTTGTTGTTCCTGAGCCGGGTCTGGATACCTAAGCAAATTGATCATTACTAATGCTGCCTGTATGAGGGAGAATAAGCTTGTCCGCAACAATCCGTTCAAACACTTTCGACAGACACGGCAAGATGGAGATTGGTCTGAAGTCACTGATACTTTTAGGATTTGGACATTTAGGGATTGGACGAATGTATGCTCTTTTGAAGCACGATGGGAAAACACCTTCATAGAGACACCTGTTGAATAAGACAGCAATTGCTGGAGAGAGAGTAACCGCGAAACGCCGAAAAGTCCAAGATGGGAGGCCATCAGGACCATAGCTGCTCTTTTTTATCTTTAAAAGATACGAGGTGACTTCTGACGGAGAAAGTGACGTCACTTCATTGCGAGCAGAGGATGCTCCAATTGCGGGAGCGTCACAAGTCTGAAATACCGACGAGAAGTAAACACTGAAGTCTTCTACGGAAAAGTTCGATGAGGCGCTCTGTTTAGTGTACCTGGAGACACGCTTGAGAGAATCCCAAAGCTTACGTGAGTCACCAGAATCCACCGCATCCTTGATGAAATTCTTCTTTAAGAATTGGATATGCGAGGAGACCTCCTTCCGGAGTCGTTTGTACTTGGACCACTGCTTGAGATGGAAAGATCGATCTCTGTCATCAATGATAGCTTTGAGCCAATCTTTCATCCAGTAAGGGTCATTCGACTTAGTCCGGATAGTTCTTACAGGAAAGCATTGATCATACACATAAAACAGGGCTCCAAGAAAAGTTTCAGCACCAAAATCTAAACTAACGGGGTTTGTGATTATAGAATTCCAATCAAAAGAAGAAATTGCATGATTAAACTTGGCCATATTCGATGATGTAAATTTTCTTATCTTTTTCTTAGCCACTTTGATGACAGGAGAAGGCGACGGATGCCAGAAGACGACACTATGATCAGAGTTGGCTAAAGGAGGAAGAGAGGAGGCCTTCACATCCGTGCTGAAGTTGACAAAAAGTCTACTTTCGTATAAAGGCATACTATAATTGTAATTATGCTAAAAACGTTTTGCTTCATGCCTCTCACGAATTTTCTGTTGCGAATAATGCTTCTGGTAGCTTACTAGAATCTAATCAAGAGTTTGTTTGTCAAAATTCAGGATTGATTTGCTTTACATAGGACTGGACTTACCACAGCACTTCATGAAGCATTCAGGACCTGTCTTACTAAATTGTCGTTGCCTATACTGTCATTAAGTTGTATTTACATGTTACTATATAAGTAATTTCAGGACATCGCAAGCGTCGATTTTAGATGATGAATAACAACCGACCGATTGGCGATATTGATCTCTGAATGGAATCACAGTGTGTTGCATTTGCAGTAACAGCACAACTATGGTTTAATGCTGAGCATTTTTGTTGATACCACCTGCAAGATTCCATGTAGGCATATTGTTTCTTTTTTGATAGTAAGGTCACCAGTGATGACCTAATTTTTTGAAAATATTTCTCATCCCCGAAATTGAAGGTTTTTTACTATTAACCAGAAGCGTTGTCATTTATTGCTTTCATCAAAATAGGGCATCGAGATTTTATTATTTTTGTAATTGGTGAACTTTTCACTTGTAACTTTTTCGTTTAGGGGATAACAATTAAATCGAACAAGTCCACCACGAAAATAGTATGCTTTGCTATACCATACTTATACTACTTATACTATTCACGTTTCTAAAATATGCTTTACACATTACTATGCATTTAATCAAGTGATAAGGGAACCCAAACTAACGTAGGCAGTGCATTATATTCGCGTCCACTTCTTTTTATTAGAGACCGGGTATGGGTTACACACCTCCCTATTTCGAGCCCCTTTTTTCTTCATTTTCCACTCTTTTGTGAGTTGTAGGTTGACACTTCGCAGTCTCCACGACCTTTGTCATAAACCCTGGCTGACATGTATGCGTTTTTTACTTGTGAAAAAGTCATATATTTTTCAAATTTACTGAAAATTTTGACATTTGGGACATTGTGAAATAAAAAAGTCATATTTTCCCAACACGTGTTCACGTAGTAAAATAACATTAAACGACCAAGAGTGTTTGAGAATGTTACAATGAAATCTAGTGATTGCTGTCAACATAGTCTTTTCAATGTTTGTCGACTCTTAATTTAAGAAAATATAATTTCTGAGAAGTGAATTTTCAATTTGCTGAGAAGTATTGCAGACCATTCTAGTTTATTTTAATATACAGCCGAGAAACATTTCGTACCTATTATCAACTTGAATTCAGACATTAATAACATTAACGAATCAATCTGTGTTCTCAATTTGGCAAAGAATGTCTGCGGCAAAATTTGCATCGCCTCGCTCTGACACGCGAATTGAGTCAGTCATTATCATGATATTTTCGGAAGTGAACGTCGGGCATCCGCCTCCAATGAAAACGATCGCTTCCACTACCCTACAATCAAAATGACCATAGATTCACATTGACTAGCATTTCTAAGAGGTTCTCCGTCAATTTGGGGAGAGATTAACAAGTAAAAAAAAACTACAGTCAGTCGGTCGGCATCGCTTTCATGGCATACATGTAATTTCAAGATCTTGGCGAAAGCTAAACGCAAGTTCCATTTTCGACTTATGCTTTAACATAAATGATACAGGCATCACTTAATATTCCGTTGGATTCAATCCAGTCACATTCGCCTGCTGCGGCATAGGCCTAGATTTTCGAACTTCTTATTAATGTATTGGTCTGTTCGGTTCAAGATTGTATAAAGATTACCAAAAATTTCGAAATGAAAGTGAAGATCCTTAAAGCACTAACAGCCCAGCTTGTGATTTCAATGCATTCAGTCATGATGGAAATATTCAAAAAAATGGTAGTTTAGATCCCTAAATCATATGAGTGCTCAAACATGATCAACCTATCTAGAAACTGATCACAATTTTCCGGCTTTCCTGTTTTTATGGCGAAATTGGTCTAATTCTAGTATTTTAGGTTTATGCATTCAAACTTCGGTTTTCTCGATTTTTTGACTGGCCAATTGTGATCCATGTGTCCAGGAGTACGGAATATCGTACAATCAACGTGTAGTTGCACTCCTGGTCAAAAGAAATGCCCAAACTGCAAACATCGAAAAAGCTGTGTGAGGAGGCTTTGCTCTCTTTCAATGCTTTCCTTAAGGTAGTAAAGGAAAATGTACATCATATACAAAATAGCGTTTCTGAATCTTGAAGAATTAGCTTTTGAATTTTACATTACACGTCGATGCTTGGAAGAGGTTGATGACCTCTGCATGACCCAAGGCCTACCAAAACTAGCAGCAGCTTCGATTTTTATAGGTAGGGCAAAGCATTCGCCCGGAATTTACTACAACCTAATAACGTGTTGTATACCGTAGATGTAGAAGAAATTCTTGATGGATTTACCTGTACATGTAAAATGAATTCCTATCATTTATTCTATATCGCATACTTTATTGATTTGCAGGATGAAACTTTCGAAAAGGAATTGAAAAGGCGTTCTAAATTTGGGCCTGAGGTGCTGTTTTCAACAACCCGCTATGGTGTCCGTTCTAGAAACGGTGTAGAGTTTTCAGCTACTTTCTCGTGCTTGGCAGAAAGTTTAGCCGTTAAATTGGTCACATACTATATTATGGACTTAACATATCCATCTGCTTTCGCTCAAATGCTAGGCCTACTTCAAGGGCCCCTGTTGGAGGATCCCTTTCTCCACAAGAACAAGAGACTGAAGAAAGTGCTGTATAAACTGAATGGACAATAGTTGGCAGAGAATACATATTTTCGCATTGGATTATTGTATTTTGATTACTTCAGGATTTCGTTACAGTTTGACCTGTTACATTTTGGTATGTAAATATAACGCTAATCTTATGCAAGTAATGCCAAATTTGGCATTATCTGCTTTAGAGTTATTATAACGGGGTTTTAATGCAATTGTTCCGCGATTCTAACGACAATTTTTCAGTTAGATACTAACAGCAATAATGCGTTATAATAGGTGTTATCAGATGCATCATAATGGAAGGATAATGCATATGTAACGGCTGTATAATGGATAAACTAGCATTAGTTATCCGTTACTTCCAAAGACAAAAGCGTTAGAAAGAGCATTTTAGGCATTATTATGATGTTATTAATCCGTTATATTTCACAAAAAACGGCAAAATAATGGATTATTTAGCGTTAGAATAGCGGAAGGAATCAGTTATGAAAATAACGCCAAAATTCTTTAGAGTGTAAGGATAAAGGTTAAATAAACACGAGAAGATTATTGTCCTGAAAGACGCACAAGACTTCTGAAAATAGAACGAAGCATAAGCGACACAACAGATAGGCCTAAATTGTAATTAAAATGAGTCTTTCAACGCACAAAAGTGAGAAATATTTTTTGTGTTGAAGGCTATGTATTAGTACTTATTATTTAATATGCTTTATTCAGCAACGAGAATATCACACTTTCTGGAATAGGCTTAATTAAGTTAACACAAGTTTTATTAAGTAGGACTACATTGCAAGTGGTAGGGTATAGTCGAAGGATAGCCAGTACATGGAAAAGGTTTGTCTTAGTTGATTTCACGAACATTTCAATTTGGAAATGTAAGTTTACATGCCGCTATCTTATTATCAAGTTATCTTATTTCATTATTTTAATTAATCAAAGGCAATTAATTAATCAACATGTGTTTTGGAAGAGAGGACACATTCGAATCAAGAAGAAGCATAAAAAGATGAAAATCATTCGTGTCTTGATTGATAAATCCTTTAACAACTTCATTTTTATTTGTCAAATTGTTATGAATTGAAAGTAGTAAGTAAAACTCCACCACTGGACCGCGCAAGATGGCCGCCGTCGTAGCTGACGTCCCCCCCCCTCTGGAACGTGAGAGTGGGTAGAGGTGTCCAAGGCGTCGTGGTGTGCCGGCCATGTCCGCTGACGTCCCCCCCCTCTGGCCGGCCGACGTAGCGAGCGGTGGTCTGTGATGCGCTCTCCAGGTTGGCGTGGTGTGCTCTCCAGGTTGGCGTGGTGTGCCGGCCAGGTTGGGAGGGTGGAATGTCGTAGCTCACCTGAAAAAATCCTAAGTGTCAGAGTGACTTTGTATGGGAAAAATTAAAAATTTTCTAAAGTGTGGCATTTCGACCTGGGACCCTGACCAAAGTTTGTTTCATCAAATTTCACTGACCCCCCCCCCGACACCGATCTTCTAACTTTGGTTCTAGTGGACGGATTTTGTTCGTTCGGGTTGCGTTCGAAAGAGGAGAACAAACTGATCGGCGACATTTTTAGTTGCGAGTCAATCGGACCAGCCGTTCAAAAGTTAGAGCTGTTACAAGATTTTAGGTCGGAGCTCACCTGAAAAAATCCTAAGTGTCAGAGTGACTTTGTATGGGAAAAATTAAAAATTTTCTAAAGTGTGGCATTTCGACCTGGGACCCTGACCAAAGTTTGTTTCATCAAATTTCGCTGACGTCCCCCCCCCCTGGAGAGCTAGCTTCGATCTTGGCTTCCAGTGGACGGATTTTGTCGAGTGAGGTGTCATTTGAAAGCTAAGAGTGAGACAAATTCAGTGAAACAAACGGCTTGTTCATATCTGTCTTCGTTTAGATGTGAGACGCCATTTAAGATTTTGGGAGATTGGTGAAAAAACGACAGAGTTAGAATTTGGGACGTTTTGGGCTGTAGCTTCAAAACGAAGCATCGGATTGAAAAACGGATTTCAGATTTGGAATCAGCGTGAAATTCTCTATCTGTATGGTGAGTTTCAAGTCAATCGGAGAGAAAACATTTTCAACATTTTTCGGAAAAACGACAGAGTTAGAATTTTTGCGATGGCTGCCTACTGTAGAGCCAAAACGAAGCATCGGATGGGAAAACGGAGGCCAGATTTGGATTCAGCGTGAAATTCTGCATCTGTATGGTGAATTTGAAAGCAATCGGAGATAAAAAATTTTTCGCTGACGTCCCCCCCTGGAGAGCTAGCTTCGATCTTGGCTTCCAGTGGACGGATTTTGTCGAGTGAGGTGTCGAGTGAAAGCTAAGAGTGAGACAAATTCAGTGAAACAAACGGCTTGTTCATATCTGTCTTCGTTTAGATGTGAGACGCCATTTAAGATTTTGGGAGATTGGTGAAAAAACGACAGAGTTAGAATTTGGGCTGTAGCTTCAAAACGAAGCATCGGATTGAAAAACGGATTTCAGATTTGGAATCAGCGTCAAATTCTCTATCTGTATGGTGAGTTTCAAGTCAATCGGAGAGAAAAAATTTTCAACATTTTTCGGAAAAACGAGTTAGAATTTTTGCGATGGCTGCCTACTGTAGAGCCAAAACGAAGCATCGGATGGGAAAACGGAGGCCAGATTTGGATTCAGCGTCAAATTCTACATTGAAATGGTATATTTCCAGCTCAATCGGACCTCCAGAATCGATGATAGAAGCGTTTTAAGTTTTTGGATGATGGATATTACGTCATCAGCTGATCGTCACAAACTATATAAGCTGGGAACCGACAGTGAGTTGTCATTCAGACAAGAGATTGCCAACGGTAGGTCGTCTGTCTGAGCTCCGATGATAGCATCGGACATTCCAAATTCCGGGTTTCTGTAAGAAACCGACTTAGAAAATTTCATTGCTGATCCGTCAGACTTAGAGGTTCGCCAGGAGATGGCCTTCGTCTCCAGGCCATAAAAGACTCCAAAACTTTAAAGGCTTGTAACTTTGCTTCTACAAGTCCGTTTGACTTGATTCAAAAATGGTTCGGTCGCTATTGACCTGCCCTAAGTGATAGACTACTTATAGAATTTCATAAGTAGTGCTAAAAAGTTGAAAAATTTAAATTCACTAGTTTTGGAGGTTTTCTGGGGTTTTCGACCCTGCTGAATTCAACTAAGGCATTTATAATGTTGTACGAGGCGAGCTTCGGCTCGAGACTTGTTTCCTGATGTAAATAACTCCACCGAATTTCATGTCAAAATCGGGGTCCGAATACCAACACAGTGATATGACGCACGCTCTGTCCGTCGGAGGTTGGATTTGTGGGCCGAGGCCTTGGAGTTGGGATAAGATCCCCTCTGAGTAATGCCTGTAACGGATTCATCAGCTTAACTTGTCTATCCTCAAGTCATGTCTACTACATGAATTTAAAATCATGATATTCCCTTTTCGCTTCAGAAAAAATGGTTACTTACAATAACTCCAAAACGGCTTTTAAGTTGTGCCAGTGCAGTAAAGTTGATCGAAGCGACGCTTTTAAGAAGCATTCTTGTAGAAGTAAGCGAATGGTAGGTGAATGAAGGCATTATGGATGATAGTTGAGCAAGCCTTCTGATTGGGCGAGCAATCTCGACCATTCTCAGGGTAGGAAAATCATATAAAACCCAGTGAGGTGACTTTCAACTACACATTTGTCTTTAGCAAGTGTCATGATGTTGCAAGACACGGAGAGTTTTGCTGTAATATTCCACTGACAGGGTGTTCCTTCAGGACGGCGGACGATGCCGTAGTGATAAGTGTGGCAAGGGAGTGTGTCATATTTTAGACCGAAACCGCTGGGGCAACTCATGTCTCATGTTGGGCATTTGACGCAGTTCTCAGCGTAGCACTTTGAACGCCAATCGGTTGAGTCTTAGCTATCTTGTCATGGGTGGCCTCTAAACATCTCCATTGCAAAACGCTGGTGAATCAAGCTCTCTACGGCTTGCTATCAAGCTGCTCAAAGTCTGTCAACCTCTTACCAACTCTATAGGTTTTCATGTCTGAGCCGGTCTTCTCATGCTATAAGCGGCTTTTCACTGAAAGCGAGCAAGACACGGAGAGTTTTGCTGTAATATTCCACTGACAGGTTGTTCCTTCGGGACGGCGGACGATGCCGTAGTGATAAGTGTGGCAAGGGAGTGTGTCATATTTTAGACCGAAACCTCTGAGCCGTTGCTCATGTTGGGCGTTCGACTTCATACTCAACGTGACGCTTTCTCTCGCCAGGTCAGAGTACTTCAGCCATTCGACAAAGGTTAGTCTTTATGATATGGAGTAGAGTGAAATGTAATTCATTAGATGTCACTTCAATGATTGCTCCCATGATAAACGTTGACTAGGCAAATGAAACGATTCTCATCTTTCCTTTTCAGTGATTGAAATCTACTAACACACTACCGTATAATCGTCCACTATGGGGCAAGACATGATAGAGCCTTCACGCGATTTGCCCTGGGCAGTCTTTAGACTGATGACAGTCTTTAGACTGGCGAATACTATCACTAAGTTGAATCTGCTATCAGTCAACTTGAACGCTTCATTGTATTAGAGGGGTATATAAATCACTGCCTCTCATTTCATTTCATTTCAATCATGCAGACGCCGAACAGTCAAGTCAGCTCTCCTCGCGGACCGCAGTTAAGGCCGCGAAATTTATTTGATGAATTTGTTAGATTAGAGGAGCAAGACAGAGTCCACAACAATCTTGCACGGATTGGTAATCCGATGACAGCGAGTGTTGTCAACCCAACGGAATGGCGCTACATTCCACTCTACACTCACAGGCCAACTAGCATGGAAGTCGACACTGATACCAAAAAGAGAGTCAAAGACTCTCTCAGCAGAATCGGTAGGCTGTAAGATGACGGCCACGAGAACGAACCACCGGCTCTCTTAAGGGCCACCTAGGGGCAAGACATGATAGAACCTCCTCGCGGTTTGCCCTGGGCAGTCTTCAGACTGGCGAATACTATCATTAAGTTGAATCTGCTATCAGTCAACTTGAACGTTGCAAATGAAGTTCGGTGTAATACTTCCTTTCGACGGGCGTTCCTGTAAAGGGCGGCGGTGAAACCCGTAGCTATGTATACCGCAAGGGACATTCGGCAATGGTCAATCTTGTTAAACCTCTCTGCGTCATGTTTGCAAGTGATTGCCTCTGTCTCAACGTAGTATGCATTCGCGCCAGGGCGACATTTAGCCAACTGTCGAAGGTTGCCTAGAACTTTCCATTGCATACGTTATGAGAACCATGAGTTCTACCTGTCTCTATCAATGAGACGAATTGATGAATGGAATGAAAGGGAGGACACTCACGCGCCACACGCAACATAACACACTTCTCTCTTCCGTAGTCTAACAAGCTCTTTACACATGGATTGCAGTCGATTGCTATCCCAGAATCATGTAAGCGATCTTAATTTTATTTAACACTATTTCATCTACCATCATCACCCATATGAAGTGTTATAAGATTTACAAGTTAGACTAAGCGTTGTACTATTTGTAAATGAAAGATATAGTTTCAACAGTTTACAGATTAAAAAATAAAGTTTCAATAGTGTGTACGTTAGAAATAAAGTTTTATCTGTTTGTATGTTAAAAGAAAGTTTCATCAGTTTACAAGTTAAAAATAAAGTTTCACCAGTGTACAAGTTAGAAACAAAGTTTCAATAGTGTGTACGTCATAAATAAAGCTTTATCTGTTTGTATGTTAGAAACAAAATAAAGTTTCAACAGTTTACAAGATAAAAATAAAGTTTCACCAGTTTACAAGTTAAAAATAAAGTTTCACCAGTGTACAAGTTAGAAACAAAGTTTCAATAGTGTGTACGTTATGAATAAAGCTTTATCTGTTTGTATGTTAGAAACAAAAAAAAGTTTCAACATTTTACAAGATAAAAAATAAAGTTTCACCAGTTTACAAGTTAAAAATAAAGTTTCAATAGTGTGTACGTTAGAAATAAAGTTTTAGCTGTTTGTATATCAAAATAAAGTTTCAAGAGTTTACAAGTTGAAAAATAAAGTTTCAATAGTGTACACGTTGAAAATAAAGTTTTGATTTTTCATACGCTTGAAATAAAGTCATACCAGTTTATATCTTGGAGATAAAGTTCTAACAGTTTGTGTGCTAGAAATAAAGTTATAACTGTTTTTTAAAAATAAGATTGTAAGATTTACTAGTTTGCAAGTTAGACTAAGCATTCTACTATTTGTAAATTAAAAATAAAGTTTCAACAGTTTCCCAGTTAAAAATAGAGTTTCAACAGATTACAAGTTAAAAGAAAAGTTCCAATAGTGAGTGCATTAGAAATAACGTTCTAGCTGTTTGTATGTTAGAAATAAAATAAAGTTTCAATAGTGTATACGTTAGAAATAAAGTTTTAGCTGCTTGTTAAAATAAGACCGTAAGATTTACTAGTCTTGCAAGTTGGACTAAACGTTCCACTATTTGTAAATTAAAATAAAGTTTCAATAGTGTATACATGCGAAATAAAGTTTTAGCTGTTTGTAGGTTAGAAATAAAAAGTTTACAAGTTAAAAATAAAGTTACAATAGTTTGTACGTTAGAAATAAAGTTTTAGCTTTTTGCATATTAGAAATAAAATAAAGTTTCAATAGTTTGCAAGTTAATAATAAAGTTTCAATAGTTTACAAGTTTTAAAATAAAGTTTCAATAGTGTACAAGATAAAAAATAAAGTTTGAACAGTTTACAAGCTGAAAATAAAGTTTTAATAGTGTACACGTTGGAAATAAAGTTTTAATAGTTTATGTGCTTGAAATAAAGCTATAGTGGTTCATATGTTGGAAACAGTTTGTATGCTAGAAATAAAGGCATAACTGTTTGTAAAAATAAGATCGTAAGATTTACCAGTTTGCAAGTTAGACTAAGCGTTCCACTATTTGTAAATTAAAAATAAAGTTTACAAGTTAAAAATAAAGTTTCATCAGTTTACAAGTCAAAATAAAGTTTTAACAGATTACAAGTTAAAAGAAAAGTTCCAATAGTGAGTGCATTAGAAATAACGTTTTAGCTGTTTGTATGTTAGAAATAAAATAAAGTTTCAATAGTGTGTACGTTAGAAATAAAGTTTTAGCTGCTTGTTAAAATAAGACCGTAAGATTTACTAGTCTTGCAAGTTGGACTAAACGTTCCACTATTTGTAAATTAAAAATAAAGTTTACAAGTTAAAAATAAAGTTTCAAAGTTAACAAGTTAAAAATAAAGCTTCAACAATTACAAGTTAAAAATAAAACTTCAAAAGTTTACCAGTTAAAAATAAAGTTTCATCAGTTTACAAGTCAAAATAAAGTTTTAACAGATTACAAGTTAAAAGAAAAGTTCTAATAGTCTGTGCACTAGAAATAACGTTTAAGCTGTCTGTACGTTAGAAATAAAATAAAGTTTCAAGAGTTTACAAGTTAAAAATAACGTTTCAACAGTGTGTACGTTAGAAATAAAGTTATATCTGTTTGTAAAAATAAGATTGCGGGTTTAATAGTTTGTAAGTTAGACTAATCGTTCTACTATTTGTAAAAGAAAGATATAGTTTCAACAGTTTGCAGATTAAAAACAAAGCTTCATTAGTGTATACGTTAGAAAGAAAGTCTTAGCTGTTTGCGCGTTAGAAATAAAATAAAGTTTCAACCGTTTACAAGTTAAAAATGAAGTTTCAATAGTGTGTACGTTAGAAACAAAGTTTCAACCGTTACCGTTTACAAGTTAAAAATAAAGTTTCAATAGTGTGTGTGTGTATGTTAAGAATAAAGTTCTATCTGTTTATATGTTAGAAATAAAAATGAAGGTTCACCAGTTTACAAGTTAAGAATAAAGTTTTATCTGCTTGTATGTCACAAATGAAATAAAGGTTCAGCAGTTTAAAAGTTAAAAATAAAGTTTCAATAATGTGTACGTTAGAAACAAAGTTTCAACCGTTTACAAGTTAAAATTAAAGTTTCAATAGCTTACAAGTTAAGAATAAAGTTTCAATAGTGTGTATGTTAAGAATAAAGTTCTATCTGTTTATATGTTAGAAATAAAATGAAGTTTCACCAGTTTACAATTTAAGAATAAATTTTATCTGCTTGTATGTTAGAAATGAAATAAAGTTTCACCAGTTTACAAGTTAAAAATAAAGTTTCAATAGTGTTTACGTTAGAAATAAAGTTTCAATAGTGTGTATGTTAAGAATAAAGTTTTATCTGTTTGTATGTTAGAAATTAAACAAAGTTTCAACTGTTTACAAGTTAAAAATAAAGTTTCAATAGTTAACACGTTAAAAATAAAGTTTCAATAGTGTGTATGTTAACACTAGAAGCGCCGATTTATGGAAGCCCGTGAAACGCCGATTGAGTCAAATTTGACTCCTTTGACATTTTGGATTATTTTTGCTGCGTAATATCATTATTCTTATGCGCTGTACACAAGAGAGATATTTTTCTTTATCTGTTTAATATTAATCTAATGAAGTACTTAATTTTCATGATGAAGGCCACATTTTAAGAATTTGAATATTCTATGCCACCTTGATTACTATAGAAGCTCTCAAAAATATATTCGGTCTATTGTTCACCCTGGAGGAGTACAAAGGAAAAACGAAAGAATCATGAATAAGTTTTTATCATAACACGTGAATAATGTGTAGTTTCATAGTTAGAACACACTTGTAGCAAAGAACGATAAAAACAAACAGCAAAAAGGGATTTATGACGATTACATGATGCAAGTACGTACTTGGTTGACGAAGCAGTGCATGTACCACAAATTAACTTTTGACAGATTGAACAAATAGTTAAAGTCATATTTTTGCAATCATCAGATGAGCAATATTTTCTCTTACTCAAAACTGGTGTTGGTAGGCCTACTACAGATGGTCTCGCCATAGCCAAATGATCCTCAGAAGAGTTCGTTTCATCACAGGAAGACGTCAGCTCCGATATAGTTCAAATAAGAATGCCCGCCGACTAATAGTTGAACCAGTCACCTTTTTATAAATAACCCAGCTATTGATGCCAGCCATGTCCAGCATATTACACCAGATAGCCATTGGCCAACGGCCACAAGGTGTTTTGGTGGAATAGATTCGAGTCATCTGATCAACTACATCGACTTCACATTTATTTGCATTATAATACGATATGATTTCTGGCTTTTGCTTGTTATCAGTACCAGTGACCGGTTGGTTATGCATGGATGACATCAACAGAACATTTTTATCTTTCTTGCATTGGTATTATGCTACCAATACTTTAGGATTCGTAAAAAGAAAAATTCTGATTGATACAAATTTTTCTTTTTTCTCATTCTATCACAAACTCCAACTCTATTACTCCTCAATGTGCCGACATAACTTATCCCTTTAGAGTATAATTTTTGTGCTAGGTTCACAGAAGTAAAAAAGTTATCACCAGTTATGTTGTAGCCTGGTTCAATGCCTGATTTTTCAACGAGCTCCAAGACGACCTTAGCCGCAAGATCTCTGGTAACGCTACCCGATGGATCTTTGCCGAGATAAGGAATTTGAGCTACGATATACTTTGAGCTAACTTCGACTAGTGTCCAAAACTTCACACCGTATTTGTCTGGTTTTTGTGGCATAAACGTGATCCACTTACATCTACTTTTTAGCGGTAGAAGCTGTTCATCTACTGTTAGACTACTTTCAGGTGTGTATTTAGTAGCACAATTGGAAGTAAAGCGTTCGTAAATTTCACGAATATGCGTAAAACGATCAGAAGAACGCTGCGACCTACTTGACTTTTGATCGAAGCGAAGTACTTTTGATAAAAAACGAAATTTTGAACGTGGCATAGTGTCCTTGAAAATTTGAATTTCGTACTGCTTACTCCACAAAAAATCCCTTGGAATATGACGACCATACAATCCTCGAGTGTATTGCAAAGCAATGAACTTCTTCAAATCATCTGACGTTATTTCTGGTGTCCGACCAGACCGATTGGCATTAGTGTAGGTCACAACTTTCTGTATAATTGATGAGTCGATCATTTCTTCCCAGGCATCAGAAACAGTAGAGACACGAGCACGAACATAGTTTTTTACACCAGGTTGTCTACGAAGAATATTTTGATGACTAAATCGACCAGATGTTGATGATCCTTGCGAGGTTAGATGCCACAGAACACCACTTCGAGACTTCAAGCTGTCCCCCGATGCTCCACTTTCTACTGTCACAGAACTTGTTGGTAAATCAGATGATACACTGATATTCACCGAATCCATCTCATCAATATGATCGACAACGTCGAATAGTACATCTCCATCAGGGTGGTCACTTTCGTCGGAGTCATTATTGTTGTCGCTTCCAGAATCAGTTGAATCGATGTCCATCATACTCTTTAGCGCTTCCTCTGCTGCATACCTCCGTCTTGACATCGTGACCAATATTGTCAAACTGAGCGTAGGTACTGTAGCTCAGCGACGGTGTGAATATCGAACTGCAGATAGCTAAGATATCATTGCAATTGCTTTTCACATGACTCACAGAAAAACTAAGTCTAGCAGTCAATATCAAGCAATAGATATCCACTGCATCAACATAAGAAACACTGTCTCTGCTTCGATGACGTTATTATAACATAGCATTCTAAACATAGTTAGAATTTGAAGTACAACATGCAGTGTACGCGATTTTGCAATGAATCAATTTTGACTCATTTGAGTAAATATTTCATTTGCCATGAATTATGCTTGCACATGAGAATTTTTCAATCGTTTTTCAAAATATATCAAAAATAAAGAAAAGTCAAAAAGAATCAAGCCAAAGATCGGTGCCTTTAATCAAAAAAGCTGAAGTTGAAAGTCAAAATGAGTCAAAATTGACTCATCGGCGCTTCTAGTGTTAAGAATAAATTTCTATCTGTTTGTATGTTAGAAATAAAATGAAGTTTCATCAGTTTACAAGTTAAGAATAAAGTTTTATCTGTTTGTATGTTAGAAATAAAACAAAGTTTCAACCGTTAACAAGTTAAAAATAAAGTTTCAATAGTTTGCAAGTTAGACTAAGCGTTCTACTATTTGTAAACGAAAGATATAGTCTGAACAGTTTACAGATTAAAAATAAAGTTTCAACCGTTTACAAGTTAAAAATAAAGTTTCAATAGTTAACACGTTAAAAATAAAGTTTCAATAGTGTGTATGTTAAGAATAAAGTTCTATCTGTTTGTATGTTAGAACGCGTTTGTCAAGCTTGATTCTATCATGTCAGTACTACACACATTTGATTTACAAAACATGCTTTGAATACTCATACGATGTAGTTCTTACTTTCATTTATTTCTAACGTACACACTGTTGAAACTTTGTTTTTCAACTTGTAAACTGTTGAAACTTTATTTTGTTTCTAACATATAAACAGCTAAAACTTTATTTCTAACGTACACACTGTTGAAACTTTATTTTTAACTTGTAAATGGTTGAAACTTTATTTCTAACACACACACACAAACAGTCATAACTTTATTTCTAACGTACACACTATTAAAACTTTATTTTAATCTGTAAACTGTTGAAACGATATTTTTCATTTACAACTAGTAGAATGCTGAGTCTAACTTGCAAACTAGTAAATCCTACGATCGTACTTTACAAACAGATAAAACTTTATTTCTAACGTAGACACTGTTGAAACTTTATTTTTAACTTGTAAACGGTTGAAACTTTATTTCTAACGTACACACTATTGAAACTTTATTTTTAATTTGTTAACGGTTGAAACTTTGTTTTATTTCTAACATACAAACAGATAAAACTTTATTCTTAACTTGTAAACTGATGAAACTTCATTTTATTTCTAACATACAAACAGATAGAACTTCATTCTTAACATACACACTATTGAAACTTCATTTTTAACGTGTTAACTATTGAAACTTTATTTTTAACTTGTAAACGGTTGAAACTTTACTTTTAATCTGTAAACTGTTGAGACTATATCTTTCGTTTACAAATAGTAGAACGCTTAGTCTAACTTGCAAACTATTGAAACTTTATTTCTAACTTGTTAACGGTTGAAACTTTGTTTTATTTCTAACATACAAACAGATAAAACTTTATTCTTAACTTGTAAACTGATGAAACTTCATTTTATTTCTAACATACAAACAGATAGAAATTTATTCTTAACATACACACTATTGAAACTTAATTTTTAACGTGTTAACTATTGAAACTTTATTTTTAACTTGTAAACAGTTGAAACTTTGTTTTATTTCTAACATACAAACAGATAAAACTTTATTTTTAACTTGCCAACTGGTGAAACTTCATTTTATTTCTAACATACAAACAGATAAAACTCTATTCTTAACATACACACTATTGAAACTTTATTTCTAACGTACACACTATTGAAACTTTATTTTTAACTTGTAAACTGGTGAATTTTTATTTCATTTCTAACATACAAGCAGATAAAAATTATTCTTAAATTGTAAACTGGTGAAACTTCATTTTATTTCTAACATATAAACAGATAGAACTTTATTCTTAACATACACACTATTGAAACTTTATTCCTAACTTGTAAGCTATTGAAACTTTAATTTTAACTTGTAAACGGTTGAAACTTTGTTTCTAACGTACACATTATTGAAACTTTATTTTTAACTTTTAAACTGCTGAACCTTTATTTCATTTCTGACATACAAGCAGATAAAAATTATTCTTAACTTGTAAACTGGTGAACCTTCATTTTTATTTCTAACATATAAACAGATAGAACTTTATTCTTAACATACACACACACACTATTGAAACTTTATTTTTAACTTGTAAACGGTAACGGTTGAAACTTTGTTTCTAACGTACACACTATTGAAACTTTAATTTTAACTTGTAAACGGTTGAAACTTTATTTTATTTCTAACGCACAAACAGCTAAGACTTTCTTTCTAACGTATACACTAATGAAGCTTTGTTTTTAATCTGCAAACTGTTGAAACTATATCTTTCATTTACAAATAGTAGAACGATTAGTCTAACTTACAAACTATTAAACCCGCAATCTTATTTTTACAAACAGATATAACTTTATTTCTAACGTACACACTGTTGAAACGTTATTTTTAACTTGTAAACTCTTGAAACTTTATTTTATTTCTAACGTACAGACAGCTTAAACGTTATTTCTAGTGCACACACTATTAGAACTTTTCTTTTAACTTGTAATCTGTTAAAACTTTATTTTGACTTGTAGACTGATGAAACTTTATTTTTAACTGGTAAACTTTTGAAGTTTTATTTTTAACTTGTAATTGTTGAAGCTTTATTTTTAACTTGTTAACTTTGAAACTTTATTTTTAACTTGTAAACTTTATTTTTAATTTACAAATAGTGGAACGTTTAGTCCAACTTGCAAGACTAGTAAATCTTACGGTCTTATTTTAAGAAGCAGCTAAAACTTTATTTCTAACGTACACACTATTGAAACTTTATTTTATTTCTAACATACAAACAGCTAAAACGTTATTTCTAATGCACTCACTATTGGAACTTTTCTTTTAACTTGTAATCTGTTAAAACTTTATTTTGACTTGTAAACTGATGAAACTTTATTTTTAACTTGTAAACTTTTGAAGTTTTATTTTTAACTTGTAAACTTTATTTTTAATTTACAAATAGTGGAACGCTTAGTCTAACTTGCAAACTGGTAAATCTTACGATCTTATTTTTACAAACAGTTATGCCTTTATTTTTAGCATACAAACTGTTTCCAACATATGAACCACTATAGCTTTATTTCAAGCACATAAACTATTAAAACTTTATTTCCAACGTGTACACTATTAAAACTTTATTTTCAGCTTGTAAACTGTTCAAACTTTATTTTTTATCTTGTACACTATTGAAACTTTATTTTAAAACTTGTAAACTATTGAAACTTTATTATTAACTTGCAAACTATTGAAACTTTATTTTATTTCTAATATGCAAAAAGCTAAAACTTTATTTCTAACGTACAAACTATTGTAACTTTATTTTTAACTTGTAAACTTTTTATTTCTAACCTACAAACAGCTAAAACTTTATTTCGCATGTATACACTATTGAAACTTTATTTTAATTTACAAATAGTGGAACGTTCAGTCCAACTTGCAAGACTAGTAAATCTTACGGTCTTATTTTAACAAGCAGCTAAAACTTTATTTCTAACGTATACACTATTGAAACTTTATTTTATTTCTAACATACAAACAGCTAGAACGTTATTTCTAATGCACTCACTATTGGAACTTTTCTTTTAACTTGTAATCTGTTGAAACTTTATTTTTAATATGTAAACTGTTGAAACTTTATTTTTAACTGGGAAACTGTTGAAACTTTATTTTTAATTTACAAATAGTAGAATGCTTAGTCTAACTTGCAAACTAGTAAATCTTACAATCTTATTTTTAAAAAACAGTTATAACTTTATTTCTAGCACACAAACTGTTAGAACTTTATCTCCAAGATATAAACTGGTATGACTTTATTTCAAGCGTATGAAAAATCAAAACTTTATTTTCAACGTGTACACTATTGAAACTTTATTTTGATATACAAACAGCTAAAACTTTATTTCTAACGTACACACTATTGAAACTTTATTTTTAACTTGTAAACTGGTGAAACTTTATTTTTTATTTTGTAAACTGTTGAAACTTTATTTTGTTTCTAACATACAAACAGATAAAGCTTTATTTATAACGTACACACTATTGAAACTTTGTTTCTAACGTGTACACTGGTGAAACTTTATTTTTAACTTGTAAACTGATGAAACTTTCTTTTAACGTACAAACAGATAAAACTTTATTTCTAACGTATACACTATTGAAACTTTATTTTTAACTTGTAAACTGGTGAAACTTTATTTTTATCTTGTAAACTGTTGAAACTTTATTTTGTTTCTAACATACAAACAGATAAAGCTTTATTTCTAACATTCACACTATTGAAACTTTGTTTCTAACTTGTACACTGGTGAAACTTTATTTTTAACTTGTAAACTGATGAAACTTTCTTTTAACATACAAACAGATAAAACTTTATTTCTAACGTACACACTATTGAAACTTTATTTTTTAATCTGTAAACTGTTGAAACTATATCTTTCATTTACAAATAGTACAACGCTTAGTCTAACTTGTAAATCTTATAACACTTCATATGGGTGATGATGGTAGATGAAATAGTGTTAAATAAAATTAAGATCGCTTACATGATTCTGGGATAGCAATCGACTGCAATCCATGTGTAAAGAGCTTGTTAGACTACGGAAGAGAGAAGTGTGTTATGTTGCGTGTGGCGCGTGAGTGTCCTCCCTTTCATTCCATTCATCAATTCGTCTCATTGATAGAGACAGGTAGAACTCATGGTTCTCATAACGTATGCAATGGAAAGTTCTAGGCAACCTTCGACAGTTGGCTAAATGTCGCCCTGGCGCGAATGCATACTACGTTGAGACAGAGGCAATCACTTGCAAACATGACGCAGAGAGGTTTAACAAGATTGACCATTGCCGAATGTCCCTTGCGGTATACATAGCTACGGGTTTCACCGCCGCCCTTTACAGGAACGCCCGTCGAAAGGAAGTATTACACCGAACTTCATTTGCAACGTTCAAGTTGACTGATAGCAGATTCAACTTAATGATAGTATTCGCCAGTCTGAAGACTGCCCAGGGCAAACCGCGAGGAGGTTCTATCAAATCTTGCCCCATGGTGGCCCTTAAGTGAGCCGGTGGTTCGTTCTCGTGGCCGTCATCTTACAGCCTACCGATTCTGCTGAGAGAGTCTTTGACTCTCTTCTTGGTAGCAGTGTCGACTTCCATGCTAGTTGGCCTGTGAGTGTAGAGTGGAATGTAGCGCCATTCCGTTGGATTGACAACACTCGCTGTCATCGGATTACCA
This sequence comes from Prostheceraeus crozeri, assembly GCA_907163375.1. Taxonomy (NCBI): domain Eukaryota; kingdom Metazoa; phylum Platyhelminthes; order Polycladida; family Euryleptidae; genus Prostheceraeus; species Prostheceraeus crozeri. The sequence goes on along the minus strand of CAJQUW010008489.1, from coordinate 35,596 downwards.
ATCCGTGCAAGATTGTTGTGGACTCTGTCTTGCTCCTCTAATCTAACAAATTCATCAAATAAATTTCGCGGCCTTAACTGCGGTCCGCGAGGAGAGCTGACTTGACTGTTCGGCGTCTGCATGATTGAAATGAAATGAAATGAGAGGCAGTGATTTATATTCCCCTCTAATACAATGAAGCGTTCAAGTTGACTGATAGCAGATTCAACTTAGTGATAGTATTCGCCAGTCTAAAGACTGTCATCAGTCTAAAGACTGCCCAGGGCAAATCGCGTGAAGGCTCTATCATGTCTTGCCCCATAGTGGACGATTATACGGTAGTGTGTTAGTAGATTTCAATCACTGAAAAGGAAAGATGAGAATCGTTTCATTTGCCTAGTCAACGTTTATCATGGGAGCAATCATTGAAGTGACATCTAATGAATTACATTTCACTCTACTCCATATCATAAAGACTAACCTTTGTCGAATGGCTGAAGTACTCTGACCTGGCGAGAGAAAGCGTCACGTTGAGTATGAAGTCGAACGCCCAACATGAGCAACGGCTCAGAGGTTTCGGTCTAAAATATGACACACTCCCTTGCCACACTTATCACTACGGTATCGTCCGCCGTCCCGAAGGAGCACCCTGTCAGTGGAATATTACAGCAAAACTCTCCGTGTCTTGCTCGCTTTCAGTGAAAAGCCGCTTATAGCATGAGAAGACTGGCTCAGACATGAAAACCTATAGAGTTGGTAAGAGGTTGACAGACTTTGAGCAGCTTGATAGCAAGCGGTAGAGAGCTTGATTCACCAGCGATTTGCAATGGAGATGTTTAGAGGCCACCCATGACAAGATAGCTAAGACTCAACCGATTGGCGTTCAAAGTGCTGCGTCAAATGCCTGCCATATCACACACAATGATGATGAGTTGCCCGGGCGGTGTCGGTAAAAACTATGACACACCGCCACACACTCACATCTACTATACATCCCCCGCCGTCCCGAAGGAACACCCTGTCAGTGGAATATTACAGCAAAACTCTCCGTGTCTTGCTCGCTTTCAGCTACCATTAGAAGACTGGCTCAGACATGAAAACCTATAGAGTTGGTAAGAGGTTGACAGACTTTGAGCAGCTTGATAGCAAGCCGTAGAGAGCTTGATTCACCAGCGTTTTGCAATGGAGATGTTTAGAGGCCACCCATGACAAGATAGCTAAGACTCAACCGATTGGCGTTCAAAGTGCTACGTTGAGAACTGTGTCAAATGCCCAACATGAGACATGAGCTGCCCAGCGGTTTCGGTCTAAAATATGACACACTCCCTTGTCACACTTATCACTACGGCATCGTCCGCCGTCCTGAAGGAACACCCTGTCAGTGGAATATTACAGCAAAACTCTCCGTATCTTGCAACATCATGACACTTGCTAAAGGCAAATGTGTAGTTGAAAGTCACCTCACTGGGTTTTATATGATTTTCCTACCCTGAGAATGGTCGAGATTGCTCGCCCAATCAGAAGGCTTGCTCAACTATCATCCATAATGCCTTCATTCACCTACCATTCGCTTACTTCTACAAGAATGCTTCTTAAAAGCGTCGCTTCGATCAACTTTACTGCACTGGCACAACTTAAAAGCCGTTTTGGAGTTATTGTAAGTAACCATTTTTTCTGAAGCGAAAAGGGAATATCATGATTTTAAATTCATGTAGTAGACATGACTTGAGGATAGACAAGTTAAGCTGATGAATCCGTTACAGGCATTACTCAGAGGGGATCTTATCCCAACTCCAAGGCCTCGGCCCACAAATCCAACCTCCGACGGACAGAGCGTGCGTCATATCACTGTGTTGGTATTCGGACCCCGATTTTGACATGAAATTCGGTGGAGTTATTTACATCAGGAAACAAGTCTCGAGCCGAAGCTCGCCTCGTACAACATTATAAATGCCTTAGTTGAATTCAGCAGGGTCGAAAACCCCAGAAAACCTCCAAAACTAGTGAATTTAAATTTTTCAACTTTTTAGCACTACTTATGAAATTCTATAAGTAGTCTATCACTTAGGGCAGGTCAATAGCGACCGAACCATTTTTGAATCAAGTCAAACGGACTTGTAGAAGCAAAGTTACAAGCCTTTAAAGTTTTGGAGTCTTTTATGGCCTGGAGACGAAGGCCATCTCCTGGCGAACCTCTAAGTCTGACGGATCAGCAATGAAATTTTCTAAGTCGGTTTCTTACAGAAACCCGGAATTTGGAATGTCCGATGCTATCATCGGAGCTCAGACAGACGACCTACCGTTGGCAATCTCTTGTCTGAATGACAACTCACTGTCGGTTCCCAGCTTATATAGTTTGTGACGATCAGCTGATGACGTAATATCCATCATCCAAAAACTTAAAACGCTTCTATCATCGATTCTGGAGGTGCGATTGAGCTGGAAATATACCATTTCAATGTAGAATTTGACGCTGAATCCAAATCTGGCCTCCGTTTTCCCATCCGATGCTTCGTTTTGGCTCTACAGTAGGCAGCCATCGCAAAAATTCTAACTCTGTCGTTTTTCCGAAAAATGTTGAAAATGTTTTCTCTCCGATTGACTTGATACTCACCATACAGATAGAGAATTTCACGCTGATTCCAAATCTGAAATCCGTTTTCCAATCCGATGCTTCGTTTTGAAGCTACAGCCCAAAACGTCCCAAATTCTAACTCTGTCGTTTTTTCACCAATCTCCCAAAATCTTAAATGGCGTCTCACATCTAAACGAAGACAGATATGAACAAGCCGTTTGTTTCACTGAATTTGTCTCACTCTTAGCTTTCACTCGACACCTCACTCGACAAAATCCGTCCACTGGAAGCCAAGATCGAAGCTAGCGCTCCCGAGGGGGGGGACGTCAGCGAAATTTGATGAAACAAACTTTGGTCAGGGTCCCAGGTCGAAATGCCACACTTTAGAAAATTTTTAATTTTTCCCATACAAAGTCACTCTGACACTTAGGATTTTTTCAGGTGAGTTCCGACCTAAAATCTTGTAACAGCTTTAACTTTTGAACGGCTGGTCCGATTGACTCGCAACTAAAAATGTCGCCGATCAGTTTGTTCTCCTCTTTCGAACGCAACCCGAACGAACAAAATCCGTCCACTAGAACCAAAGTTAGAAGATCGGTGTCGGGGGGGGGGGTCAGTGAAATTTGATGAAACAAACTTTGGTCAGGGTCCCAGGTCGAAATGCCACACTTTAGAAAATTTTTAATTTTTCCCATACAAAGTCACTCTGACACTTAGGATTTTTTCAGGTGAGCTCCGACCTAAAATCTTGTAACAGCTCTAACTTTTGAACGGCTGGTCCGATTGACTCGCAACCAAAAATGTCGCCGATCAGTTTGTTCTCCTCTTTCGAACGCGTAGTTGTAAGACAAAATCCGTCCACTAGAACCAAAGTTAGAAGATCGGTGTCGGGGGGGGGGGGGTCAGTGAAATTTGATGAAAAATGTTTTGGTAAAGGTCCCAGGTCGAAATACCACACTTTAGAAAATTTTTAATTTTTCCCATACAAAGTCACTCTGACACAGGATTTTTTCAGGTGAGCTACGACATTCCACCCTCCCAACCTGGCCGGCACACCACGCCAACCTGGAGAGCGCATCACAGACCACCGCTCGCTACGTCGGCCGGCCAGAGGGGGGGGACGTCAGCGGACATGGCCGGCACACCACGACGCCTTGGACACCTCTACCCACTCTCACGTTCCAGAGGGGGGGGGACGTCAGCCACGACGGCGGCCATCTTGCGCGGTCCAGTGGTGGAGTTTTACTTACTACTATTGAATGTCATAAATTCGACCATACATGCTTTGAAATAATTGGAAACTGGGAAGAAAAACGTTAATGATGCGTTTCAGAACCTGCTCAATTGAGGTTATTATGCCTATTATACAAAACTCATTCTCACCAATGTGTAAACAAATATTCAGTCATTATTTTTCGGTATTACTTTACTTTATTCTTCTCACGTCCTTTGATACCGTATGTCTTCAGAAATTACGAAATGAATCTCTGAAGTTAAAATGAAAAACTTGGACAGTAGTGAGTTTGATTAATTGTGTCTTGAAATTATAGCTATCAAATTTTGAATATGATTTACTACTTTCAGATCTGTCAGCAGGTCTAGAGTTGGACTATTTTATGAATTCATCTTGGTATGTGAGAATGTTCTGAATCACATCTTGTGATGCTGTGCATTAATTATTGCTTTGACTTTCAATATGTTTATCCTGACAATCTCAATTCAAATACTTTCAGTGGATGCGTTATGGTGAATTTCACGACTTAGATCTCTGAAGGACTTCATGGAGACATGGGATGAGCTAACTGAGTTTCTGAATCCGTTCATTTTCAGACTTCTTTTTGCATTGCCTCTAATTCGTTAGTGAGTCCGGTTGCGTATCTTATCCACTGGCTTCAAAGTTACGTTACGTGAAGTTGAATGTCATTCATTTTTATCAAATTTTGTTGATTGTCATTTATACAAGCCCTCAAGAAAGTATTTGTTTCGTTTCAGCATGGTGGTGAGTTTCAATGATCTATATATACCGATAGTCAGTGGATTCCTGTGTCATACTGATTGGAATATTTAACGGTATGATCTGAGAGTCAGTTGACTTGTTGGACTGTTCAAAATCTGTAGCAGGAAAGGCTGAAGTAAGTGAAATTTGTGGTATTTTTTAGATATTCGGCTTTAGAGGAACGGTAGGTTGCTAGGCGCTTTGAGGGATAGAGCACAACTTATTTCGCCAACATCCTTCTATAAGATCTTGAGACCGCGACGTGCATAAAATCTATACGGTCTTATCCATCCTACAAATCTTCCGAACGTTTTTGCGCTTGATCTTACTGATCTGCTTCATAGACTTGTGAAAATGCTAAGAATCTTGCGTACAGAATCTTGAAAGTCTTACAAGAAAAGTTCAGCATAATCGCAGGTGTCTTCCGCAAGTTAGGGCTATTTTTCGCAAGATCTGTCGATTAGTGTATTTACAACCAATCAGTCCCATTAGTTTTTAATAGAGTGTTTTGATTTAGATTTCCTTGATTGTACATGCATCTAGCACTCAAATACTGATAAAGTATAAGTGTTTGAACTACATGAAATCATGAATTCGTCCTTGAAATAAATAGAGGATGAGATATGGTGCGCCATTTATTGCTGTCATGTTGCCCCTTTCCTTCACCGCCATGTGTGAAGATGACTCTATCATGCATGCACGTGCACATTGTTGTTTCATGTCATGTTCCGGATTATATTTTCACATTGAAGCTGTGAGTAGGAGCCGGGCAGATGATAAAATTGACAAAAGATAGGCATGCATATGTAAAATTTACTGCTTTGTCAATTATTCAGTTAAGCGCTTCTACGAAAATGGCTGTGATGCGGCAACTTGAAAGCGGATAAATATTTTCTCAACTGATTTGGCATTAACACGAATTTGGAAACAGTCAGACTCTAGTCAGAGCTGACAAGCCATAAAACATTTATTTTTTCATTAGAAATGAAATAGAAGTCTTTCAGGCATGGTTAATGGTCAGCGTCAAGTAGTACTCATGATCAGTAATGAGTTTCAAGATAAGTCGATGTTTTCCGTAATTAGTCCGGGCTTTCAATTAATTTAAAACTAATGCTGTCGGTTTCAGGAATGAATTGTGACCAGACAAATTAAAAGTGATATAATAGCCATAGACCAGGGATTGCACCGGGTCAAGATACGGATCCGGGCTCCGACAGATCTGGGTGTAAATGTCCGGATCCGGGATCCGTTCGGTATTGAATGACCATCTATTAAGGTTACAGAAAAGATGAAGTTAACTTTTTCTTACTTTTTTCATTCTAATTGTCATGTTACCGTTGTAAAGGCTCATAACCACTGCATCCACTTTACTAATCCATGCTAAAGAATGAATAAATATCCACGAATTTTAAAGCTAATAACATGAAATATCCATTGTGGTTCTCCAGACTTATGATAGTGGGGTCCAACTGCCCTACTATATACCTACAATGAACAATAGCTGTAATTACCCATAAGTGGGGGATGCCCTTATTAGTTAAAAAAGCACAAATAAAAGCAAGTCTTTCTCTTTTTTCTTTCAGTTGAATACACGTGCTTATCGCTATTGAAATTGGTCTTGATTAATTTCGATTTTGATGGACAACAATGGTAAAAATAAACTAAATTAAAACAGAAATTCAGTTTTAGTTATCATGTCTTAAGAAAGAGTGTACAGGCTCGGTCTCAGATTGTGTTGCCGTTACGTTAAATACTTGTAGCCATCTATTGATATTTAGGAATGATGTTTCGTAAACATTATTTAATAACAATTGAGAACCAGAGCGACAAGTACAGTTGACGATAGCAAAATCTTATGCGAAATCTTATCGCATGGAGCGCAAAGTGGTGAAGAGACAAATATAAAAAAAATTGCAAGAGGACTAAAAACGCTGCTGTGTCAATAACTTCCAAGCAAAAATATATTGGTGACATATGAGTACTTGACTGTTTTATTTATCCCGATCATTAAAGCACACGGGAATTAGGTTTTCGGGAAATCCAAGACATTATAATATTGACTGCAGGGAAAGAGATAACACTTGTAGAAAATTATTTGAAGAAGAATATTTTAATATGATAATCCTCAAGTACCATGATAATTAGGACTAACATGTATACATGTAGTTAATTATTTAATAAATGCACAAGAAGTCCTTATTAATCGTAAAGGACCATAAATCCAGAATCGTTCAGGATTTTATTCGAGTAATACCACAGAAAGTCCTGCAAGACTTGACCTTTAAAATCCTTAACGAAATTTCTACCGGATTTAAAGGAAAATTCTTTTAGCAAAAGGTTCCATAATACTACAAGAACTGGTCTACACAAATCCCGTAGAAAATAATCAGTCGGGTATACCAACATTTCAATGGTACCTGCTCATTACTAGACTTTTCGTTTTTCGCGATCGATCGCGCTTTTTCTGAGACGACGCGACTATGCAAGGAGATAAGATGGATTTGCAGACTCTGTAGTGCATCTCAAGATGGTCTCAATGACGGCAACGGTACAGTGACAACCAAATTAAACCTCCTGACCTTTCATTCTGACTGTACTGAACGCCTGAACTCTTTCCTCTGCACAGTGTGCCAACATGAATCTGTACCTGTAGGATTTTCTTATAAGACAGACAGACATTTGCGTTCTCTTTTAAGATAGCTTCCTCCCTCATTTTTCATTTACCTCACTTTTTGACAATATGCGGTCTTTTTTTCATATAATTATTCATTTTACAAGGGTATTTTTGCTATGTTTTATTAGATGATAGCGTCAATGTATTTTAATTGTTCAGGTTCCAGTCCTTTATTGTAAATATGTGTCTTTAAATCTGCATATACAGCGCCTATTGCTATTGTAGCTCGCATATCTATGCCAGACAATGTCACGCCATTGAATACATTTCGTGTAGCGCTCAGGCAAGCTGCTTGACTTTGTATAATGCCACTTCCACGTTCACCATTGATAAAGCCGGTCAGGCGAAATATTTGGTCTCACAACTTCGTTTTCTGTTGATATTCACACTGAAGAATGGCAGAGAGAGAGGCCCGCGCTCACAGCGCTTTATTTCAACGCATACTATGAGTTGGCTAACGGGTACACGGCTGGAGAAGCTGATCCAGCAGTGTGGTACTGTGAAGTGCAAACGAAATTTCAGGGTGTATATCCACACCCTATCAGGATACTCACAATCTGTGAATCTGCCGATATCTACCTGGTTTCTATTCTTGCCAGATAGGATCAAAGAAAGAACGTGTAAATCCAATGGAAAGTAGAATGTAGCTGCTGTCAAAAATGTGATCTATGTTTTTTCTACTTGTAGAGCCACAACTTAATTGACTTCAGTGTCTTCATTTGATCATAACTCATGTGTCCATGCACCTATTTCTATGAAACTTAACACATTCAGATACAAGAAGCCTCATAATGTCTCACAGTTCATCAGTCATGTGAAGTGCGCCAATAGAATGATATCCAATTATTTGACAGTCAGTGTGAAACAAGCCCATCAAGACTGACATCCAGTGATTCGACAGTCAGTGTGAAACGAGTCCATCTGGACCGACATCCAATTATTCGACAGTGAGTGCGAAACGAGCCCATCAAGACTGGCATCCAGTTATTCGACAGTCAAACGACCCCATCAAGACTGACATCCAGTGATTCGACAGTCAGTGTGAAACGATCTCATCAAGACTGACATCCAGTGATTCGACAGTCAGTGTGAAACGAACCCATCAGGACCGACATCCAGTGATTCGACAGTCAGTGCGAAACGAGCCCATCAAGACTGACATCCAGTGATTCGACAGTCAGTGCGAAACGATCTCATCAGGACCGACATCCAATTATTCGACAGTCAATGTGAAACGAGTCCATCTGGACCGACATCCAATTATTCGACAGTGAGTGCGAAACGAGCCCATCAAGACTGGCATCCAGTGATTCGACAGTCAAACGACCCCATCAAGACTGACATCCAGTGATTCGACAGTCAGTGTGAAACGAGCCCATCAAGACTGGCATCCAATTATTCGACAGTCAATGTGAAACGAGCCCGTCTAGAATGATATCCAATTATTCGACAGTATGTAATAGAACAATAGCAGTAATAAGGATAATTCTTAAATTGGATAAAACTTCACTCACTTCTCATTCTAAACCTTGACTTTTTGAACAGCAATGTAATACTTACATTTGGCGTTGCATGTTCTGGGTATAGGGCAAGCTTTTCGGTTCTAATATTGCTTTTTACAACTGCAATCATCTTGAACTTGGCAGAGAGGTCGGATGGACGTTCTGAGATGAATGATTCATTTCCAACCCAAAGACTCAGAAGTTGAGATTGTGCACCTGCAATACAGATTTTCTTCCAATGAGATTTTCTTCAGACATCTAGGAAAATGTTAAAGGCATCTGACAAACTAGAAAAAGAGAAAAGCGAGATTGTGTTATAACCTCGTCTTCCAATTCTTGTCAATCTCTTTGTATTTCCCTTTTTCTAATTATTAGAAGGGAGGAAATTCATATGCTACGCAAAAAGAGGCACATCGTCAAAAATCCTGACTTTCCCAATTTCCTAACGGGGAGTGTGTTCTCTTACTTGCTCTTCGCTACTCCAACTCAATTTCAAGTTGTCTCACTTATGCTAAAGCCGATACCAGGGTATTGGTAGAAGTAGAAGTAGATTATTTATATTGAGAATGAAAATCATTGACAAAACACTTGATGAATACACTTTGGAAACAATGTACGATTGATATATTACATGTACGAGTATAGTATGAAAGAGTACTTAGTCCTATAGGCATATAGTACACTTGGGTACTTGGGTATACTTCAATAAAATATCAAAAAATAGAAATAAGAAAGCAAAGTTCTACTGAACAAGAATGCCTTCAAATAATGCACATGTATAAGGTACAAACGAATTAAAACGTCTAGATGTTGCACCGTAGGGTTGAAGATAACGACCGGATCGACATGAGATGTCTGGCATAATGCCGTGGAGAATATGATTCTCGTTCTTCGAAGAGAGATGGAAGAGTTTGACAGCAGCTTCTTCACGTCGACGCTTGAGTGGTGGAAACTTGCCGCAAGGGCAATCTGTAGCTCGAAAGTCTTTCGGCAGCAAACATACCATTTTATGGATTCGGTTTTGAAAACGATTCAAACGAGATTCGAGATGGGCAGGCAATTGAAAATGAGTCTATGACTTTTTCATTTTTGTGAAAAGGCAATACATGCGATATTTCACCTTAAGTCAATGTAGGTGTTAATCATGCGTACATAATATAAAAGAAATGTCAAATTTGATACAGATGTCTTGAACAGTGGTAGATTTAATCAATATCTTCGTACTGCATTATTACACTTTTTCATTCTTTTTGTCATTATAATGGCAGGATTTTATCATTACTATTATCGATGTTAGGAGATGTAAACTAGGCCTCCTGATGATTCCCGATATTGGATGAAATATCACCTATTCAGGCCTATTTCCTTTTTTCAGCAGAGGATGGAATTCAATATCTATCTATTCTATTAAGATTGCATTTACAAAAGGCAGCATTTATTAATTATTACAGGCGCACATTTTTACAGGCAATTTTCCAATAGTGGGTTTGACCCGTAGATGCATGAAAACATTGTTGTCCACTACTGTATGCTGGATCAGTAATTATGGATATAAGTTCTATTTTTTGAATGATTTCACTGAATATCGATGCTGATACTTCTAATTAGTAATAATGCCAACTTAAGGCATAGAGCATCGGCTAAAATGTGTTAATACAGGGTGATGCAGAAGTCAAATTGTAATGCTTCTCGAAGCAATTCTCCTCAAAAAGCTTTTCGAAAGTTCAATTAGATGCTTTACAGTACAGTATGAACATGAGTTGGCCTAATGAAAATAAAAAACTAACCTCGAAAATAAATACTGAATCTTGTTTTCAGCAAATCAAGCATTTTGAATCTGTATCTAACGAGGATAAGGATTTTATTAAATTGAAGTTCTTTGAATAGAATAGATAAAATACCACACTCTTACAGAAAAGGTTAAAGCGTTAAAAAGTCTGTCGAAAGATAAAGACATTCATATCAGCCGATTAGACAAAGGAAATGGCAGCTTCATCATTGATAGACCAGATTATATAAATAAAATGAATACCATTCTGAATGATGGTTCGGAATTCAGAAAAATATGCCATGAGGTAGATCACAGAATATTCATTAAAAAAGAGGATCCGTTTAATCGTCAATTGCGTAACCTGAAATCCGAAAATAAACTTTCTACTGATCTTTATGACAGTCTTCGCAGTACTGGAAGCTCTCCGGCACGGCTGCATGGGTTGCCTAAAGTGCACAAAAACATGAATGATTCCCCATTTAGACCAATTTTATCCATGTGTAATTGTTACAGCACAAACGTTGCTAAACATTTACATTAGTTGTTGATTCAATAGGTCCCAAAGAAGTTCTCGGTTAAAGATAGCTTCGAAGTAAAAGAAAAATTGATGAAATCAAAAAATTCGGAATAACCATATGAAGTTTTATGGTTCGATGTTAGTAGCTTATTTACTTATATCCAACTAAACAGAACTATTGACCATATCGCTCAGTCTATCGATGAAAATGCCATCCCATTCTCTAAAGAAACTTTAAAACAATTATTGAAAATGTCGTGTAAAAATGTTCCATTTATCTTTAATGATGACATTTATGAACAACACGAAGGTTCAGCGATGGGCTCAAATCTCACTCCAGTTATGGCCGCATTCGCCATGGACATGGTAGAAAAAGAAATTTCCCAGTATATCCGTTGCGTTGACGACATTCTTGTCTGTTTCGAAAATGATATTGACTGAGACAATTTCTATAAGTTTATTAACTCTTTAATTACATCGATAAAGTTCATTACTGAACATTCTGTCAATAATTCCATTGATTTTCTTGACCTAACTATAACTGTGAAAAACAAGAAAATTACCACTGTTTGGAAAATGAAGCAAACAAATGCTGGATTATACACGCCTGACATTTCTTACTGTCCTTACAAATACAAAATGTCTGATGTAAGAAGCTTCATGTACAGAGCTCTCAAACTTTGTAGTGATCCTAATGATGTCAAGCAATGTATTGAGAAATTGAAAAATATTTCCCTTCTAAATGGCTATACTGAAAGAGAATTTGATAACATTTACCAAAAGGTAGAAGAATGTATTAGAAATCCACCATCTAGCGATAATCAAGGAAAAACTGAACTTTTCTTAATAACAAATCACAATTCTTCTTTTTGCAGCGAATTCCTTACCGGAATCAAGCAAATTAATGTTCGTCTGAAAAGCTCCCGTATTTTTCCAATATTCAAAACTTAAAAGACTAGTATGCTAATTCCGAACAAGGATAAATTGCCTTGTTTCCTACCTCACAGAATTAGACAGGTCGTCTCTTCTTCTGTTTGACTAGAAAGGAAAAATTGGAACATGCAACGTAGATGATATGGCACAATCTGCTGACTGAATGTCATAGCAATCGAACAATGAACAGCCAGTTCAACATTAAACACGCCAAATTGTGCAAAGTTTCAGTGACTGTTATCAACCGGATCACACATCAAAGAGACACAGACGATGTCAAGTTCTACATAGAAGTTTGTGAACGTTTTTTCATGCGCTGGCTAACTTTTTTGAAATGATCGGAGGACCCAACATTATCGAGAAAACTTTTGCGCAAAGATCTGAATTCTTCGAATCTGAAGGAGTCGTGGCGATCGGAGCATTTTGAAGGAATTCAGAGCAATCCGCAAGCGACGCACGACTATTTTTCCTATCTCTGTAAGGTATTAAAAATTTCTTTTTGCCCACTTATTAAGTTCCTGCATGTGCCATCTGTTTGAATGAGTTTGTACTTTTAGCAAAGTGATACGATTAAACAATCTAATTCTGTGTCCTACCTTTTTCAAATGTCTATAAATATGAGTATGAGCAATGTAATAAGTGCTACATAGGAGAAACAAGCAGGCATTTGATTACTCGGATAAATGAACATATGAAAAGTAGACCTGCTTCTGAAATTAGCATACACGAACACTTTCCTAACAAAGCGAAGTCCAGAATCATTTATAGAGCTAAGCCGTGGTTGGCTAAAGCTATGCATATTCGCGAGATTAATGACGAAATATTGATGAATATTCAACTTGTGACGTAGTTTTAGAACTTTGGTGAATCCATGCACTACAAATGTACTGACGACCCATGAACTGATGGAATGTAGTTCACTTTCGTTTTGTATATAAGCTCCATTTTATTGTAACATTTGTTTCTTCTGTCACTAATGATGAGCAATTTTGCTTGAAACATGTTTGACCCTCACAATGAATATTTTTCATTTTAAAATCCAATTGCAATATCATGCATTTTTAGTGACGATATCAATGAGTTTTTAAATCACCATGTACTTCAATATTCCGAGCGAAGTAAAGTTGTATTTCAAATTTACGAATGCAATTTTGGTAAAATCATTTTAATAAGCTTTTTTAATATAGGGAACATCTTTTACAGTACAATAGGAATCATCTAGTTACATAACTAAATGCGTATTTACGTTGGTACAAATTGCCTAAGACAAAAATTAAGCAATGAGTTCCATCATTTTCTGTATATTTTAGGAAATCAGAACAGAAATTAATCAATCAGAATTTATCACGCCAATGAGCCGGCTGTGGTGCTGCTCCTTTCAGTGGATTGCATTCTTTCCTTTTTGATGTCACCAGCAGGCTGAATTCGTTTTGAATTGTTTTGAGAATTGTTTTGATCATAATCAGCCATGTCACACATGATTTAGCCATCATGACTGCAAATTTTTCTGTAATTAACTGAAATGATTGACATTGTGAGTTAAAGAGGCGTCTGCTGTGTTTTTTTTAAACGGACAGTGCTCTGACGTATGTTTTGTCGTCGGTTCCTGAATGGATTCCTCTGTATTGCTGATGAAAATATTTGCGTTTTTTATCGGCCTTTTTGCCGGATCTTTTTTTTACTGATGTTCCCTTCAGTTTGCTGATGTCTAAAGCTATGTCTTTGTCAGCAACCTGACAAAGTGAGACATCTATTATGCTCGATGTTTTATTGGTTATATGATTTCTTTTTTTCTATCTGATTCGGTCATTCCATGCTTTGCAGATCAGTGATGCCTTGTTGTATTACTTCATCTTTGTACATTCCTGTCATTCATTTTGAAATTCGATCAAACTTGTATTGTGCACTTTTGTATTAACTAATTCGGAGTAAGTCTGTCATAATTTGAAGAACATGTATGTCGGGTTAAATTTGTTAACGGAAATTAGGGAATATCCATGATATGAGTCCTATACTTGATAAAATCACGCAAAGATGCGGATGCGATTTTAGGTCTCATCTCCAATGAAACAATATTTTAATGGTAGGAAGTAAAATGGAAATTGACACTTCGAAAGTAGGTCTCTTCCGACTTCTATTCATTCACAGACGCCATTAGGCGATGTGCTCATGCATTCTGGTAAATGTACGAGTATATTCAACAAATTTTCCGCATGAAAATATTCATCTTAGTATGACTTCATAGATGAATGAACACTTTCTGTTACTATCATTCTGTGCTGACAAGTTTCCTATGTATCCAAACATTGCAGTATCCATTACACTTTGGATTTACTGCAAAATTCTAGACGCAATGCTGCAATTGAAAGAGTTATGTTTCCTGACTACATTTTTGTCTGAATCATGAAAAGGAGCGTTGACTGATAAGGATTTTTTTCCGTTTTTCATTAGTGCATCGAAGGTTCGAAAAAGTATGTGATATGACCCGGCACATGGGAACACATTTTCCTTTGCAAAGGTCTATAGGTTCGCTGAGATATCACATAGTGATTGGACTCATATCTATGGATCATTTTCTACTTTAAGAGTCTTTATGCATTCTGAATATTGTTAATTCCAATGGTTGTTACTTCATGAATCCTAGTTGTTGAAGTACTCCAAAGCAGTGGCTGTTGTACTGACTGAGTCGGTGCAATTTCGGTCTGACGGCTATTGCACGGGCTAAGCCCTCACAATATTCCTCATTGTCTATTTTCACACCTCATAAAATAAATCTCAGGTCTGGGTGACTCCAAATCACGCAATACAACAATAATTATGCATCAGAATGCAACCTGACTCGCTGCATTGATTTGCCTCGCCTAACTTTGGTCTTGCTTCAACTTTTGAGTTTCTGAGAATTTTTGTGATTTCTTAAACGAAGCAAATTGATTTTCAAGCTGTAACTGATCCGATTTTCTCAACAGCAAAAACTCCATCTTTCGTTGTGTTTACTATAAACGATGTCTGAATTTTCCGTCTTTGAGATTGAATCAGGTTTAACGCAGCCAATTTAATATCCGCGAGACCAAAATTGCTTCGTCTCGGACTGTGTAATAGCCACCGCTTATGTGTTGCGTAAGTTTAAGAATCACACCGCTTACATACAATGTACATAACAATATGTAATGTGTATATGTGCATATTTGATCGAATTCAGGGTCTACCTAGAAATCAGGCATTATATGAGAACATTACTCAGTCAGTGTGTGGCTTTGCCGTCACAACGGTTATTGAAATGCTGACATTAACAATCTTTGGTTGAATGTAGAGAGAGTTTTCGAGAAGTTCGTTTTAAATGTCATCTGTAATATTTGTTCAGTTTTATTGATGATAGAAGACTCTTTGAAATGATTTTCCACTTTTTTAAAGTTTTTCTTGGTTCATCTGATAAATTTTAAGTATCTGTTGACAAATTACTATGACGATCACATCCACCTTTTGATTCTATTTAAACACCAGGAATATTCTAAGGCATTAAATTCTGAATAAAATCCATGTATCTCGGAGAGAAGTAAATACAGAAATTCACAAAGAGATTCCTATCAGGAATTTTTCAGAGAGTGAAAATTAAGATACAGTAGACTCCGCTTATTGTGGACACCTCGGGCCAGGAGCAACTGTCCACAATAACCGACTGTCAACAATAACCGAAATACCCCTCTAAAAAGTAAAAGCCAAAATGCCATGAAAGACAATTTTATTCTACATATATCAAATACAGTACTATTGTGTATCAAAATATGTATGTACTTGTACATAATATGATCAAAATATGTCTGTGAGCTTGGTCTGTTTCGGTGGGAACTTACGGCGCAACTGGTCTCTGAAGGCTTCCATGCACGCACTGAAGCCGTTGATCTTGAATTCCTGCTGCCGGTATCCCCGCTCGAGCACCTCCAAGGCGGACCGCATCAACTTTGCCGAATTGACCGGCTCTGGCTCATCGTTCTCGTCGTCGCTAGCCGTAGCGGATTCTCCTTCTTGGTTCTTGGCGTCAGCCACGACTTGGGCGAGCTGTCGAGTCACTTCATCAGCTGTGGCTTCATCCGCGACTTCCACTTCATCTTCAATTGCCACCCAGTTGAGGAAGAGCTCTGTCACGTCTTCCGGGATCATCACGTCTTGGGCTTCCTGATCTTTGGAGAATCCTCCTTTGCGCCAGCAATTGATGAGGGTCTCCGTCTTCACAGCCTTCCAAGCGGCAGCCAGCATTTCCATGGCCTGAAGCATGTCTACCTTTTTCACCATCTCATAAGCTGAGATCTTGTCGTCATCTTCCATTGTCTCGATCAGTTCCAGGATTCTCCGGCGGAGATTTGTTCGGAAGATTGCTTTCATGGACCGAATAATTCCTTGGTCGCAGGGTTGTAACACGGAGGTCGTGTTCGCGGGTAGAAATCGCACGGTCACATTCTTGAGCCCGGGAACAGGCACATGAGCGCTGCAGTTGTCGGCGAGCATCAGGATTTTGCGGCCTTGTCGTTCCATGTCCCGGTCGAGGTCTCGGATGAAGCCCTCCCAAATCGGCCCCGTCATCCAGGCATTCCGGCTGGACTTGTAGTTGACAGAGGGCATCTGACGGACACCTTTGAAGCAGCGTGGCGATTTGGACTGGCCAATAATGAAAAGAGGAAGCTTCTCGCCTTCCAGGCTGCACGTGACCAGAGCTGTAATCCGGTCCTTGGCCGTCTTGAAACCTTTGGTGGTCCTCTTCGACTGTTCTCTCACGTAGGTCGAATCTGGGAGAGCACGGAAGTAGATCCCGGTTTTGTCCGTATTGAAGATGTCCTTCCGTTGAAATCGGCGTTGCAATTCGGGGCACTCGTTCTTCAGAAAAGCTTCCGCGCCGGATGTGTCCGCCTCCGATGCTTCTCCCCGCAGAGTGGCAAAAACGATGCCGTTCCTATTCTTCCATCTTGAGAACCAACCATCAGTCGCTTTGAAATCCTCCACACCCGCTTCTTCAGCGATCTTCTGGGCCTTCTCCATCAATATTGGACCGTTAAGTGGGATGTTCTTGCTTTTGGCACAGTTGCAGAAGTCCATAAGAGCCTTCTCAACGTCCACATCCTTCCCGTGTCTCTTGCGCTTCGCTCGGCTAGCACCATCTTCAGTCACATGAAGGCGAATCTCTGCTTCTTGCTTTATGATCTTGTGGAGGAAGCTCTTCGACACAGTTAATCGTTCTGCCGCCTGACGGACGCCGATGTTGGGGAATTCCTTCTTGAGTTCGTTGAAGCGATCGAGGAGATCCACTTTCTCCTACGTCGATTTGTCGAATCGCTTGAAAGCAGATCGCTTGCTCATCATGTGTAGAAACAGTTTTAGAGTATGCAGTGGTATGTATATAAAATAAATACATTTTGGGAAAACCAGATGTCTAAAAATAGCAACGATTGAAAAGCCGAACCTGATAGAAGCTGGGAAAACCAGATGTCTAAAAATAGCAACGAGTGAAAAGCCGAACCTGATAGAAGCTGGGAAAACCAGATGTCTAAAAATAGCAACGAGTGAAAAGCCGAACCTGATAGAAGCTGGGAAAACCAGATGTCTAAAAATAGCAACGAGTGAAAAGTCGAACTTGATAGAAACTGGGAAAACCAGATGTCAAAAATAGCCTCAATGACGTGTCCACAATAGACGGCGGCTGTCCACATTATCCGGCGGATTTCACTAGAGCAAAATTCCGTCCGTGGTGATCTGTCCAAAATATACGGCTGTCCACAATAGGCGGAGTCTACTGTATCAGCAAAAATCTAGACCTCTACCCTCAATTTGCACGGTTTTAGAGTTATTCAATCGACATCTGGACAACTGTAAACCGATTGCATCTGAAACAATAAATGTTTGACATCTACTACTGACCGAATAGAAAAAATAGATGAGAACAATGCAGTGTTTAACTGATAGCTGTTGATTAATCACTTGCACTGACATTAGAGCGAAGAGAGAGAGACTTCTAACAGTCTAAATCGGAGGTCGGTGACATAACCTGTTCTGCTGCTTGTCATATTCTCATCACATTCAAACCGTTTTTCAGACATGTAGAAAGCATGATATTCTCTAATGTTAAATAACCATGCCTCCGATAAAATTGTGGGAATAATAATAGGATTAGTAACTTATTAGGATTAATAAAGGATTAATAATCGGAGAGAGAGTGCTTTGTTTTCAAAATAGAAATCACAGCAATGCAAGTTTATACGATACAATTTCAGAAAAGCAAAAATACTAGTATCAATTAGCGTTTAAAGTAAGACACTGCAAAATAAACTTGGGTTGGTAGTGGAAATGACAAAATGTTATCCAACTATGCCAGAAACATGCAAGTTTTAAAACAGTTTTTCTACAATGTTGACTTGCCATACAGTCTAGTGGCACACTAGAAAAAAGAATTTCCTCTTCTAACTGTAGCAGTAATCCCATCCCAGACGGAAACCCGGTGCGGTGCAGCCATGACTCATCCCCCCTCCCGTCAGGAAGGAAGTCGCCAAGGATGTGATGGTGGTGATCGGACCGAGAGGAGGAAACCTCCCCCCTCCTGTGACACCTTGGTGTTTCTCATGGCAGGTTTTGGACATTTTAGGATAAGAAAGGGCACGTTTCGGGATGAATGAGTGCTCGCATGGACAAACGGAGGGCAAATTCGGATTTTACGTGACATTTTAAGTCGGGAAGGTTATTTTCAAGTCAATCGGAGAGGAAAAGCTCTACCCCCCCCCCTCCTGTCAGGCAAGACAGCAGGCAGACTTGGAAAACCGGAGAAGGTTTTGGGAAACAGAGAAGGGAACAATGATATGAAGGCAGGAGTGGAAAGACTTGTTTCTCGTCCGACTTCTCTCGACTATATAAGTGAAGTCTCTACTTGTGGGAATCAGTTCAATCGCCAGTCGAAGCACAGGTAGGTGAAATCCGGAGGTCCGATGATAGCGTCGGAAATCTCCAAAAACCGAGTTACCGTAGCCGCCAAGGCAGATTTTTCGATTGCCACACTCACCTAAGTTGTCAGAGTAAGTGAAAAGCCAGGAGATGGCCTAGTCTCCACGCCATCGTAGTAGGCCTAAACTTTTAAGGCTTGTATCTCTGCATGTAGAAATCGGACGGACTTCGTTCAACGTTTGTTCGAGAGCTCATGATTCAGTGAAGTCATAAACTACTTATAACCGTTTTATAAATTGTGCAAAACTGCCGAAAAATTTAAACTCGTTGTTTTTGTAGGTTTTCTGCGTTTTTCGACCCTGCTGAAGTCAATGAAGCCATTTATAAGTATGTACTAGCAAGTATTCTCATGTCTTTACATTTTACAAGCTTTTATCAAACAAAATAACTCAAAGCGTGCATGGTACAGAGAGCTTCGCTGTAATATTCCAATGACAGGGTGTTCCTTCGGGACGCGGACGATGCCGTAGTGATAAGTGTGGCAAAGGAGTGTGTCATATTTTAGACCGAAACCTCTGGGGCAACTCATGTTGGGCATTTGACACAATTCTCAAGGTAGCAACTTGAACGACAATCGGTTGAGTCTTAGCTATCTTGATCTATCGTGTATTTAATCTCATTGTTGTTAATTGTCATGGATGGCTTGTAAACATCTCCATTGCAAAACGCTTGTGGATCACGGCTTGCTATCCCTCTCTAAATTAAAAACGGCTTGCTATCAGGCCGATCAAATAGCCAGTCTTGGTCATAGGAGACCGCCTCTTGTCGTCAATCGTTTGCCTTTGTGATAGCACTGGGCAACAGACGTAGAAGTCTTTGTGCTACAGGGCGTTGACGACGGAATACCAAGGAAAGCCTCGTTGTCAAATCAAAAGCATGACCAAATTTAGTAAGACCGAATCATGGTTTTGCGTTGGAAGGGTATATAAACCGTTGCATCTCTCTAGTCTTCACTCCATTTTTCTAACGAACAGTGAGTGTTCTGACATGGTTTGCCATCAAACTTTGTGTTGTAGTATAAAGCTAGGAATTTTACTCCTTAAATTTTGTCGACGATTTTATTCCAACGTTTGCAATCAAATTGTTTTTTCCTCTATAGATACAATGACAAAAACTCCACGTTTCATCATAACACAATGCTCCTGCGGCAAATTAGTCAGGTGTAGTGAATATCGAAAGTATATCAAAGAGGGGACGCTGGGCCAACATGAGATAGTGCATGTGTCTAAGGTCAGCGTTCATCATAAGGGCTGTGTGATGATGTTGAGGGTTTCCGAAAGGCGCATGAATCTTGCCCGTCCGGAAACAATGGTGCGCAGTCATTTTGTATGTAAACACTAACCTCTTTTCCTATTTCTCAACAGATCTCGCAGCCTACCTCCTGGATGGAGACGTCCCCTCTTCCCCAACCAACACCCCTGCATCACCACCATCCGCTGCAGCGAACGAAATCCCTCTCCTCTCCGTTAAGTCGGTGGAAAGATTGCTGGAGGAGTAGGACATCGAAGTGGTAGAGATAGAGGAGATGGAAATCGAGGAGGAAGGTGTTAGGGAGAGAGATAGAGCTATGGCTGCGATCAGGTCTTCGCGAGACCATTCTGCCTTCAAAGAACATCGGCATTCTCGCTGTCCAAAAACGAAAAGAGATCTGGAGAAGGCGCGCCGACTGATACCTCAACGGCCCAAGTGTGAAGGTTGTGGACGCGTGTTCTACAACAACACAAACTTACAACGTCACATCGAAGGCGGATCCTGTGGCAGTGTGAAGCAACACGACGACAATAGGTAGGAAGCATCCTTGATCGCACGTCGGCCTTTCCTACAGAATTTGTTCTTTCTTCGCAGACAGTCTGTCACACCCATCCCACTGAGCTTCACACTGACAACACTGTCACTCTAAGATTGAGAAAGTTTTCCCTTGAGAGGTTCGTTAGAAAGCTTTGAAGTTATACAGGATATTCATCCTTTCTTGATGAATAATATTGGTCCAATGAATCAAGTGCTGACGAGCTTGGATAGGTTTTTGCACAAAGGCATGTTCTATCCCACTGCTCGTTTCAATAAGGTAGACAGTAGCACGGGAGAAGTAGAGTCCACTGTGACCATTAGAATAGCCTCCTGTGCAGCTGATCTCATAGGTGATGTAAACGATTGGATAGAGAGACATGCTACCTACCTCGTCAGCAACTTAACCAAATTTAGTGAAAGAGATAGCGGTTTGGTTTTTGGTGGGATAAAAAAGTAGATGTTAAAATCAATCTCTTAGAAAACTTTCAAGGGAGCGGTTGTCACCCTACCCAAATCACTGGTTAACAAAAAGGCTGTCGTCAATGTAGATTGTCAGTCCCAGTGTTTCAAGTATGCCGTCCTCTCCATTCTACACTGTGATGATCTAAGTGTAAATCGTCAAAGAGCCACTCACTATCGTGAATGGGAAGATGAGCTGAAGTATGATGGGCTAGAGGTCAACACATATAACTTAATAATAATACAATGCCTCACTTTTTGTCGGTTTATCAGCGAATAATGGCTATAAAACAGAGAAAATTCAGAAAGCGTTGCCATAGAATTATATGTGATTTTGAATGTCGCTGTCAACTCCTGAGCAGTGTTTCGAATCCTCGGGAAGCAAGAGCGTTACAAGTTTTTCGTAAACTCTACGAAGTAATCATCTCTTGCACTCCTCGCACCTCGATTTCTTCCCCGATCTAATCAAATGCAACTGCCTCTCTGTAAAAACAAGCACAGGAGCTCATCTTTTTTCACTTATTGTGCTCATCTCTTTAACTCGACGCTTCACAATTGACTTTACATTTGAAATGCATACCACATGTATATCGCATATCTTGTATTTACCGTGTCACTTATCTTTACTCACTTTGTATTTGAAAATATGACAATATAAACATTTCTTATTTACTAACTTACATTGGATTTTAAGGACATCACCCAATTTGAAAAATTAGATAAAATTTAGATAGTTGTCCATCTCTGAGAAAAAGGTTTGAGGGGAGACAGGTATAACAATCGCCAAAGTAACTTCGACCGGGTTGTCAATCTCCTCCTAGTATACAGCGACAACCACCCAGAATGGCACTATTGTGGCATTGCTAAAAATTTGAAAGTTATGCCATCATCAAGCAACCTATAGGGACAATTTTCATTACTATGATCGCTGCATATGGCGTTTCACATCCAAGTCATTTTTTGAACAGCATTACGAGTTGTGCTCTCGGGTTAAACTTCAAATGGAAGTCATGCCTAAAGATAAATTTTATAGGTATGAAGAAAACGGCAATGAGCTCAGTCTTATATGTACCATCTATGCGGACATTGAATGTTACATTGAAAAAAGAAGACCAAACGCATGAGCCAGCAGCTATTGCCTGTTATGAAGTATGGCATCCATATAATAGGAATCAAAATAAAATGCATGTGTTGCAAGGCGAGGAGTGCGTTGAACTTCCTCAACTTTTTAGATAAGAAAGCCCGCTTTCATCAACGGTATGAAATGAAGCTGACTAGGAAACCATGTGCTTCACAAAAGCCGATAAACTTAAATTTGATAGGACCACGGAATGTCACCGCTGTTGTTCATCCTTTGATGATCAGCAACATAAGAAAGTGAGGGACCATTGCCATCTCAGTGGTAAATTTAGGTCTCCCTTATGCGCTAAATGTAATATGAATCTTAGAATGAAAAGGCGAACGCCTGTTTCATATTTTCCCTGTCATCTTCCATAACTTTAAATGTTATGATGCTCACTTCATCATTCGCCATGGACTCGGTAAAATGAAATCCTGGTCAATTAAAGTGATTGCACAAAGTAAGGTAAAATTTATGTGCATCACTACCAAAGTACAAGCTGATAAGACCGCTGAGGGGAAGTCTGTCTTCTATGACATAAAGTTTCTAGATAGCTTTTAATTTATGTCTTCTTCCTTAGCCGCGTTGGATAATAATTTAGAAACACTTCCCCTCACTCAACATTTAAAGAAAACTATCCCAATATAAGTGAAAGTCTCGTGCGACGGAAAGGGATGTTTCCTTATAGTTACTTTAGTTCAATAGAGACATTGAAGGAGACATCCCTTCCGCCTATCGATAAAGTTAAAAATGATTTGACGGGTGAGGACTGTATGCCGGGCGAATATAGGCATGCAGAGCAAGCATAGCATGGTTAGAAATTAGGTGTCGCACTTTTGGTGACTACATGCTTGCCTACTTAAAATTAGACGTCTATCTGTTGGCTGACATGTTTGAGACTTTTAGGAAAGTCACATTGGAACAGGACGCCTTATACCCCGTCCATTTTTTAGTCTGAAGGGTCTGTCCTATCAGTCAGCCTTCAAGATGACGTAAGAGAGAGTACATTTACTGCAAGATGCAAAAATGTATGCATTATTTGAACGTGGTATTAGGGGTGTCTTAACATTTGTTAACAGGCATTTAGTAAACAGCACCCAAGACATAGGAATTACCACGCATTAGAATAATCTATATGGGAATTCATTGTCCAAGCCTTTGCCACAGTCTGACGTCCAATGGGCAGAGCCGCATGACATTGAACACTTCTCCAATCCAGTACACATCATGGCACTGGAAGTTGAGGCCGACATAGGCTATTTATTTGAAGTCGACCTCATATATCCAGAGTGTATTACGAATAAGACAGTTGATTTTGCATAGAGTTTATTGTCATACGCGTTTCAGCACATATGACGTGCCATCCTCAGTGACAACTATGTCGATGTCATCCACAAAGAAATTGAAAAGAAGACCCGCTCCATAAACAAGCTATTAACAAAGTCAAAAATTATTATTGCCTACAATACATACAAAACCCAAAATTTATGCCGTTACAAAGATGCAATCCCTTTCAACGAGCACTCTTCCCTCATCTACAAATATAAATGTGAACATTGCCCAGAATGTTATGTAGGAGAGACTCGTCGCCACATTTTCACCCGCATCAAAGAGCATATGAAAGGAAGCCCACCATCAGAAATCTCCATGCATATACATCCACCATCAAAACAATCTTTCTCAATCATACATCATACTAAACATACACGCATAGGAGAAGCACTCAGCATCAAATCTCACATCAACAATCACATACCTCTCATGAACAACCACTTGCAATCAGAACATCTACATTTATTTCCATAATACACATTTTGTTATATTGTATAAATTGTTAATAAAATTTGTTGATTGTACTCTCCCTTGTATATAAACCTTTATTGTTCTGTCACTTTCAGTTGTCACTGAGGATGGCACGTCATGTGTGCTGAAACGCGTATGACAATAAACTCTATGCAATCACTTCGGTGTATTTCTATTTCAACAGTTGATTTTCTTCTCGCACGTGAATCTGGCTTAGTAAGTCCAGATATGTTCTCTCCCTTTATGAAAGAACACAATAAAAAATATGAGGTGGAAAATGACCTAAAATATAAACCCACTAGGAAGTTGTTGCTCACCCAATTGAACAAGCAGCATTATATCGTGCACTATTCCATCCTCAAATTCTATCTAGGTATGGGGATGCAACTTCACAAAGTCCATCGCGCTATCCAGTTTAGGCAGAAGTCCTTCCTAAAACCGTATATAGAATTTAATAGTAAGAAAAGGGCTGAACCCAAGAATCCTTTCGAACAGGACTTCTTTAAATTTAAGAACAATGCCCTCTTTTTGCAAAACGATGGAGGATGTAAGAAGGCGCATGGACTATCGTATAGTGACTGATCCGGAAACTAGTGTCAAGTTGTCACCATGATGTCATTTCCGAAGACATCATTGGTTTTAAAAAGTTAAAATCCGGAGTAGAACTCTGTCAACCTATGTATGTCGGACTAGCTATATTTGATCACTCCAAATTAGAAATTTATAAGTTGTTTTACCACATATTTAAGACTTGCCTACTGATCCAACATGTGTCATTAGTAGGGAGCGATACAGACAGCTTCTTCCTGGCTTTGACAACCACTAGCCAAGTTAAGCAGGAAGACATTTTGGAATACTTAGCACCCAATGTTGATGGTTCCAACTATCCCACTGACCATCCGTTTTACTATACCATAAATAAAGCGAAGCTTGGCTGCTTTAAGGATGATTCCGCCGGCAAAGAGATAGAGGAGATGACCTTGCTTCGCCCCGAGATGTACTCCATGAAACTAAAATCCTCAGAGCTTTCCATTAAATGGGCGAAAGTCATCTCGAAAACAATCGTTTGAAATATGACACATAGGCAGTATCGATATGCCTTAGATTCTCTTGAAATTGAAAAGGTAGAAATGACCATTTTAAAATCTCAGTTGCATCAAGTCAGAACAGCGACGTTTATGAAACGAGGCCTCTCAACTTGAAAAGATAAGCGATGCTGGATGAGTCCTAATCACTCACTACCTTACGGCTATCCAGACACACATTTACGACCACCCAAGACACAAAAACTTTCTCCTCCTCAGTCCGTTGTTGTTTGATGATGAATGCTTCCTGTCTGTTGTGGTTGCTGTTTTGCTTTTTCACTCCATGGCGTTTTCTATGGGGTGTTGTGAGTGAGTATCGTGCAACATGCGTCCATATTCTGATCACTTCATATCATCGGTGACATATCAAATTGTTTTCCTGACTTTGTTTTGTCCCTGTACAGTTTCCTACAGTGACTTTGTTTTCTCCGGTGATGTGTGCCATAAAAACTTTGTTTTCTGTTACCACCAGTATTACCTATGTGTGGTGCCATGAAAATCGGCTGTGTCTTTCAATAACATATCATGTACATGCTGTGCGTTTTCCTTTCACATAAAGTTGGGTTTCAAATAGGTGGAACTGACTTGGTAATAATGTCATAAGCATGTCACTGTTTGTTAAGTTAGAAAGAATGTCACAACCATTTCAGTGTTTGTAAAATTAGGAAGAAAGTCACAACCATTTCACTGTTTGTAATGTAAGAAATAGAGTCAACCATGTTGGTGTTTGTAAAGTTATGACTGAAGTCAACCATTTCAATGCTTGTAAAGTTAGGAATAATGTTACAAGCATTTCAGTGTTTGTTAAGATAGAAATAATGTTATAGCCATTTCAGTGTTTGCAATGTTAGGAATAATGTGATAAGCATGTCAGTGTTTGCAGTTAGAAAGAAAGTCGAATTTCATCTAGCGTCGAACATATCTTCCGGGTTTTAGGAAAACATGTTACTTTCCTGTCTTGTTTCATCATCAAGTAATCATTCGCAAAAGCTTTTCGATCGATAGGATGACATCGCCCTATGGCATCTTTATCTAGTTTAGGTTGATGACTTGCATGTCTATAAATAGCAGTGACTCATGATAAGGTGATGAAACTTGTTGATGCCCTTTTCACCGACACGTGTGTGTGGACATTGCTTGACTCATATCGATGGCGCCTCAAGTCAGACAGCGTGACCTTTTTACCGACAACTGTGTGGGCGATAGTTCTATGGGATGACTCATTCAAAACACATCATGCGATTAACAAAACTCAATAAACTGTGACTCAAACAGATAACGCATCAAAGATTTAATAATGTCAGCTACCTTATTGACATCACGCAAACCGGTCATGATACAATGCCCGTTGTGAAACACTACAATATGTGCAGGATGCCACTTCCGAATCAGAGCAGCAGGAAAGGGCTTAGTTTAATGAAATATACAATGATTACTGGTTTTAATGTTTGCTAGATTCACTAACATCTTCAATTGAACAGACACTACTATATTCTTCAATGTCAGGGGGCTGAGACGTAGATGAAGCTTGATTGTTCGCATTTTCTTGACGATTTCGTAACACATGGACTGCATCACGAAATGAGAAAAGTTTCCTAGGACTTGCATTTTGCCGCAGCGAAAGATTTGAAGATTTCAAACGTTGCTTATGCGAATGACCAACATTTGTGGACGACCGCCATGATGCACTGAATCGAGAAGATGGGCGTGCAACTGTTCTAAATCGATGTCTCTTCCTAGATTCATTTCACGCATGGCGCTGATGATGGGGATGAGGGTCATCATTCACAAAAAACATGAGGGTTGAGCGAGCTTCCCTTTTATACTTATCTCATGAGGGCTTTTGAATAACGATGTAGCAGTGATCATTATGCAGAATCATCTCCTGAATGCAACCAATTATTGAAAGGTATACTCAGGTTTTGACCACAACGATTTACTTCTGTATCCACTTTTGGTAGGGATACCGTCGGGGTTTGAAGATGGAGTCGAACACCGTTGTAGCGCACTTGTTGTTTGTAGGTGGGATAGTCTTGAATTATCTTTTCAATTTTCGGATTCCACAGCTCGAGATGATGAGGATTGAGTGATGCAGCAGTAGGAGTAGGATTGATGGACATGGCAGTCTGTGACGGAAGAATACCACTAAGTACGTTCATGATCATCAGAGAAAAGAAAATCCTTAACTTAGCAGTGACATATGAGGTGGCCCTTAAGAGGACCTTTGCTGCGTTCACATTATTTAAAGCTTATCACCAAAGTCTAGCTGTTATGTGAGTGCACCCATCCGCCTCGAATTAAGTTTCTATTCCTTGAAGGATTTGAAGGCAGAGCGTCTAGGTGGCGGTGGTGGAGACGGTGGTGGAGGCGGTGATGGTGATGGTTCAACAAAATATGCTTGTACAATAATTGGCCACACCATCTCCTGCTCCTCTCTTCCAAGATGTTGGTAAGGTTTAGGTCTCACAGTCATGACACTCACTTGCAAAATTCGGAAACAGGATTGATTCAGGTAAAATTGAGACGGAGAATGGCTTAAGCAAGTCACACTTTTCAAGTCAAGAGAATGAAATGAAGAGAAAATTGGGAGATGACTGCTTTTATAGGCTCCTGCGAATCCACACATAACCATATGAGAGACAATAAGAGACCTCCATTTCTCCCCTGACTTCGTTGGGGCAGGGAAAAGGAGACATGCAGACGACTGACTCATGATTGGTTTTCCCAAATCCTGTTGTCAAATCTAGCTTAGCACAGTGAGCTGAATATGTGTTTTATGTGACATAAGAGCAAGTTGGATCCATGCTCATGAGATGAATCTATTCGAGATGCAATTTTCGCCATGTGTCGCTGATAGAAATCTTTGGGATCATGTATCGTCTCTGCAGAATAGGATGCAAAATAAAACATTACACGTTCACTCGCATGTTCATCAGTCACTTTCTCAAATTCGATCTCTGCAACTAAACGTCCTTTCACATCTTTATTCATCAAGCTGTCCATGAGCTTTTAAGATTTTGAAAACGCCTTTGATGGATATCACTTTGTATATAAAGAATAACACCAAGGTATTCATGATGACCCGATATATTTCGCCGGCTCTAGACGTGGGACACACCGGAATGAATGCTGTCCATGAGCTGTTGGAAAACGAAGTAACCTTTAGTGATAGCGGACTCTAAGTCCGCCTTTTCATAATGAAATGGGATGATCTAGTCACTAATCACGCCTCGAAGACTTTGCCGATGAAAACGTAAAGAACAAAATTCATTAATAAACTATACTGCATCTGTCATCTTTCTTCCTATTACATCTGAGATATGGCATGAATGAAACAGTTCTAACAAGATTTTACAGTCATTTAGAATGAAACACTGTCTGACAAAAACTTGGAAACATGAAGCAGAGAGGTTTCAAAAGGATTGCAATTGCCAACGTACCGTTCGATTTTCCAACATGACCAAAAATCTTAAGGTCACTCTCCACTGTAAACGAAGAAAGTTATGGCCAAACAATGCTCTGCAATGAATTCGTCTCAGTCTTAGCTTTCAAACGAGCTATTGCGCGACTTTTTACGACCACTACCACCAAAGTTGGTGGAATTGTCACAAGAGGGGGGAGGTTAGAATTTTACCTCTCCGATTGACTTGAAAATAACCATACCGATGTAAAATTGCACGAGGAGTCCGAATCTGCCCTCCGTTTTCTCATCCGATGCCTCGTTTGCCGCTAGAGCCCAAAAACCACAAATTCTAACTCTGTCTCTTTTCGGAGATTCCTAAAATCTTAAAGTTACTATCTAGTCTAAACGAAGACAGGTATGGACAAACGATGCTCTACAATGAATTTGTCTTAGTCGTAGCTTTCAAACGAGGTACTGCACGACATTCTACGATCACTAGCACCAAAGTTGGTGGAAGTCTCAAAGAGGGAGGGGGTTAGAGCTTTTTCTATCCAATTGAGCTGGAAACAACCTTCCTCACTCAAAATTTCATTTAGAAACCGAATCTACCCTCCGTTTGTCCATGCCAGCACTCCTTTATCCTGAAACATACCCTTTATTATCCCAAAATGTCCAAAACCTGCCAGGCCACGAGAAACACCAAAGTCTCACAGGAGGGGGGGAGGGGTCGGTTTCCTCCTCTCGGTCCGATCACCACCATCACATCCTGGTCATTCTAATGCACCAATTGACTGTAGACCTCCTCAACCCCTATCTGTAGATTCCATGTAGAATCGACGTACAGCAATGCCAATTCTTCGTCAGTTTCGTCATTGAAGTAATTCGTAAACGCCTCCGCAATAGAAATGAATGGTGGATTTCCATTGCCTTGCTCACATTGTTTCCGACTGATATTGCCAGTGAGTTCGCGTACAGTCGACAACACGTTTTTATCTGTTGTGATAATCTTATTGCTCCAATTGCGTTTTGCTTTCACTATTTTATCTTTGATCTTTGTTTGAGGTGTAGAAATGTAGGCCAATTCCTCAATCTGTAAGCCATCCAACGGTCATTAATCAAAGACTTTAGAAGAGGAATCATCCGCGGCTTATCATTGCTCGAAAGAATTATAGTTTATTTCGGAATCATTTTCATAGCGTTGTTAGAAATCTCATAGAACAATTCACATTTAGTTTCTACAGATGGTTCATCGAAAACTCTGAAAAATCAGACATGCATAGCGGCTGAATGAAATTAGACATATGAGATCTTCTGTAGTCAAAAACAGTACAAACGCGAGTATTTTCTGATGCTGTACGTACATTTGAACTCAAGAAAAGATAATTGTGAACTGATGTCTTTAGTGGCGGACCAATTTCAGCGTCTGAAGTATAAAAAGATTTTAAATACTCAGAAATCTAAATTTGATCTAAAAATAACGTGCCTCTAGTTGGACGGGAAAGTTTAATTACAACAAGCGAGGTGATATTTAAAGCATAACGCATTAAAATTGTTGAAATCCCCGCAAAATACAAACTTGATATCAGACATTATCATAACAAAAGTAACGTGATGACAAATGAGAAATCCCTGATCTGTTCATGTTGGGATGCAGTCATACATGGAGGAATATTCAAGAGACATATTCCCAATGACAGGAAAAAGTAAAGTGATACATTTAATACAGTCTGGAGGATGAATGCTAGAAGTAACGGTAAGTAACTTGTAAGTATTTTCCACCCAGAGACAAACTCCACCGCCTTGTCGGTTGGTTCTGTCAGCTCTGTAAATGCGATATCCATTTACAGGTAAAAGGCCATTATCAATGCTACTATGAAGCTAAGACTCCGTCATACAAAGTACATTGGGATTCCTAACTTTCGAAATTAATTTATCATATAAACAAGCTTCACGCTCGTATGCTACTTCATCATATACCCTTATCAATAGATCTGCGAGCATTTCCTACCTTCTGTAAGATAACGTTGGTCAATAGAAAAAGACGAGCTACATGCACTTGTACAATATGAGGGTGTGATATTTAGCATTCGATATGCAATATACAATGTGTGAAGATGTCAGAATGCAGAATCAAGTATGTAGAAGCAACTATGAGATGTTCCCTGATATTGGATGAAATAGCAAACCAAATCCACTTCTGTATAATGGTTCAGTTCGTCTGTTTACCACTACATGAAATTTATGGATACTTGTTCTCTGATGTGTTAATGCAAAGATAGCTGACGTTTATATCGCATATTCCCTAACTTCAACGCTACCGGATAATTGGATGTAAAATATTCACTGTCTATAAACAGACGTCTACGCAGGACCGTCTACTGCGGGCGTCAGTTCTATGTTCTCGATTTTCTTGCAATGAAAGCATATTGAAGTAAAAATGATATTGCTTTTGTTATTTTTCCAATCACTTAAAAGGAATCACAACGAAAGTGCTTCCGTGGCATGATGTAGGTTAATGCTTGGACTAGCGATCTGTTGACCCATATGTCGAACCCCGAAAGCATCATTGGAGTCGGCAGGAAGGTCATCGTTGCTAGGAGTGACTTCACTGTTAGGCAAATTGATCCGTATTGCGGTTATAAAAGGGCATCCGAAATTTATCAGACACATTTTCTGAATTGCATATTCTTTGTAACTATATGGTTTGTCCAGACATGACAAGAAAATAAGTAATGATGCAGAGTGATGCAAAGAAAAGCTGCTAGAAATATACTCTTCTGAATAAATCTGGATGCAGTCCGTAGTTAAAGGTCTGAAGTAACAAATGTAGTCCGTATTCTAGATGAGCATAAATTAGAGATACACAAGAGAAAACGGGTTCGATGAGCTTATAAGTAGTTTTGTGAGTATATTTCACAGGCGCTGAAATACCTACTGACAGACAAAGTTATCTAAGGTTCATTTTATTTCGGATTAAGTATATATTTATTTATCAAATAGTTATCCGGATGGGAAAAATCTGTAGAAAAGAAAACAGTTGTTATTTTCTTTAACACATAAATCATTTATCATCATAATTTCTTTTACCACATAAATCCTTAAATCATTTTTACTAAAACAATATCCTATAAGCCCCTTTTTACCTTCAAAACGGACCCCAAAGTAATGCGGACTCTTAATAAACATCGACCACATGGTTCCCATATAGCTACTCTAGGGACCTATGGAAACGGACGTTTTCGTAACTTCATTACCTTCTTGCTTAACCGCAAAATCAACTTTATCTACAGTTATGAATTAAGCGATAAAAGTCGGACTCACCTTCAGGCCGATTCCAAATTGTAACAGACTGGATGCGGTACGTCTTCTTAAGGTTAATTGCAAATGACAAAACTCTCCCTCTGCTGTATGTTACAGCATCGACGCACAGGGTGCCTCTAGTCTTGCCATCAGTGATGCTGTCGGGGTATCCAAACCCAATATAAGGGCCGACTTCAGCCGGTTTGACACGGGACACATCATTTCGATGAAGATGATGGGTTAGCGGCGAAGGAGGAGCTGAAATGAGAATTAGAGGTAATTTCTGATATGTTTTCAGATTTTCTGTTTCATACTTCACGGAGCGATAAACCAAGAGTTTCAGGATTCTACATCATTACATCACATGACATGCGTGATTGACTCAAAATGTAAAGCACGAAATAGGCGGGGATTGTCGAGATCGGTGAGAGAACAAGGATGGTACATTTGGGGCTATTGTGTACCGGTACATATTGGGCAGTCTGAGAACAACCGAAGGAGCATGGAATTTGCAAGCCGAACAACACCTGCGCAGTGGGTTGAGCTTCTTCCCGCGCATGAGCTTCTTGTTATTGTTAATATACAGATTGTCACCCAACATCAGTAAAACAACAATTCTTAAGTTGTAACGTCAGTCGTCTTGCAAGTTACAGAGCCTCAACCATCGCCAAATCCCATTTGTTTCTGTAGATCCATGTACTTTCAAGTTTCATATACTCATAGCACAAATAACATAATGTTCAAACCTGATCCAACATGAATCTGAAATCTCAAAATGAAATTTGTCATTTCTAGGATTATGATTGCACTTTTATGGTAGAATAGTTCATCATCGGGCAGAAATACGACATTTGTCTATACCGTTAGCTTGACCGATTTGTTGCTATAGATAATGAAAACATCATGACAACTGGTGTTACTGTCGCAGCTAAACAAGCAGTCTCTCCTGATCGCAAAATAATATTTACAGAATTTATTGTAGGCGCAACACATTTTGATTCTTCATAAGATCTAGCAACATCTACACAGATCGGTGTCTGACCAGCAGTTGAAATTGTCATCAACAAACAGCTATTGTCCATTGTAGTCACATCAACTTGCACAAAGCGTTAACGCTATCTGGAGCAGGTGATTTTTATCGTTTTCAAAAACTGTTCATAACAATTAAAGTATTTCTGCAATTTTTTTGGTCAAACAGATCTGTGGTGCTACAATCACAACATTCAGCATTAATTTTAGTACTCTAAATAGCAACTTGAAATTTGAACGTAAATAATATCTTTTCATGCATTACTACATTTTTCTATCTTTGTGTCTCGTTCTAATGGCTTATTCGCTATAAAGACAATGTTATGAGACATCCCGAATGAAATCTTTCGAATGATGATACACAATTTGCACTTCTATGGGTTTCATGTCACAAAAACTCATTTCCTCAATGTTATCTGCATGTATATAGATGTAGGCCTATACTATATATGCATATTACATACGCACGTGCATTGCATGTACAATGTATGTTTCACAACTTTTCTCCTGAGCCAACTGACAAAGAAAAAACCCCAAACATTGGTATTATCGCAATTAAAGTTTATCAAGTATTGCACAATTACATCGCTGCGGAGAATGACAGAGAGACGATTCAAATTTGTTGGGAGTCAAAGTGTGTGGAAGGTTCGGAGTTCCAACCTTCAAAAATAACCACACAATTGCATTACAAGTCGATGCGTCGCCTATCAACAAATAGAAAAGGCAAGAAGAAAAAGGGGAGCGAGTCTGTGACGCGCACCGCAAGGCCAGACACACGGAGACCTTGATATACGCACGCAACACGCAAACTACACTCGCACCAAAAGGTCAGACAAACATTACGTCATACCAAACTACACTCAAACAAGCAAGGAACAGAATTTGGAAGGAAAAATACAGGAAAGATAAGCGTCAAACATGCACCTCAGAGATAAGCTACAAACGATAAGCAAACACAAAACAAAATTAGAAATTTCGAAGTTACTCGAAACATCCTTTGCTCTTTTCCAGCTAAAAGCACTGTCAGCGAACTTAGTTATAGGTCTGTGGACATAGGTTTGGCCAATTTTTATTTCAGCATTGCGGACTTGATCATCCATGCCTCAGTAAATTTCTTCAATTTTACCAAGTGTCCATATTCCTCTAAGAGGATTACAATCGGCAGTTACTACGATATCCCCGACACGAACTTCTCGATTTACTCGCTGACATTTCTTTTTTGGGAATAGCATAGGTGAAACATCACGCGACCCTTTTTTCCAGAAACTGTCCGCTATTTGTTGAATAAACAGGATACGATGTTTAATATTATTACTATTTCGGAAAGGCCCCGTCGGAACTAAGGAGCTGGCTCGTCCAAGAAGAAGGTCGTTGGGACATGGATATTTTCCGTCGTTGGAGTCATTGTTCATTGTACCGAGCGGACGCTGGTTGATAATTTTTGTACATTCTAGCAATACTGTATGCAACTCTGAATGTGTCAGTTTCTGTTCACCGATTGCAATTTTTAGTGCTCTCTTGCTAGTCTTTACTAGTGATTCGGTGACACCATTGTGATGAGGGGCGAGGGGAGTAAGAAATTTCCATTTGGTTCCTTTGTCTTCGCAGAATCCTCGTATGCGTTCCTTGTCCCAATTTCGAATCATTTCGCGTAACTGTTTATCTGCTCTTATCATTTGAGTGCCATTGTCACTTAATATGAGTGCAGGAAAACCTCTGAGTGGGAAGAAACGTCTGAGAACTTCCAAAAATTGATCAGCAGAGGCATCCTTAGCCAGGTGAAGATGTACTGCCCGTGAATTCATGCAGGTGAATATGACACAATAATTTTTCTCTGATTTGTTTCTGCTTAGCGTCACTTGACACGGGCCGAAGTAGTCTACCGAGATACTATAAAATGCGGGCGTGAATTGCCTGAGGCGCTCATGGGGGAGAGGGGCTATAATAGTTGAGTGAGTCTGATGTGATAGCCTTCGACAGAATATGCAGCACTTGACAACAAACTTTGCTATGTTGAGTCCATTTGAAATCTGTTATTTGCTTCTTGATTTTGACACAGTAGGTGCCACTCCAGAATGACCTCGTTCATGGTAATCTCGTATCATCAATTTTGCCACCGGGTGATCTCGTGGATGAATACAGGATGTTTCGCGTCATAGCTTAAGAATTCGAGCGACCTCCTACTCTTATGAAGCCTCCATCATCAATAAGTCAAGGAGTAATAATCAAGGGAGTCAAATTGCACGACTGCCTTTTTTCCAAATTCTTGTGTGACGATTTCTGTGCATCTTTCAGAAGAGTGAGTTCGGCTCTTGTAATCTCCTCAACACTCAGTGGGCCTGTTTCCTTGTCTTTTGAGCGACAGTTTTCAATGAATCTTACTACGTATGTCATTGTACGCTTTGCCCTTTTCCAGCTTGAAACATCCGGGAGAATAATTTCATTCTTTGTCGTGGTAACTAAAGAAGTGACAACCGATGTCGGTCTGTAGTTGGACGATTCTGTGCTATCTGTTCTCTCGAGGTCAATTGGTGGATTGAAAAATTCCATTTGCTTCTCTTGTTGATACACCGCCCATTTTCCTGGGGGAGTCTCAGAAATGCGGGACCCGTTTCCATGTTTCACCGAGTTTATTCCCCTTAAATGCCACGTGACACTTGATCAGCGGCATTAGTATGACC
>CAJQUW010008488.1:0-20680 GCA_907163375.1 Prostheceraeus crozeri | reverse complement strand
ACAAAAATGTAAAACAGATTATCAACAACAAACAAAAATGTTACTACAAGAAATCACCATAAATATCAAAATAAATAGAAACGATTCAGAATTAAATAAAGACAATAAAGACAATAAAGAATTAAAATAATGAAGAAAATAAAGAATTAAATGAATGTTTAAAAAATGTCAACAACAATATAAAGAACAATATAATAAAGAATAGGAACAATCAACAGCTACCATATTAATTCAAATACTCAACATCTGAAAAGATTTACAAAGACAAATTGAGGAAACACATGAAATATATCAAGATAAATTTGAAAAACCTAGAACAAACCAAACAACCAGCACACGAATATATTTTATTATCAGTCATTTTATATGCGTGTAAAGATTTCGATATTTTACAAAAACTTCAGATACATACAAATTTTCCTTGGTTTTCAATGTTTATGACAAGTTTGTTTAGAACTCTAAAGAAGAAATGAAATAGACATTTGGAGGAATTGTCAACAATATGAAGCAGTCAAAAAGAAAATATAAAAAAAAAAAGAGAAACCAAAAAAAAAAAAAAAAAATACAAAAAAAAAAGAAAAAGAAAAAAAAAAAAAAAAAAAAAAAGAAAAAAGGAAACAACATTTCCAAAAGATGTTTATTTAGAATATAATAAATGGTATTTTAAAAATAAAGTACCCTTTACACTATATTGTGATTTCGAAGCATATAATGTTAATATGACACAAAAGCACGGGACATCGGAGATGTCTTCTAGTGCTTCGACCGATTCTGATAATGGTACGGACCAATTAGAACCTTCGGTTTGTAAATATAAAAAAAATTGCATCTGAACAAAGTAAAGAAAAATATTTATTTGAACAAAAACCATTATGTTGGGGAATGTACATTCATTCAAATTATCCTGAATTATTTAAATCAGAATATTATCAATACTATGGTGAAGATAGTTCAGAAATGTTTACAAACAAAGTAGCAGATCAAAGTAGATATCTTGATAAGGTAAAAGATCATGATCATCTAAATGGATTATATAGAGGTGCAGCACATAATTCTTGTAATCTTAATGCTAATAAATTTAAATATAACTTTGTTCCTTTATATTTCTACAATGGTTCTAAATAGTATTTCCATCTAGTAATGAAAGATTTATTTTCATCTGAAAAATTACAACAACAACAAATAAATGTACTATGTAAAACAGAAGAAGAATATTTTTCAATGCAATTAGGTTGTATTAGAATTTTAGATGCCTTTAGATTTTTTACTCCTTATTTCATTAGATGTATGGAAAACTCTTTGAAATCTGAACAATGTGAAAATATTTAATTAAATATAATTTAAAACCCTTTAAAAGGCATATTTCCGTATGAGTACATAACTGGAGATAAAACCTGTGGTTCACAGTCGGAGATTGATTTTAATTCTGTGAATAAAATTATGGAAGAAAAACAACTTCCTCCAATAAATAAATTTAAATCAACATTAAAACAATCACAATTATCTGAAGTAGACTATGCAGAAGCTGAAAAGAATTGGAGAGAGTTAAATTGTAAAACAATGTATGATTATACAATGAAATATCTTCAGATAGTATGTAATTTAATCCTTACTGATCTTTTTGAAAACTTTCGTGATATGTGTTTAGAATATTATGGAACAGGAAGAAAAAAGAGCAAAGAAAAAAAAAAAGAAAAGAAAAGAAAAAGAAAAGGAAAAAGAAAGAAAAAACGAAAAAAGAAAAAGAAGAAAAAAGAGAAAAAGAAAAACAAAGGGAAATGAAAAAAAAGAAAAGCAAAAAGAACAAGAAAAGAAAGAAAAGAAGGAAAAAAAAACAAAAAGACATGAAAAAAACAAAAAAAAAAACAAAGAAGAAAAAAAAAAAAAAAAAGAAAAAGAAGAAAAAAAGACATAAAGGAAGACAGAACCAGATAAATAAAAAGACAAAGAAAACAATAAAAAAATATGGAAAAGAAAGAAAAAAAAGAAAAAAAGAAGAAACAAAAAAGATCAAAAAAAAAGAAAAAAAAAGTACAAAAAAGAAAAAAAGGAAAAAGAAGAGAAAAGAGAGAAAAGACATATAAAAAATACAAACAAAAAAAGAAAAAAAGAAGAAAGAAGAAACAAAAAAAAAAAGAAAGAAAAGAAAAATAAAAAGAAAAAAAGAAGAAAAGAAAGAAAAACGAAAAAATAAAAAAAGAAAAAAAAGGGCAAAAGGAAAAAAAAAAAGAAAGAAAAAGTAAAAAAAGAAAAAAATAAAGAAATGAAAGATCACAAGTAAGAAAGAAAAAAGAAATAACAAAAGAAACTAAGAAAAGAAAGAAAGAAAAAAAAAGGAGAAAAGAAAACGAAAAAGACCAAAGAAAGAACAAAAAAGAAAGACAAAAAAAAATAGAAAAGAAAAACAAAAAAAGAAAAAAAAGATAAAAAGAAAAACAAAAAAAACAAAAAGAAAAAATAAAACAATTCCATGTTATTGTTATTCTACACCAGGTTTAACATGGTTAGCAGGATTAATTCATGCTGGCATTAAACTTAAACATCATAAAGAAAATACATATGATAAATTATTATTTTTTAAATCTGGAATTAGAGGTGGAGTTTCATCAGTTTTAGGTAATCGTTATGTACAGTGTTACAATAAAAAAGTAAATCCTGATGATTATGGAATAATGAAACCTTTATCTCCAGAAGAAAAAGAAAAAATATTAGAAATTTTTCGAACGAAACGAGAAGGAGTAGAACGTGAAAATGCAATTGATGAATTCATGAGAGAAAACTATTTGTTATATTATGATTTTAATAGCTTATATTCTTCTTGCATGATACAAGAATTACCAACAGGTGAAATGTCATGGTGTAATATTCGTACGACATCAGAGATGTCTACTAGGGCTTCGCCCGTTCTTGATTATCAAAAAACATATGATGGAAATTATAATCATGGTTATATATATGAAGTTGATTTAGTATATCCTGATGAAATAAAAGATAAAACAAAATATTTTCCTTTCTGTCCCGAAAACAATATTCCCAATATAGAAGATTTTTCAGATTATCAAAAATCTATAATTCCTAAGAAATACAGACCAACAAAAAAACTTATGTTAACACAAAGTAATAAAGGAAAGTATGTTGTTGAAGGAAGAATGCTAGATTGGTATTTAGAACATGGAATGATTCTCACCAAAATACATCGAAAACTATTTTATCAAAAATCTAGGTGGTTAAAAGATTATATAGAGTTCAATATTGAAAAACGTAAAATAGCTAAAAGAAATAAAGATGATTTTGGAAACGTGTTCTTTAAATTAATGAATAATGCATTTTATGATAAAACTTTAGAAAATGTGCGTAATAGACAAAATATTGAAATAGTTTATGATAAAGATAGGTTTCAAAATTTAACAAGGAAACCTACATATAAAAGAACTACTAGATTTAGTGATGAACTATGTGCTGTACATTTACGTCGAATCAGCGTAAAACATGATAAGTTTAATTTTATAGGATTCACTATGTTAGAATTATCTTAACTATTTATGTATAGATTTATATATGATTATTTAGCACCTGCTTATGGCAAAAACTATAAATTACACTTTACAGATACGGATTCCGTTTTCTTAGAATTAATAATACCATATAATTCTACACTTGATGAAGAAATTAATAAAATAAAAGATATCATTCATCCTTCTGATTTATGTAAAGTAAAAGATGAATTAGAAGGAAATGAAGATTTCATAACAGAAGCTATATTTTTAAAATCTAAATGTTATTGTTATAACACAACTAATAATATTAAAACACATAAAACATTAAAAGGAATTTCAAAGGCATCAGTGGCTAATCAAATAACATTTCAAGATTATAAAAATGTATTATTTAATAATGAAATAAAAACAGCATGTAATTATAGACTTAATTCAAAGAAACATAAAATGTATTTAAAAGAGGAACATAAATTAGCATTAGATCCATTTGATGATAAAAGAAAAATTTTACCTGATGGAATAACTACTTCACCTTTTTAATTTTCTAATTTCTAAGATAGACAAATTTGATATATACATAAAATAAAAAATAATAAAATATTATAACACTATATTTGTATATTTTTTATCACTCGGCAAACAAATGTTCTATCGACTTTCAGTCGGGGCGAAGCCCCTCGAGGCGAAGCCTAGTCAGAGAACAATTGTTCGATAACTCTATCATGAATTTTTTTATCAATATTAATTGTAATGAAGCCATAATCTTTTGACCAAGCATTGTTACACGATTGTTTAAATTCATCTTTATTTCTTACACATAAATCTCTTAACAAATCACTTAAGTTTCTTGCATTTATTTCAAATAGTATAAATATATTTGCATTCTTTCTAATTACACTTCCGTCAAATGAGAACATACTTTGTGTTAAATAAAAAACACTACAGTTATTATGTCTACCTCTTGTGAAATAATTTCTCTGAACTGACTGATTTCTATCATTAACACAATCATCAAAAATGACACAATGTTTCATTGTTTTATCTAGTTTACTAGGATCTTGCATATTACCACTATCATCTATTAATTGTATCTTTATATGGTTATTTTTATTGGATTCTACTAACTGACTATTTTTTGTTGCTTCTTCACACCACGAACTTATTTCTTCTTCATCTTCAGATTTTTCATATTCTTTGACTAATGAAGCAATTGCTGTTTTTTTAAGATTATTTTCAAATCCATATTTTAAAAATTGATCGACGGATTGTTCTGCCGTTGTTGTATAAATTATAAGATTGTTATAATCCAAAACATTTGGAGTCGTTAAAATTTTAAATAATCGATACGTTTTTCCACAACCTGATCTTCCGCAAATAACTGACAAAACTTTATTAGATCAATTTGGATGGTGATTAAATTTAAGTTTCTTTTTATTTAATGTGGGCACTTCACTCATTTTTTAATAAAAAATCATTTTTATTTTATTTTTATTTTTAAAGAAGAAGAAGAAAATTAAACTTCTCTAGCTTCGCGTGGGAGTTTATAACTCCCGAACCAAAAGATATATCATAATCTCTTCACCTCCAAAATTTATTTCTTGTCCTTTCTCATCAGTGATTCTAATGCCAATGTTGTTAATAGTTTTTCTTGTAATAGGAAAATATATTAATGTTTGTGGAATTACATTTAATCTATAACCAATGGGTACAGTAAAAGCTGGAAAACTGAATATTAAATTTGACAATTTACCATTTATATATCCTCCTTGAATAATGTCACAATGTACAACAATTGAATTTATTTCAGTTATTTTTGGAATCTTCTCACCTAAATGATAACCTTGACTATAGGTTTGTTTATTAAATCATAATAGCTTTGACAATGATCTATCATGATTAAAATCAACTTGATGATTTTCGTCTAAAGTAAGAGAAAATTTATTAACTGCCGGTTCAACTGCAAAATGTAATTGTTTCTTATCTTTAAATGGTATACCTAAATGTCTCTTAATTTCATTTGATATTGATTCAACTTCGTAAGAACCAGGAAGAAAAGTTTGTATTTTCCATGTTTTGCCTTTATCAGTGGAATATCTAAATTGATCATTCACATCTTTGATAACGTTTTGAATAGTGTTAAATGTAGAGAAACTAGTCAATGCAATTTGATAATTTTTATTCTGTTCTAAATGTAGAATGGGTTCTAAATTACAAGTGTGTGATGAAGTAGTTGTTATAATTTTTAACGTCGTACTAAATTTTGATGAACCCAAAATCTCTGTTAGATTTTCTAAATGATTATTAATTTTGTCTAAATCTGCTGAACACATTTTTTAGTTAAAATTTTAAATAAACATTTTTTTAAAAAAAATTAGAAACAACATATTTCAGCTACGGGCGAAGCCCTGGAGGACATCAGAGATGTCCAGTTACACTTTTATAATCCTCTTCATTTAGAATCTTCTTTTCTAACAGTCTTTTCAATATAGCATGAATTTCATTGAAACTAGAATTATGTCCTTCTTTTATTGCAGATATTAAAATATTTAATCTATTTAGTAATTCTTGTGGATCATCTGGTAAAAATATGGTTGTTTCTGTTTTCTGTTTTTCAGATAAACCTTTTCCTACTTTAACTCCCGTTGATAATAAATTTTCTAATTGTTTATAACGTCTAAGAGATTTTACTGCACCAACTCTATCTAACATAGCTTTATATTTCATGAGATCTTCTACAGCATAATTATTTAAATCTGCTCCTCTTAAAAGATCAACAAAATTTCTATCTAAATTAAAAGGAGATTTATCTGGTGAAAAAATTAAACCTCGAAAAGGTTGTGGAAATATTTCTTTTTGTCCGAGATAAAATCTAGGTATTGTTTTTCCATCTATAAATGAAATAGAATGTTCAAATTGCATAGATTTTGGTAATTTCTTATTAATGTTTGATTCTAGTAATCCATAGTCATCTAATATAGTTTTGTGCTCTGGATCTGTTATATCATTTTGTTTATCATTATTTGTAAGTTCTTTTTCAAGAGTTTTAAATGGTTTCATAGTTTTCTCAAAATCAGTTTTTACTTGCTCGGTTTGCTGCATTTTTTCAAGCATATCAGATTGAATACCAGCCTTTATCATTCTATGTTGAAGATGATTTTCTTTCATAATATTTCTTTGTTTTATTAACTCTTCTAATTGTTTTATTCTTTTAAAATTATCAGCTCTAATTTTATCCATTTTTAAAATATAATATTTGAATTTTGTGGTAACATTGGAATACAGCAAAAACATTTTACTGAACAAATTATTTTTTTATTGCTTTGTTGTCTGACATCTTTTCGTTTAAAGTTTTCTGGTTTTAAATTTTGTTTAATAAAGTTTTGTTTAAAAAAGTTTTGCTTAAATTTTCGCTTAAAGTTTTTAGCTCTTCTAAAAAAATTTTGTCATTTTCTTCATTAGAAATTTTACCACCAGTAAAAGTTTTACCATCACTCGAAATTTTGCCATCCTGTTTATTCTTATCATTAACTTTTTCTGACTGTAATTAAAATGATATTTGATTTACTTCATTAGCTATTTGATCAAATTTTTCAATCTCATCTAACGTAATAACATTATCATCACATACTCTTTGAAAGTAGTAATGTAGTTTATCATAGACTTCTTTAATATGTAAATGCTTAGTTTTTAATGATTTTCGTTTCTTAGTTATTAAAGATTTATCTAACATTGTAACAAGTGAAGTTGCAGAAACACCCGTACCTGTTAAAGCTGTAGCAACTACTGGAATTACTAAAACACCTGAAGATATAACAATTGTTAAAGCACCTAAACTTATTGTTAAGAATATACCAATTCCTTGTGTTACATTCTTAACTTTAGACCATCTCTTTCTTAATTTTTTATAATGCTCTAATCTTAATAATAATTGAGATTCCTTATCTTTCATATAGCGTACTCTATCTTTGTGTTTTTCAATGTTCATTTTTTCAATGTCCATTAAAGTAGAACTACGTTCATATGATAACGAAGGATATATTCTTGCGGTTTCTTCCATTTTCGTCGTCGCCGTTGCCGTCGCTGTCCCCGTTGAGGTTTCTTCCACTTTTGTTTCATTCATTTTTAAAGAAATATTTTGAATACAATCTTCTCAAATTCTATTTAAATCGAAATTCGCAGTTGTTTGTTTGCCGTATAATTTAAAAAACTCATTTATGTTGCTCATTTTTATAGAAGACAAAATGTTTCTATTATATTCCCGTACATGCGAAATTAAAAACAACACATGGATATTTCAATATGTATATTTACAAAAATGCAACCACACAAGTCTACAAATATTGATGTCCACACCGTGGACAAGGAATTTTCGTTCTCCAGTAAAAGAAAATAAAATCAGCTACTACTATTCAACTTTCTTAAAACAATCGGTTATTGACTATAATATTACAAATTGCATTAACAAAATGTCCACACCGTGGACAAGGACTTTTCGTTCTCCAGTAAAAGAAAATAAAATCAGCTACTACTATTCAACTTTCTTAAAACAATCGGTTATTAACTATAATATTACAAATTGCATTAACAAAATGTCAACACCGTGGACAAGGAATTTTCGTTCTCCAGTAAAAGAAAATAAAATCAGCTACTACTACTTTTAAGCTTCTTTCCAAAAGCTTTCATATTTCCGAAGACAATCTTCTAACAATGATAAATTCGATTTCAAAAAACGTAAGGGTACATTTAGCCTACAAATCTTTGGAAAAATAGATGCCATCTTACCTAATTTAATTGCAAATGCAATTTCAGTCCTTGAATAAGAAATGTTATTAGTTTGCAATAAATGTTGAAAGTATGCCTTATCGTTTTCACACAGTTCCAGTAAATAATTCGCGTGTTTTCCCAGGTAGATTTTCATCATTATGTTAATAACGTTATTTTTCTTCTCCATCACATTAAGAGTATTTAAATTTGCAATGGCTTCAGCAGTATCTCCTGAAGGCTCAACAAAGTCTTCTAAGGAATCCCAAATTCATAT
Organism: Prostheceraeus crozeri; assembly: GCA_907163375.1. NCBI lineage: Eukaryota > Metazoa > Platyhelminthes > Polycladida > Euryleptidae > Prostheceraeus > Prostheceraeus crozeri. The sequence goes on along the minus strand of CAJQUW010008488.1, from coordinate 12,145 downwards.
CGGGTAGATAAAGACGTCGATAATTGATGATGAAGGTCGTCAATCTTTCCGCCCCTTTCTCTTTCTTTCTTTTCTTTCACGAGTAAGCGTTTTGCTTTTCTTCTCCGTTTTTTTTCCTTATCAAAAAATGTAGGGTCAAAAATAATTGGAATTTTCTCCATTTATTCAATGATGAAAGTGTTATATTCTTCCTTCTTATCATTGGAAATATATCGTTTTGAAATTTCTGTAAATAACTCCGGAAACGTAGCAATAATGTTTGACTGCTCTTCGATAACTTCTTGTGTCATGGCTGATCACAGCGCAGCACACGATACAATGACAGACGAGAGAGATAAATGAAAACAGTACAGCTGGCAGATATCTTAACGTCATACGGGTGTGCTGACGCACTGACAAGAATTAAAACAACTTGCCTAACGTACAATTAAAATCTCATTGTTTCACAGAGTAGTAGCAGCTGTTTGTTCTTTCATACATTGTTTCCTTTCAAATGTTTGAGTTGGAGGTCACAGCTCTTTACACTGAAATGCCTTTTCTTCATAAATGCGAGAAGCAGCTGTTCTCTACAATTGAGCGATCATCTGAGTGCAAAGCAGTAGCAACTACTGCAATTACTAAAACACCTGGAACGGTCATGATTTTCAAAGTAAAATGTCACAATCACAAATTTGAGATTCTTAACTTTTCTGATTTTTTTGGTGTCCTGGAACGGTCATGATTTTAAGGGCGGGTGTGAAATTGTAATTCTCAAATTTTGAGATTTTCAAAAAATTTGAAAAATTGGGTATTTTTAAAAACGGGTTTTTCTTCATAACCTAAAAAGGGTTCAAATTCATGAATTTATGTCGTTTTTAAAAATACCATTTTTTGAAAAAATGGTACTTTTTGAATGGATTAAATTCATGTATTTAGGTCTTAAAAACCTTAAAAATGGTTCAAATTCATGAATTTATGTCGTTTTTAAAGATACTATTTTTTTGAATTTTATGGTGTCCTGGAACGGTCTTTTGCCCATTACTTAAATTGGACAATATGTTTACACGCTTTATTCAGGAAATCATATATAAACTTTTTACATGATAAGAGATCTTTCTTTGGCCACTGTGGAATGTATACTCGGCAGCCCCTTTCACATTGGTAAGCAGCTGTGCGTCTCATATTAATAGTCATCACCTCATGATCAAAAGTATAGACACAGTTGCTATGAACAAGTTGAGTGACACCCACTTCCCACTTTCCATTTAGCTGTTGTGTATGATCAATGGGAGTAGAAAAGAGTGCGGCTCGATTACTAGTAAATCTCTTTGTAGCCGCATTGCTAAGCAAAATATGATAAAACGACATTTTGATATTGCTGATCTGCGGCTTTGCATAACATCATGAAGACTTGGATTTTGGACTCTCTACAATATATCAGAGTTGATCGTGATGGAAACGTACATTTCAAAAATTCTCATGGTCATACATCAAGAGGAATTACATTAACATGGCGACAATTTGTCAACCTCAATGATATCATGAGGGATTTGGAATATTTTGAAACATTAAGATTCATCTCCTTGGGTGATCAAGTTTGGCTTCAACATTACAGAAATGAAATTCAAATCTGCCATTCTCATTCCGCAAACTGTTTCTCATTTCGCAAATACAATTGGGAGAAGTATAGAAGATACATACATCGCTCCATCATGACATTTATTCGTCGTGAGTTCATCGCCCTACTATGCAAATCTTAATCAGACATGACTACCACGCACCATGAGTTGGAAATTAGATTCCCTACAACGTATTGACACGGATTATGATCGAAACGTCTATTTCAAAGATTCAACTGGAAATGTGAGAAGAGAGTTTGCTTTATCTTATCGTCATTTTCAATCTCTACATCATATCATGAAGGACTTGAAATACTTCTATATGAAAAGACATTCACGTATTGGAAATCGCATCTGGCTGCGCGTCAACAATCGGCGAATTCAACTCTATCATTCCCAACTCCATACTAACTTCACATTTCATCAAGGTAGTTGGGAAAAGTATAAAAGGAAGGTACATCGCTCAATTTACTCATTTTTTCATCATGAATCGCCATCGCTACACCATCGTCAACATTCTCCGTCGCTTCAGACTCTACACCGAAATCGATCTCACAACATTACACCAACACCTTCCAAACAGCAAGTATTACCCGGGCCGACCTCAAATGTTAGTGGTGAAGATGAACAATTCACGGAATCTTCAACTCTTCCCAAATGGGACAGTACAGATTCTCGGCGCCCTTTCTCATTCATCGGCGCAGTCAATGCGCTTAGAGCTACAGAGACTACTACGTCGGATATGGAAGAGGGAGAGGTGTGTGATGTCGAATCTGACTGTGGACAATATGGTGATCTCTACTCAATTGAGTGAAAGTGTATCATTTTTGAAGATTCGTACCAGCAGTTACAATTTGTGTTATGGACCCGAACTTTTTCCTGCAGCTCTCATTAGTTGTTGGTTACCTGTGCATGTTGCAATCTTTCATAATAGTAAAGTGATCCTTACTGGACTAAAATCTCATGTACAAGCAAATGCGATCCTAGACTATCTCATCGAGTATGTACGTACCCAGCGGATTGTAAAATAGAAACATTTTTTCTAACATGATGTTTTTATTTCAAATCATGATAGAACTTACAAATCATTTTTTCATTAGAGGATGGATTACATGAAAAGTTTTGAATAACAGATACAAATCGAGATACATGTAAACGTTTTAAGATGAAGTACAGTACAAAAGCACCACACGTTGATGAAAGTGGATGTTGTAGTATGCGTTCATTTCGCTGATATTGACGCGTATGTTTTCTCAACCACTGCTGTGTTGGTATATTTGGAGGTTGAGCAAGAGAGTCAAATAGTTCACCACGTCGGTCTTCTCCAATAAAGATCGCTTTCCAATGCTCACCGCCTAAATTCTGCGAATGAGTGTTTAGCACAATAAAGATAGGATAGTGATTTACTGCAGGTGGTAAGGTATCGAGTGAATAGACATTATCGAAAGCTTTCAACGTCGCTTCGTCTGCATTACGCTGCACTTTAGTCTTAATATCGTCAGCAGTCAACCAACTCATTAACGATTATACTGAAGAATCACGTCACGATACTTTGTAATTTCAATGTTTGAATCGAAGACTGCATAAATTAATACATTGATCGTCTCAGGTAGTGTTCTTTTGAACGTCAAATCCAAACGAATATTATGAGGCACGTTCGCTTGACGATAGGGTGCACTAATATCGCTGTCAGCAGTCAAATCAAATGCATAAATAGTATATCCACTCTTAAACTCTTTCATAGTCAGTCCGTTGGTGTCATCCGTATTGTAAGAGCCAAAGACATCCATAAAATCAACATAACTGCGCATAAATTGATCCGCAGCAAAATCTGGTTTGTAGGGTGGACCAGGATGACTCACACCATTTACACGTAAAGCAATTTCACTTAACTGATTGTGTTTAAAATTGAAAGGATTCTTCTTTATATTACCATTAAATGCGTCATTTTCAACCATTGCCACCATGAGGAGCTTCGGTGCTTCCGATGGAAAGAGGCCATCTTTCATGAAACTCTTTTGATCTTTAGGAATTGTAAAGGTGAGAAGCTTTGTATGCTGAACGGGGTAAATGGCATTTTGACGGTTAAGACCTTCAGCATGTCCTCTAATGACACTTGGATTCGGTACTACTCGACGAATGTAAAGTGCAATATCTTCCACATGAATTCTAAAATTGTCAACTTTACCAAGTGCATTCATCGCAAATTCAGGGTTATTCAATGTCAGCTTGAGTCGCATGCTGGTATTACAGAGTAAAAACTTTGACTGTCTAAAGAAGTCTAAATTCAGCGGACCATATAGCTGACATACTTTACTATTTTTAATCATAGCAGATCGCTCTACAAAGCCACTGTTTGTTTCAGCATCAAATTTTCCTGCTTCATCTCTGTACCATCCCATGGCTTCCATATGACTTTTTTGTGCTGCTGGATGAAACTGTGATACATGATTGAAAAATGATTTATAGGGATAATCGCTCTGGCCACCTTCCACCTGCTGCTCTCCAATCGTTAGAGAAACATCGCGAAGTAATGTAGTCAATGGTAAATTGTTCAGTCCAACTTTATGTGTATCGTCAATAGCAGTTCCATCTGCTTGCTGAATTCTAAACCTCAAATCAAGCATCGCATAATTCAAATCTATGTAGTCATCACTACCACAAGGAATAACAAATTCAATGGGGCCAGCATTCTCAGCTGTTCGAGGATGATAATCTACAATACTTGAACTAAGAATATCTGTCTGTATGGCTTGTTGATCAGACAAACTAAACCCGGAAGTTTTACACTCCATGATTAGAAGTTATGGCAGCGTCGTCGTTTAGGACCTGATGAATGATTAGAGCCTCTGCGACGTTTGCGTGAATGCCTTTTGACTGAAGATCGCACCTTACCAGCTCCGCGATGTTTCCTTCTTCCTTTATTCATTCGTTTAGGTGATTTCTTTCCTTGAGTAACACCAGCAAAGGTCTGCTTCAATGTTTTTAAACCGCGTTCCTTCCCACGATTCAACAAACTGCTCTTAAAACTTCTACCTCTGGAAAGATCACTAGCAACATCACCAGCAAAGCCAACGGCATTACTTAAAACATTTCGTTTTAAAGATCTTCCGACATTGGATATGAGAGGTGCTACAACAGATTTCAGTGCACCAAGTATGCTACCTCCACTTTGGCGGCGAGCGCCGATGCAAATTTGTCCTCCACCACTTACATAGGAGGGTCGTGAATAAAATGAGGCAGTTGGATTCATAGCTCAAACCCTAAACATTGTTAGTTACAACTTTGCATGAATCACTGTCGATCACTTAGATGAAAGATGTCGGCACGACGCATCCAAGAGTTCATACTTGAAGGATAACCAGTCCATTTAACAAGACACCATTCTTCACCTTGTCGTTTTTTACATCGAATGATTTTCTCTACCAAATATGTTTCACTTTCAGTGACTACCTCAATCTCATCGCGGTAAAAGCTACTCTCAATTTCTTCATTATCGTAATCTTTCAACTTGTAGGTGGTGGGAGAGTCTTTTTGATCAATACTTGATACTGTAAATACCTCCTCTGTCCAATTCAGAAGGTACCCTTTAGCAAAAACACTCTTCACTTTTGAGATACGAACTTTATCACGAATTTTCACATCACTTTTCACATGAGTGCGTTTACGTTGGAATGATTCGCGCACTTTATCTACATTGTCAGCATTTACATCTACTAGTCTGAGTCCAATAGAACGATGGATAGAGTGATTGTAGGCATGGAGTGTATCTTGTAGAACCTTTGTCCAATTTTGTGTCAAGTTGGCAGTAAAATGTCGCCACAAGCGATTTTTTAATGTGCGATTAAAACGTTCAACGAGTGCAGCTTTATAGGCACTCTTTACACTAAACAGCTCAATGTCATGCCTCTCAAATAATCTTCTCACATGCTGATTTTCAAACTCTTTTCCTTGATCACTCTGAATTCTTTTTGGAATCCGACCTTCTCGAAAAATTGTTTGGAATGCTTTTGCTACTCCTTTCCCTTCTTTAGTTTTTAAAGGTTGAGCCCACGCATAACGCGAGAAAATATCAATGACGGTTAAAATAAAATTATTTCCTGAGTTATGTTTTGAAATGGAGGCAACATCACACAAATCTGCTTGCCACTGTTCAGCGATGTCATGAACAATATAATGGCGGGTGCGGTACTTCTTTTTCGCTTGTTTGTGGAGTGTATAGGTAGCCTGACCCTTTAACCATCACTTTTGATAATTTCGTGATCGATGCAAATCCTGCCGGATGTTTTACATCATAATAGATTGACTTCAAACGTTCAGTCGATGACGACTGACTCTTTTTCCTCCTTCTCATCTTTTTGTTTTCTTGCCTTTCTACATTTACAACAACTGCAGCATTTAGCTTTAGCGGTTTTGCGATTGTGTTCACATTGCTTAGGGGTTTCATTATGAGAGCTGGCGCATCAAGTGCAAGTGACAACGACATTCACCTCTGGCGGCTCACTACATGGCAAGCAACACATCTGCTTCATATTAATAGTCTGAGGACATGTATTTCTTGGGAGGAGCTGTTTTACGTTTTCCTTTTACTAGTTTTAGTGGTGGCGTAGATCTACGTCGAGTTCTTCCTCTTGTTTGCTTAGTGAGTGTGGGAGGGGATGTAGCAGGTGACGTCTTAAACCAATTTGTTGGCATTTTCATCGTCTGAGGCATTGGAGCAGTAGCCACTGTTGAATCAAGTTCTTTCAATGTCTCATTATTCAAAGCAAATTTTGGCACATTATGCTTTTTCAATAGTTTAAGAAAGTATGTCCAACCAGGTGGAACATAGCCCTGATGGCGCTTTCTACGTGTCGCATACTGAATCAAGTCTTCATAACGTGAAGCATCAATCACTTTATTTTCATCTGTAATGATTTCTCCTCTATCATTTACATTGAGATGGGGTTCAATACTATTGAAAAGAGATATGGCATGTGCGCGAGATGCTAAAGGTGTAGCAGTCGATACAGAGTCACGCATCTTATTCTTCAAGTTTTTCAATTGCTCAACAGTTTCCGATTGTAATACTACAGCACGATGTGGATCTTTGATGTGAACATTTTGCTGATAATCTATTTCTTTCCTATACATTTGATTTGCAAGAGGTTGCTTTACTTGCTGCATGGCAGTCAATTGTACATATTCATCCTGAGGAATAACAATCATGCGAGAATAAGAACTCATAGTTTGTAGATAATCATGGGAGTTTTCAAAATATCACTTCGAAATCTAAATTCTTCCGGACACTCTTGCGTAAAGTCAATGAATAAGTAACCGTGTGGTTTTTCAGTAGCTGCTTGAAAAATTTCAATTAAGGCTTTTGATCCTCTTGGTGCAACTTGTCGCGCTAAAATTTCAAATTGACTTTTATCTCGCGGATTCTTGAAAATAGCATAATAGTGTGTATTCAGGTTTCATGTACGAGCTTCTTTTCCATCAGGAAACAAATTTTGCGTGATATAGATGATAAAGCACCTTTTATGATGTGCTGCGCGGGTGAACATATCTGTAACATCTTTGGAATTCTTACTTTCTTTTAATAAATCATCCAATACAACAACATCATTAGACTGAAGTTTATCCACTGGAATAATTCCTTCATGTCGAATAAAGTTGCGACTTTGCAATTCCTGAAACAGCGACGGTTGATAAATACCATAACACCAAATCAGTCGATTGATAGGTTCCTTAAACAACTCCCTTCTTTTATCCAATAAATGCAGCGTGAAAACAGTTTTACCTGCATGAGATGGACCTGATACAGTCAGAAATTTATCACATTGAAGTCTGAAATCCATTATAATACTTTGAGATTCAACATTTGCATAATTAACGTCTAGAGCCAAAGATATTACCCAATACGTTGCCCACGATGGGAGCTAGCATCGGTAGTAACGCTGGAAGGAAACTGCCCTTTTGTGTTAGAGTTTCCCTCTTTCTTTGAAGGGTGGCTTTAGGATTGGAGATGAAACGCAATTTCGTAGCATATCGCTTAAGCAACTTTCGTTGTTTTGGTGCTAATTTCTTCGTCCTCAACTTTCTCACATGAGAAATAATTTCACGAATGAATTCATCGTTAGCATGTCGTATAGCATTGTATCGCTGATTTGCTTTCATTCGTCGGAGAGCTTGAATGGCTGAAGAAAACTTTGAAGACTTTTGACTTTTACGTTTCGTCATTTTACGTTTCGCCATTTTCCGTGTTAGTCTTTGCTAAAACCTGTCTTTACCACATTTGCATAGGTACTAACTATTGCGGCATAAGTGACACTCGAAATGAGCAATATCACAGTGGTTACATTTGCAAAGTTGAATGCAATTACGTATGAAACAGCGTTGACAAAAAGCATGCTTACATCTCTTGAAGATGCGCTTTTCATTTCCATCCTTTCGCTTACATACATCGCAACACATAGTTTCACCGTTACTGATGTCTATAGCAAGTCTTTTTGAAGATATGAATTTGCTAGCCTTTTCTAAATAATAGACGCATGTACAGAAGGAATATACTTCGAGAGTGAGCAGGCATAGCTCGAAAACCAGTTGTGCTACAATCAAGTACCACTGCATTTTCAATTTTTCTTTATAGAAAGTTGAATGTGAATATCTGAAATCGCTTCAATCACTAGACTGCTACCATGATGGTTAAATGCGTTAAGACGTTCAGCAATTTTTAACATATGTCTTTTAAAAAATTCTTGGGGGTGATCTACCACTTCCATTGAATAAGAAGCAAAATGGAAAGAGCGACTTTCCACCTCCTCCTTTCCAAAATGACTAAACTTAATTTTCGCAACTAATCGCGCCATGACATTGCTATCAGAGAAGGTATTCATTAACTCTAGAAATAGAGTGCTAGCATCATCGACCACTGCTTCGATGTCGGTCTCATCTTTATGAAAATTTATCACATAATCTTGAACAGCTCCTTTTAAACTTTGCCTATGAAAATGTAATGTTCCGCAGTCGTTTGAGAAAGACATGATCGCCCTTTATCTAACCCATCCATTGCATGAAAACAACAACTCTTCTCACAGTAGCATTTTTTGAATAACTGTAACAAGCATGCATTATAAATCAATGGTTTGAAACAGATAAAATAGATACAGCTGGTAACTATCATACAGCGAGCAATGATAACCATACAGGACTTTGGCAGTGTTGAGGTAAGGAGGAAAGAAGCATTGGTTATGAACGTAGCTACTACAACGAACAGACAAAATAGGAGTAGTATATAGTGTGACATCCGGCGCGACGCTTCGCTTCGCTTTGCTTCGCTTCGCTTGCGCCGGATGTCACACTTTTGCGGGGTTTTTTCAAAATTTTCAAAATTTCAAAAATTTCAAAAATTTAGGTAGACTTCAAATTTCACGTGGCCGAAGGCCGAAGGGCGAAAATTTAAGCGTTTTTAAAAATAGCCAATATTCAAATTTTTCAAAATCTCAAATTTGAGAATTACAATTTTCACCCCCAAAATCATGACCGTTCAAGGACACCGAAAATCATAAAAGTTAAGAATCACAAATTTGAGATTAAGATCATTTTTTTACTTTGAAAATCATGACCGTTCAAGGACACCGAAAAAATCATAAAAGTTAAGAATCTCAAAATTTGAGAATTACAATCGGGCGAAGCCCTAGAACCTTCGGTTCGATTTTCATTGCTTAAATCATGACCGTTCAAGGACACCAAAAATCATAAAAGTTGAGAATTTCAAATTCATGAATTTTATCCATCTTTCAGGTTTTTAAAATATATCATGTGACTAATAATATTTCTTTAAAAGTGGAAGAAACAAAAGTGGAAGAAGCCGCAAGAATATATCCTTCAATATCATATGAACGTAGTTCTACTACCCCCCTCCCTTCTAAGTTCTAGGGGTCCCTTCTGACTTCTAGGGGTCCCTTAAGAAATTTTTTTATTATAAAATGAACAACATAAATGAGTTTTTAAAATTATATGGAACGCAAACTACGACAAATTTCGACCTAAAGAAAATCGCAAATGAATTAGGAATAAAGAATTTTCATGTTCTAATGAGAGACGAATTACAATTCCTAAAAAATAAGCCAACAGGAACCTTCAGTTCCCGGAACAAAGTTCCATCAATAACTGTAAATTTCGTAACCAATCTTCACACTTCAGACCAAAAAGGCGTACATTGGTCAGCAGGCGTTAAAAATCATGAGCAGAACTATTATTTTGATTCATACGGTTTGCCCCCTACAAATGAAGTAACAGAATTACTTGGAACGGGAACATACAATACGTTTCAAATTCAAAAACCAGGCACTACCTATTGTGGACAATTATGTTTATACGTTTTGTACAAATTACAAAAAGGAGTACCATTTCTAGATATAATGTTAGAATTGAACGAACCGTAGGTTCTATGGCTACGCCTAATAATAATAATGATAATTAAAAATCAGTTCGTTGTAATTCATTTTGATAAAATCGGCCTCTGATATCTTCATCATCTAAATCTTTGATTTCGTAAGTAATCGGATAAGTTTGATTTATTTTACAAACTTCAAATATTTCTTTAGTCCAATAGCCAACAAAGCCTTTTTCAAATTTATTCTTATATTTAAATATTCTAACTCTATCTCCAATTTTAAATTTCGGCTTAAGTTTCTGCAAATTCGGATTACTCTCATTCAAATTATTATTCTCGAATATTTTCTTTCGTATCAAATCAGGGTCGTCAGAAGCATTCTTTGGGGTTTCTTCAATACCAGAATGAACTTTATTATTGTACTCTTCTACAACTCCTGGTAATATCTTCAACCATTTCTGATTTCCTTGCTGAGTAAATTTTTTGAAAATTATATTTTTCAACGTCCGATTGAATCTTTCTATCACTACGGCCTTCCCTGTATTTTCAGTTGAATAAACAGTTTCAAATAGTGGCTGAACGTTTCGGTTATAAAATTCCGACCCTTTATCAACAAACAATTTTTTTGGCTTTCTCTTACTTTCTTTAAAGATTTCTTCAAACGCATATTTAACTGATAGACCACTTTTATTTTTTAAAGGTTTTACCCAAGCGTATCGTGTATATAAATCTATAACGGTCAATGCGTATTTGTAGTCCCTTTCATTCGGCATATGAATAAGATCAGCACTCCAAATATCATCTTTATTAAATACTTTTACTTTCAATAAATATTTAGGCCTTCTATATTCCTTGTGGATTTCGGACGCGTAGGTTCGAGCGTTGCTCTCAGAGTTATTAGTTCGTGCGTTGCTCTCAGAGTTATTAGTTCGAGCGTTGCTCTCAGACAGCTTTGCTGTCGTTTCATTTAAACCCTGACCGAATAATATTTTAGCTTGTAAAGCTTTCTTAACAAACATTCTTTCAATTCTTTCTCTAAATGTAGGATTCTGAATACTATCTAATTCTTGTATCATCTTCTTATCAGCTGCATGTCGAGAACTTAGATCATGATTTCGATAAGCTAAATCATGCCTGTAAGCGGCGGCATCTACTCTATTTATTGGTTCTTCACCTGGTTTCGGATTATTATTCTCATCTAGTCTTATATCTAATCGAGTTCCTGGGCCGGTATATGAATGACCAGGAAGATGTTTTTCTTTCGAATATTTACTCCAAATAAATCCAGGAAAGTTTTCTAATGTTTTTTGTATGTCACCACCGTAGGTAGTAGCCAAACTTTGTTTGTCGTCGTTACCTTCATAAATTTACAATTTGAGTTTTTGATTTTTGTTTAATAGATAATTCAATAAATCTAAATTAGAAATTTTTAATTTAGTTAAATTTTCGGATTTGTAGAATTCATTTTAAAAGATAAAAAAAAATTAAAAAGATAAAATAAAATAAAATAAATGTTTTACCGAAAAGAACCAAAGGTTCTGAGGTTATTACCTTATCATACTAGGACTTAGATATATTCCAGAACCATCTTTTGTTTCTTTAATTTCAATTAAATCATCAACATTGTGGAGAATATTTTTAAGAAACTCGTTTTCCTTCATCAACTAATTTTAATTTACTAATAAAATTATCTACTATTCCTTCTCCCCTAGCAACTTTCTCTAACTCTCTGTTATGACGTTTTTGTTCTTCTAATGCTGCCTTCTCTGATTTATTTTTATTTACTGCTTGGACAATACCAGCTGTCCCACCTGCAACACTTCCTGCAGCTGCTATGCCACCTATTATTAGTGGAATTAATGGGAGAATCCCGCCATTCTTTTCTTCTTGTAATTGAATATTCTCTATCATTGGTTTACTTATGTAATACTTTTTTTTGTTAATCGTAATAGTTTTAGGTGTATTTTTGTCAACAATATTACGTAATTTTAATTCAACAGTTTTATTAATATTATTACTTTTCGCTTGCGACATTTTTAATAAAAAATTTTAAGTTATCAAAAATTTAAATCTATTCTAGTTATGAAAAAAATTTTAATCTATTCTAGTTATGAAAAAAATTTTAAGTTAAGAATTTTTAATCTATTTAGTTATGAAAAAAATTTTA